>JBAMAX010000375.1:0-118192 GCA_037043745.1 Chymomyza amoena
AGTATCTCAAATAATTTCATGTTTATTCGTAACTTCTGGCAATCCAACATGTTTCAGTGTCATGCCTTCTTTTTCTAATAAATCTTGAATACTCGAAAGTGCTGTTGGTTCATTTGAGTCTTCTCCTAATTTCGATTTGAATTTCTCCACAAACCAACAAATATGCGGAGTTATGAAACTTCATCAAAAACATGAGAAAAAAAAACTTTTTTATATAATAGAGGGATAACCATAAAACCCAAATTAAAATAATCTAATTTTTATTCTTAAAAGTATGTTTCAGAATATTTCTGTAAATATTTTTGAATTGTGCAACTTTATAATTTTAATTTCTTTAATTCACTTAAAACAATTATTTAAAAAAATCCAAGAAATCATTACACTCAGGAATTAAGTAAAGTTTGCAATTGAGCATATATTTTGAAAAATTTCTTAAATCGTCAACTACAAAATGTTATCATTTCCCGCGCTCTTCCTCCTTTTTTCACAGCTAATTACGCAATTGTATGTGTTGTTATGTAAGTATATTATTATATACATATGTATATGTCTGTAGGTAGCGCGATCATTATGAGCAGCACCCAATTACTTCCAGTCGTTTCCAACATTACTTTATCTGCTTTTGTATTCAAGTGTGAAGTGCCCGGCAAATGCACACGCAATTTAAATGAGCAAAAACTCCCCCAAAGTTCTCAGGCCTCCCGTCACCGAAACACAGCCCCTGCCCCAGCAACACTCAACATCAAGTGGCAAATGAGTTTTCTCATTTCTTTTTGCAATGCTTTATATACATACATGCATATGTATATAAGTGTATATGTGTGTGTGTGCGAACTACCGGTCGCTGTCATCCCCTGCCGCCCCCTCCACATCAACCAGCCCTGCCCACCCAAAGTCAACCGCACACCTTTAATCAGCATCTGTTGTTCGCATCTTCAAGTTGCCACAAAATGCTTTATTGCATTTTGTTGTGTTATATTACCCTCGTGTACCCGCCGCAGTCAACTAACGGCTGGGGCAGAGGCAGAGGCAGCAACGCTGACGACGGCAGCTGCTTCCAAGAGCAACTAAACAGCAAACCAAACTGTAGCCGAGCTGTCAGTCTACGTCGGTTCCTGCTCCTGTTCCTGCTTCAGTAGAGCTACACAGGCTACATCAGCAACCCCAAAGTCCCCACCTTCAAGCCAATGTGGCAGCAGCAGCACAAATGTCCTTTTCTTGTTCCTGCCGCCCTCAGACTACTCAGCCAGTCTGTGTCTATGTGTGTGTGTGTGTGTGTGTGTTTTTCTTTTATTTTCATTTAGCTGCGTTTTCTTTTGGCATTTTTCGAAATTAGTTTTTGCTCTGTGTGCGAGTCGAGTCGAGTCGGTTTTAATATATAGCATCCCATACATATTTATAGAGCTGCGGCACATTCATCTTCAGTCCGTGTGCCCATGTTCCCGCTCAGCCCCCTTCCGGGCTGTATCAGCGCCTGTGCCCGCCAACGCTCCATCGTTGTCAGCCGTGAGTTTCACCCACTTAAGTTGGCATAAAGTAGGAAAAATGGTTGTTATTTGCTACCATTGGCAACCTCATCAGCATCAGCATCATGGCGTTGGCAGCAGCAGCAGCAGCTTTCCTGTTGTCCTGGCAGCGTCGGCGTCAAAGTGAAAACGTAAAATTAAAGATGCTGGCTAATTTTGCAAATGTCCTGCTCGTGTCCGTCACCAAGAGTGAGTGTGTGTGTGTGTGGGTGTAATGGAAAGCACGTTTAAATATTCAACTTGAACACATCTGGTGCTGTTTCCCAACAACAAGTTATTGTTATCCTTATACCCGTATAGACCTCACAATACAGCATATGAACCCAAATCTTGAAGACATAAAAAAATTAAGATTTGGATATATGTATTTGATTTTAGCTGATTTCAGCTCTTTTAAAAATTGATATTTGAATGAAAAATTTTAAAGGATATTTTTGGAAATTTTTTGAGACCACGGGTCTTAAATGAAAAATTTGAGTTATTAGATTTAATTCACTTCTTCATACTGTCAAAACTTAATAAGAGAGCTTGTCTATGATATTACTTTTAAAAATTAATGCCTACGATTTTTATAACTTGTACTAAAAAGTACAAAGGATATACTAGATTTGTGCAATGTACGTAACGGACAGAAGGAGGCGCGGCAGTCAATGTTTGACTCTACCTAATTATAGTTACAAGTGACCCCGGATCACAATTTTTGGTAAGCTGATTCATGTGGCTCTAAAGAACAAATCCACATCCAAATTTTATCGATGCGGACCCCCTCCCTCTGCAATCGATTTACCGTGTTTTCCCCACACACCTCAACATATCAACTTGAAACATACCCCATATATTTTAAATAGCTTTTTTGACGTAACTTTTGAGTTTCATTACAATCGGTAAAAATTTACGAAACTTATACGTATAAATATTGAATTTCACCAATAAAAAATGATTTCTAATTGAAAAGTTCTTAGTAGGAATACGCGGAAAAACTATTTTTTTCTGAGAAAAAGTACAAGTTATTCCACTGTCGGGCACCGCCTCGACTGTACCACATTTTTATACCCTGCACCGTATGGTACAAAGGGTATATTAAGTTTGTGCAAGCCGAAAATGTATGTAACATATAGAAGGAGACGTCGGAGACACCCAAAGTTACCTACAATATGATCAGGGTGAATAGAGAAGTCGATATATCCATGTCCGTCTGTCCGTCTGTCTGTGTGAACGCCTAGATCTCAGAGATGGTAAGAGCTAGAGTTACCAAACTTTCACATTAGATCCCATATTATTTCATAGGAAACAAGTTTATTTTATTTTTTTGATATCGGGGATAAATTATATAGCGCCCATATGGGTGTTTGAGACGACCTCAACAAAAAAAAGTTTTAAATAGATAATTCGGTTGTTCATGAAGATATCGTAACCAAATTTGGCATTCAAAAGATTTTTTTAGTTCCCAAGCACTGTAACAATTTTGATTAAAATCAGATGACAATATCATATAGCTCCCATACGAAGATCGGCCAAAATAACTTTTTTAAAGCAAAATTCACTATATTTCCAAATTTTTTAGAGCACTTAAGCAATGTGCCAAATTTGAAGAAAATCGGTTGACTATATCATATAGCTCCCACAGGGCCGATCTTCCAAAAAATCGGTTTTTGAACACGATTTTTGTTATGTTTCGTTTGTTTGTGAAGATATTTGAACTAAATTCGGCATTCAGATATTTTGTAAAGTACTTAAGCACTGTGTCCAATTTGATCGAAATCGGTTGACTATACCATAGGAACGATCTGCACAAAAAAAAATATTTTTGCAAAAAAATTCTTTTGTTTTTGGTTTTTTGTGAAGAAACCGGACTTTATTGCAAGATAGTGGTACAGGGTATCCCAAAGTCGTCCGCGCCCGACTTTACGTACGCCATTTTTTGTTATGTTGTTTTAAAAAATTACGCAAAAATATTTGAATGTTCAAGCCTCTCAAAAATCTGAAAAATGTAGGAATTCGCGAGATATTTTCGCCTGTGGCTACCGATATTTTAGAACGTAATATACTTATGGAAAAATTTGAAATTACTGAGAATAATAATCTTTGACCTTTTTAGTTTGAGAGAGTATGTCGTGAGTAGGGACTTTCAAATCGCATGCGGAAGGCATTAAAGTTTATCATAACTATACCCTTAAAAACGTTGAAAAATCACGACCTACATTAATCAATTTTCCCTTCTATCATTTAAAAAATATTTTTGAAATTATTGTCCCTTTTATCATATACTATTTTTATCTTTACTGGGACTTAAGATGGTGAAAGCAATTCGATACATAAGCTAGTGGCGGAAACTGTTGCTTTTTACACGACTTCGTATCGAAAAAATAAACTGATCTTCCCTGACATAATAAGGCATCTAATTTTAAAGAGTGGTTGCTTTAGCTTTTACCTTTTCCTAGATCTTATAGATCATACAGACAGACTGTAAAATCTGTCATACTTTGGATAACTTTGGAGGGTCTCTGATGGCTCTTCGTCTACATTTTCGGCTTGCACCCTTTCTATCATAACGTACAGTGTATAAAAAAATAAATAAAGAGATGACTGGTAATTGGATTTGAGAAAAAATTGATGTCTGTATATTATTATTTTTTTCAAAAAAGAAGTTTCTCAAAAATGGATTTCATCAAAAGTTTATTAATTGTACCACCCACCGCATTGACCAGAATGTTTTGTTTAATCCAAAATTGTTGTTGTTGTTGGTGGCGACTAAACTGCGCAAAATTTTGCGCACTTTTGCAATTTTCGCCAGAGCCATTGTGGAATTTAGATGAAGCCAGGAAATAATTCATTCGCCTTGTTGCGCGATACAGCTCAAAAAAAAAAAAAATTTGGACAAACTGTAGAGAGTTGATGCCTAGTGGATGGGGTTGTAGGAGGCAGGGCGGGTTGCACACGTAATATCTTCTTCTTTCGCACTTTCACATGGGTCCAACGCTGACAGCGACGTCGACTGCGTAGAGTTGCTCAACACGCACGCAATTTGCTTGTGAAAACGAGAAACAAAAAGGAAGAGACCAGGAAAAAAAAAAGGCAAACAACTTCAAGAAAAGTAGCAATAAGAACAAATAAAACATTTTATATAATCTTAGGAAATATATCACACTTAGCGCACAAGTTGTGGGAGCTGGAGACGGACGGAAACGGATCCTGAAGCTGGTGCCAGCCCCTGCCATTTTCAGAGAGAGAGAAAGGAATGCATTGGCTTGGCTAAGTTGCTGTCTTTCTTTCTTTCTTGTTTTCCATTCTTTCTGTCTTTCTTGGTTGCTGCTTTGTCTGTCTGTCTGTCTATCTGAATGTCTCTCTGTCCGTTGGTCCGTCTGTCTGTCTGACTGCTGGCACCATCTTGCGTTGTTGCCGCTGCCATTGTTGTTGTTGTTGTTGCTGGGCTGCTGCTTCTTCTTCTTCCTCCTCCGGGCGAGGGTGGGTGTTTTAGTTGTTGTTGTTGTTGCTGCTGCTGCGTTTCGTTGTTCATCTTCGGTACGTGCGAGAAAAATACCCTCGAACATATTAAATTGCGAATGCTGAAAATGCTTTATGGCTTTTCAGTTAGATTTATTTCCATTTTGTATGTTTTATTTATTTATTCGGCGTTCTCTTGATACACACACACACACACACACACACATATACACAAATTCGATGTGCGTTTGTTTGTGTGTGTGTGTGTGTTGTTGCTACCCTCGTTTCAATTGGGGGTGAATTTTATGTTGGTGTTTGTTTGGGTTCGTTTTCGTTTTCGGTTTCAAATGCGCCAAATACATATTGTTGTTGTTGTTGTAGTTGTTGCTATTGTTGTTGTTAAAGAATGATAGCGAAACTAATCGAAAAATAATTGGATGTTGCTACAGCCGCTGATGCTTCTGCTACTTCTTCCTTTTATTTTTCTCTACTTTCTTTTAAAATGGATAAAGTTTTTTGTTTTTTTATTTTTGCTTGTTTTAAAATTCCCAAATGCATCGTAATGTTTAAACAATTTAAAGCTGGCAGCATATGGCCATCTACTACAAAAAAAAACTGTATGGTCACAAATTTTTCTGCCTTTTGATAAGATATAGTTGAAACGATGGGCAGATAAAGTATCTATGTCCCACTTGTCACAATGTAAACGATAAACATTTTATTATTCAATTAATAATTGTCACGGAACTCGTTAGAGAGTTATTATTTCTGAGCTGTTCATTTTAAATGTCCTTGACAAAAGTAAGCATATGACTGTGGAAATTAATGCTAAAAAAAAAACAAATTTGTTTAAGTAACAACAAACACATTTTCTGCAAAGTATTTTTTATCTGTTCATAAAAAAGAAAATAAAATTAATTAAATTTAATTAGCATGCCTTTGTAGCACTTATTTTTATAATAGGCATTATGACTGGGACTAAGTTGTCAGTAATCTTCTCGATCGATGATTTGGAAGCTGCAGTTATGACTTTGGGTACTGTGCTCCATTAGATTTATTCAAGCTCATTTCTTTTATTACCATTCAATTTTCCATTTTTGACCCAGAATTTTAGATTGTTTTTAAGATTTTGTTAACTCAAAACAGAAAAATAATTTGCACCTTGCTCATCCTCTTAAAAATCAAAAGTTTTAAGTCCTACAAATACTGTAAGGATACAATTAGTTTTGTAATTTGTTGAACGCTTCAAAGAAAGTACTAGGAGATATAATTAGTAAGGAGCTATTGGTAACTAATGAAGGAGTTTTTAAATAAAATTTTAAAATAAAACAAAAACGGTTTTGGATATCAATGAAATTCTTTATTCCTGTAAAAGTACATTCGATACCATTATGTATGGAACTCGATTTCTTTTGCATGGCCACCACGGGCACGCTTCCAGAAGTCCAGACGCTGAAAACAATTTTCGACGGTTTTCAAGCATAAATCGGCCGATACTGCTGCAATTTTACTTTCGATATTCGTACAAAGTTCATCAATCGTAGCTGGCTTGTTGGCATAGACCATAGACTTGACGTAGCCCCACAGGAAATAGTCTAACGGCGTGAAATCGCACGACCAAGGCGGCCAATTGAATGGGCCGTTTCGTAAGATAACACGTTCACCAAATTTAGTTTTCAATAAATCGATTGTGACATTCGCTGTGTGACTTGTGGCGCCGTTCTGTTGAAACCACATATTGTCCAATTCGGGCCAAAAATATTCGGTTATCATTGAGCAATAGCGAATCCCATTCACAGTAACGTTCAGGTCTTGATCATCACGGAAGAAGTACGGCCCAATGACGATTGATACTTTTTCGATGAAAATCCGGATGATTTTCAAATTTTGGCTCAGCCCAATTCACGAACATACGACGCTTCTGGTGAGGTCTAGTCATTTGATCTTACGCAAAATTCTGCACAAGGACGTAACAGAGATGTCCAACGCTTGAGAACGACGTGTGAGAGACTGATTTGGGTCTTCCTCAATTGATGCGTTAACGACAGCAATATTCTCGACACGACGGGCACTTTTTTGTCTCACTGGCACGGGAACATTTTGTACTGTGCCTGTGGACTCAATTTTTTCCGCTAGACACTCAATTGTCGATCTGGCAGGAAAATTATGACGACCATGAATTGGACGTAGCGCTCATAAAGTTGAAGCCACTGACAACGAATTTCGGTAGTAAATTTTAATAATTTCGAGTCGTTGTTGGATCGTATATCTTTCCATGATGAAATGTCAAACCTTACTGATAGAGAATAGTCTTAGAGAGCGGAAAATTATGGCGTCGTTCTGCTGTCCCTATCGGTCTACTTTTGTAGCGTCCCTATTGAAAAACCCGATATTTGGGTAGTTTTGTGCCGAAGACAAAACAATTCAAACTTTTTTTTGTAGTTAAAAAATTAAGCCACTTTTTTGTATAATAGTTTAAATTTTATTTGGTAAGATGTTATTTTATTTAAATTTGTATTTAATAAAAAAATTTATTTTAGTATTTTAATTTATACAATGAAATGTTATCACTGCTTTTTTTAGAGAAAGGAGCATATACAATTTGTATTTCTTTTAGTAAAGCCAATCATGTATTTGTTTTCTGTCAGATGCTGCAAAATACGAGGGTGGATTGATAAGTTTCCGGCCTGACCAAGAAAAACAACGTTTTTAAGAATTTTTTTTTATTTCTCAACATAATCTCCTCCAAGGCTGATACATTTCTCATAGCGGTGTTCTAGTCTAGTAATGCCATCTCTATAGACTGATTCGTCAAGCTCCTCAAAATACCCATTTACAGCTTCGATTACTTCTTCATTGTCCGCAAATCTCTTACCGCCAAGCCATTTTTTGAAGTTAGGAAACAGATAATAGTCACTCGGGGCTTGGTCTGGAGAGTAGGGAGGGTGCGGCATCAATTCAAACTTCAGATCGTTGATTTTAGCCATCGCAACGATTGACTTGTTCGCTGGTGCGTTATCGTGATGAAACAAGATTCTTTTTTTCGCCAGATGAGGTCGTTTAATTTTCACCTCGTGGCTTAAACGTTGCAATTAGTCTGCGTAGTATTGACCAGTGATAGTTTTACCCTTTTCAAGGTAATCAATGTATATAATACCTCTTGCATCCCAAAAAACAGTAGCCATAACTTTGTTCGCTGAAAAAATTGTTTTTGCCTTCTTTGGAGTTGGTTCCGCTGGTCCAATCCACTGTTTAGACTGTTCTTTGGTTTCAGGAGTGTAGTGGTGGACCCAAGTTTCGTCAACGGTTATGAATCGACGCAAAAATTCGCTTGGATTACGCTTATACAACGTCAAATTGGCCGTAGAAATGTTTTTCCAGCTTTTCCATTTTCAAGAAAAACACAGAGGCGTCTTGTTCAGTGTGCTCTCAAATCTAAACTAACATGGCGATCGGGCTGAAACTATAGCTACAAGCTATCTAAGGATGGTACTATAGAACGCCACCTCAAGGTAGGCCTAGTGGCGCCATCTCTTGGTCAGGCCGGAAACTTATCAATCCACCCTCGTATGTTGAATTACCTTTAGACAATTAACAAATATAAAAAAAATTTATATTTAGAAAAACAAACTTTTTTTAATTGTTTGTTAATAGCGTTTTTGTCTTAATATATTTTAAAAAATATGCGTTGAAATCATGCGAAAACGACTTTGTTATATTCTGTATCATCAAAAACCAATCAAGTTCGGTTTATTTCTCAGGAATTTATTTCACTATCTTTATTTCAAACAATTTTTTTCCAAGATGTGTCAAAAGACTCCTGTCAAAATTTTATTAAACATTATTATCTTAGTTTAAACATTTATAAAGCATTATTTTTGTCCTTTGGATTGTAGCAATATATGGTATATTTGTACGTAAAATCAAAAACCATTTTATGGACGAGTGGTTAAAATAGGAGAATAATTTTAAGTTAAACCTTTCGACACACCACAGAATAAATAGTGCTAAGTTATCTTCGTAAGTTAACAGGAAAAGTATTAAATTAAAGAATTCATAATAACTAACTGCGTTTGTTCATTTTCTCCTGTCGGTTCTATGGGGCTTAACGACCTAAACAACCGATTTTTACAAAATGTGATGGACTTTTTGTGAAATCTAAAAAACTTCCGTACTTACGATAACTTCATTGAAAAAATGAATCGAAAACCTCGTTTTTGGATTGAACGACCTCAAATGCCATATCTGGCCACTGAACTTAAAAGCCTCGTTTTTGGATTAAACGACCCCAAAAAACTATATCTGGCCTCTGAATTTTAAATTGTATTATTTTTTTGTGAAGCTGTGTGATAACATAAACCCAAAAAATCCACTTTAATAATATTTTTGGAGTCCTTATGTCCAAGGCTATTTTTTGTATATTTTTATTTTATTATTTATTATTCATTTTAAGTCAAAAATCCCAATCACTTCTTGTTTCTGACGGTAATCGACATCGAAATACGCAATTTCGTAGCGTCTTATGATATTAGGTTAAAACGAAGATTACTTCGGCAATTTTAAAAGCAAATTCGGATTTAGTGCGTTGAAATACGTTACATTGATTCCAAATCACGTTACACTGGCTGTACAATGGGTTCGAGCCAATTCACTTCTAAGGCAAGTTTCAGTTCAGATAAATCTCTGGTACTCCACTCATAATCAATTATATGTTTAGATCTTATCCTCAATCCATATTCCAAAATTGATTTTATATTACGTTAAAATTTTCTAAAGCAGAGTATGAGCTGTTCATCTTTAATTTATTTTCCTCAATATTTGACAGAATTATCTAAAGAACATGAAAGTTCATCCTTAATTGCCATCATTATATTATTCTGGTAACTTGTTGGTATTTTTAACGACCAACAACAAGCTTTAAATCGATTAACAAATCCAAATGAACTACATACCAAAGCATATACTTAGATATATGTACATTTTACATATATACAATTCTATGTTGTTGATGGAAATCGCAGTTGGAGCAAAATCATCAAATTTATCATTGCGATGTCCAGCAGAGAATTTATGCATTAAGTGCAGCGGCGACATTCATTCTGCCATCCTGGCGCACTCGCCTGAACCCCTCTTTCCATCAAATGCAGTGAATTTAATTGAAACCAAGTCCAACAACAACAAGGATGAAGAACAACTGGCTGAAACTAAACCGACGCCAAACAACCAATTCCATGCAACATAATCATGTCCTGGCTGGTAGCAGTAACAAAAGGACTGCTGCGAACACAGGACACCAAATTAATTCGAAAGACAAAATGCTCCATTGCAAGTGGCCCCAAAAAAGCGCGCATGCCATTAGTGTGAAACCAGCATGAGCTGGAACTGGAGCTGAGTCCTTCGTATGGTGTTAGTTGTAAGGGGACTGTGCCTTGTATGTGACTGCCAAACACGCGCCAAACCACAAGCTGTGTCCGTGTCCAAAAACGTGACACGAAATGCTGCGACTAGCCGCGTTGCAAGCCGCTTCGATTTTGGTGCATTTTTTGAAAGTTCAACTTATAAGGACTGCATAAAGTCCAAAAAGTAGGAACTCTACTGAATGCATTCATAATAAATTTTTATAATTCAAAAAATTAAAACAATACGCCACATAAATGCTCACGAAGGCGCACTTCCAGCTGCCATTTCGAATTTTCTCTACGCCATTGACGCATTCTTCGCATCCTTTGCAGCAGCCCAGACAAAAGCGCGTTTCGAACCGCATTTGCCGCACGAACGTTGCGCTCCTGATTCTGGTTCTGGTCAGGGTCGAGTCTCTGTCATGACTTCTATTCAAATGTAAATTTTTCATGAGCAGCATTCCCAATGAAATGTATTCAAATTGCATTTGCACTTTGATTTGCTTTTATTTTTATTATTATTATTTTTTTTGTTTCTGTTTGTCTGTGTTTTTGTGATTGTGAGGCGTTTGCCTGAAATGCGTAAAAAACGAATTGTCTGCCATATCCTTCCGCGTATTAATTTTTAACCACGCGGTCAGGCAACAATAGCAACAAGGCCAATGAAAGCAGAGAGAGATGTTCTAATATTGAAGTATGATGAAGTTTGCATACTCTTTTTGTGTTGATTAGCATGGAATCCTTTAATGTGAAATTTTTGCATCTCAGAAAAGTATCAAACCGATCGTCATATTTCGTATGGATAATTTTCAAATAAAAAAAGTCATACTTATTAATTTTTTTAAAAATTTGCATCTTTACGAGCAGTTATACAAATAACTGGTTAGAAATATAGATAACAATTTTTTATGAAATCTTAAATAACGTTCCTTAAAGGTCATTTTAGGGGTCGTGTAAGCGCGTGTATTTAAAAACACGCCAGTCATAGTAAGACACTCATTTGTTTAAAAGATGTTCGAATTCAAAATTTTCCCTTGTGGAATGGTTTGTACCGATCGTTTAAGGACGGATAGTCCTTTCAAAACTATGGTAATAGTGACTTGCTATTTTATTCAAATCATTTTTCTCGCTTTTAATTTTTTTTTTAAACCACATATTGTAACTCTTATTTGCGATCCCGGTTTTAATAACGTTTATCAATATTTATACCCTGTACCGTATGGTCCAAGGGTATATTAAGTTTGTGCAAGCCGAAAATGTATGTAACATATAGAAGGAGACGTCGGAGACACCCCAAAGTTACCTAAAATATGATCAGGGTGAATAGAGAAGTCGATATACCCATGTCCGTCTGTCCGTCTGTCCGTCTGTCCGTCCGTCCGTCCGTCCGTCCGTGTGAACGCCTAGATCTCAGAGATGGTAAGAGCTAGAGTTACCAAACTTTCACATTAGATCCCATATTATTCCATAGGAGGCAAGTTTATTTTATTTTTTTGATATCGGGGATAAATTATATAGCTCCCATGGGGGTGTTTGAGACGACCTCGACAAAAAAAGCGTTTTAGATGAATAATTCGCTTGTTTATGAAGATATCGTAACGAAATTTGGCAATCGAAAGTTTTTTATAGTTCCCAATCACTGTACCAAATTTGATCAAAATCGGTTGACTATATCATATAGCTCCCATAGGTCCGATCTTCCAAAACATCGATTTTTTAACAAAATTTGTTGTGTTTCGTTTGTTTGTTAAGATATTGGGACCAAATTTGACATTCGTGAGTATTTTATAGTTCCTAAGCACTGTACCAAATTTAATCCAAATCGTTTGACTAGATCATATAGCTCCCATAGGACCAATCGGTCCAAAAACACGTTTTTTATACAAAATTCGATGTGTTTTGTTTGTTTGTAAAGATATTTGAAATAACTTTGGCATTCATATCTTTTATAAGGTATTGCAAAAAGATTTATTTTGCAATTTTTGACTATATCATTGTACCATAGAATTCAAATATTATTTCATAATTTTTGATTTAGATACTCTAAAAACATACAGAGTTAAACTTTCGTTTGCCATTTTTTTCACCAAATACCTCTTAGTTGCTATCCCGAGTTTTTCAATAATATTTTTAATTAGGCCAAACTCACAAAAAATAATGTTATTGTTATTAACTTCTTGGCTCACGTACTTTGCCTATCCCGGCTTTAATAATATTTACCAATATCGCCATTTAGAAATTGAGTTTTATTATCTTGGATTCATGAAACTTTAAGTAGTGCTAAAATGCAAAAAATTTTGGTCATATTTTCAGTATTTATTCGTACAGCTATTTATTTGAATTTAAGAAACTTTATACATGTCTTTAGTATCTATGGTCAAATGTTCTATAGTTTTAATTTTAAAATATCTTGATTCTTAATTTAACCATTTTTTTCGGTTAGTACGGGTTCATACTTTATGTATTCCTTTAGTACATATTTTTTATATTTTTAATTAGAGACTTCTTAATATTACCTTAGGAATTTTTGGGCCAAGAATTTTTTTATTTATTACGGAAACTTTCCGTTTGAGTTTCAAGAAAGTTTGGTCTTGTTTCATAATATTAAAACATATTTCATTTGAATTCGCAAACGTTTTAAGTTTTAAATTGCTTTATTACCGAAACTTATTACGATCATTTTTTATCAGAATTTTCGATCTTATTTTGAAAATTCAACGTTATGTTGGTATTTTTATCGTTTGAAATTTTGTCTTTTAATTCAAGAATTTTTAATTAGTATTTAAAGACTTTTTTTTTGGTCTTTTACTAAGGTAAAAAAGGATAGTAAAAAAAAACAATTGTGGGACTAACTCTAAAGTTAAAGTCAAGAGATCAAAATATTAATATCAGATTAACATTTTTTAAAAGTGACATGAACATATCGTCTTCTAAATTGTTTTGTGGCTAATTCAAATTTTCGATTAGAATAAGAGTGAAATTCCGAAAGTTCTTGAATTATTATTATGACGCTGACTGTCCATAATGTTTTAGTATATTTTTTGCTTGATCCGATTTTTAGCTATCTTTGGAAGCAACTTGGAATACTTATATTTGCTGAGATTCACGATTTATATAGATTTCAGCAATTGGCCATTTCAGTCAGATATTTCGAAAAATTATTTTTTTGAGACCTCTGTTCGGCCCACTTAGGCGAGTGCTTTCTTCGCAGATAAACTAAACTTTTACGCGATGATACAACTAACGGGGTTATTTGAATAAATAAATTAAAATTAATAAAAAGGGGATAAATCAATCAAATTTTTTAATATTGTGGATGATACATTTTTGATGACTAGTTATGAAGAGAGGGATATATTGTAGATGGACATTCGCGACTGGAAAAACAAAGCGGAAAACGGGGAAGAATGGAGGGGAGCGAATAAGTAGGTGTAACCCAACATCGGGCTCGTCGCGCCATAGAAGAAGAAGAAAAAGATTTATGAGGATATGGTCACATTAGCTAGCTTTAATCCCACGGAATGCAGTAAGCGGAATCTTGAGTGCCTGTCAAAAAAAACCAGAATGACTTAAGTTCTCAGATCGATCAAATTGGTTATATATCTCCTTGTGGGCTTCATGTAGCTACATATAATATGCATTGTTAAGAATTCCTTTACAAAATACCTCACCCAACTAAAATACTCTTTATTCCATAGCGTATTAAATCTACCAAAACTGAGGCAATCAAAAAGTCACACAGACAGCCAAAGAGAGTCCCAGTACATGAAGGACGCAGCAGCTGGGCAAGGATGAGCCTAAAAGTTGAGTACGAACAATTGTCGGCCTGTTGCCAACAACAAATGTCGAGTCGTTGTAATTGTCGTCGCTCTGCCATCATCGCGTTTGGAATCGTTTTAATAATTATTAAAATTATTCTTGTTGAAATGATTATGGCAGTTGTAAGTATTTGTCTGTGTGTGAGTGTATGTATGTGTGTATGTGTACGCGCCCTTCTCTCTGTCAGTCCCCACCCCTTCAAACCGTTTCGACAACATTGCTCTGAATTATATGGCGCATAAATCTTTTGGTGGTTTTCACACTCAATGTGACGATGTGGCTACTGAGCAGAGAAGCCAAATGACATTGTCTTTGGGTCTCGTATGGAGAAACCATGGGAGAAGAGTGATCTAAAATATGCGACACATTTTTGAAATAGTATAGAAGTTGTAACTTTAAAAATAGTATTGTAACATTTTTGAGAGTTGGGTGCGTGTTGTATCCTTTTAAGTGTAAACAAATTATTTCTTACTTAATCTGATGTGTTACCAAAATATTAAGAAATTGCCAGCATTTCTACCTAGTGAGTCGCTTTCATTAATTTGCCCAAAAAAATTTATTAATTCAAGAATCCCCTGTTCGTATTTGGCTATAAACTAAACTTCAAACAGTTATTAATAGAGCTATCCATGCTCCAACTATGGGTGACTGAGTAAATAGTCGGGGAATAATTTTTATTATTTAGAGAAAAATTGATTTTTTTTGGGATACTAGCCCTTAGTCCTCCGCAATAGTTTCTCACTGTTTACCCCAAGGTAAATATTCGACGTGAACCTATAATTAAAATATTATTGTATATTAAAATATATGAAGAATATGAAAATGTAAGCTCCATTTGCCCTAACTTTATGTGGTCTACTTGGGTTTAAGAGATTTATTAAAATATAAAATTTATATTAAGCTCCTAATGAAAACTGGTATGTTTATGTGAATAATACACTTAGAAATTAACCCTAGGTCCTTCAAATATACATTTTTTTTTTATAATTTATAGTATTAATAATAAAAATCTAAAAAGTCTTAAACTATGACCTAACTGCAAACCACATCATTTTTGAAAAAATATCAACTTATTTAATAGATTTGTGGTGATAGCCACACAGTATTATTTTAATCTCAAAAATGTTCTATAAAATGAAAATTTTAAGATTAAATGTAAGGTTTTTCTTTAGCAAATATCAAAGTTTATAAAGAGATTTTCGATTTTGTCTCTCTGAACAACGCCCATGGGTTCACCATTTGTTCCAAGAGTATCTGGATTTTTGCTTCACCGTTTCATTATTCGACTAAATTTGCCTATAAATATTGTTAAATTCAGTCAGCAAATGCCTTTGGGAACTAAGGTCTCATATGGAAGGTCAAATTATTAATATATTTTTTTGAATTTTTTTTTAACAAATTAAATCTCGTATTTAATTCTATGCTTAATATTTATTTAATGACCACTAGCTACAGGGGCCTTCGATTCGAGATGAAATTATTAAAATCAAGCCGTTTTTTTTTTGGTTAAGCCATTTGCCCCTGTACAGGGTGGTTCATATAAAAATTTTAATTTCATTTTGCTATAAAAACAAAACGGCTGAATATTTCTCAATGTTCAAAAGTTTATTTGAAAGGTTGGTTCATAACATTTATTTATAAAAAATAATGTTGGTCAAATGACCACCACGGCTGGCTTGGCAGTATGCTACTCGATCGGACCAATTTTTGAGCACATTTTCGATTGTTTCGGGCCTTATCCTGGCAATAGCGGCTCCAATATCATCCTTCAGCTCATCTATTGTTTTGCGGATTGTTGGCATAGCATACATCTTTCACCACACCCCAAAGATAATAATCCAAACACGTCAAATCGCAGCTTCTTGGTGGCCAATTCACAACGCCATTTCGGCTGATTATGCGATTTCTAAAGATTGTGGGCAGAAGATCGATTGTGGCGTTCGCTGTGTGGCACGGGCCGTCTTGTTGAATTCAAATATCGTTCAAAGCTTTACCTTCCATTTGTTCGAAGAACCAGTCGGTCAACATTGCGCGGTAGTCCGCGCCATTAATGGTTTCGGCGACTTCTTCTTTATTTCGAAGAAAAATGGGCCGATGACGCGGCCAAACCAAATTCCGCACAAAACAGTCACTCGTTGTGGGTTCATTGGTTTGTCGTGTAACGCTTGCCACAGATGCGACAATTTTGCTTATTAACATAACCACCGAGGTAGAAATGAGCTTCGTCCAAAAAGATGATTTTTCGATAAAATTCGCCATCTTCGGCCAAACTCAAGACTCACCACTTTGGAAATAAGTTTTTAATATTGCCCAACTTTCTTCAAGCGTATAGCATCCCATTTCGAAAATGTTTTTACTGAATAGTTACCAATATATGAATGATATTTGACGTCTTAAAAGTCAAATAATTGGTAATTCAAATTCCAAACATATATGGACCACCCGTACCCATTTTCTACTTTTCGAAGACCAATAATATCTTACGGTGTTTCTTATGGTATATTTTTAACAGCCCAATTGAGTTTCTATTTACTTCTGTTTTCACGTTAATGCAGTTTCAATCTCGATCCTTCCCAACTATGAGCACAAATTTTGTTTTAAAAGATTGAAGTTGCTAGAGAACTTTTGCCTAGAAAAAAAGGTTTTTTCCATTTTTTTCTAATAAAGCTGCAGTCACCGAACTCGGCCGGTAGAGTTCTCTGGTGTTAAAGATATTTATTTTTCAATAACACTCTCAAGGGGATAGGGATATTTATTTTTTAATAACTCGATTCTCAGGTTAGTGTAGTTGTTTCCCAAAATCATTTCTTACACACGCCTGTCCTTCAAATATCAATAAAAGGATTACCCAAATTAGGATTTTTTGAAGAAAATGGGTGCCCCGGCTCACAGCATGCTAAAAAATAAATTATTTTTGTATTCAATAAATTTAATCTTAGCCAGTTTGTAAAATATTGGTTTCTTAATTATTAAGCTAAGAATGGGGAAATTTGGCAATGTTCAAAAATATTTACAGCTGTAGTCTTATGGACCCTTATTATCCAGATCTAAAGAAATTGTTTGATTGATCATATTTAAATATGCCTTTGCGTTCAAAAGTTTTTGAATTTCCTTTGCCTTCCTTCAATTAGATATAAATTAGAATGGATCATCTAAATAATATATTTCTATTACGCCAACCTATCCTGAACATTGCAATTAAAAATCAAAAATTCCAGCCTAAAACTAAATTATTAGTATATAAGTAAGTAGTATCGAAGCACTTTAAAAATTGGAAGTACTTTATATACAATTTTTACTCGGCCAGTTTTTGAAATTCTCTCAAATTAAAGACTTAGAAATCACTCAAACGATCAAAAATTCATTCAAGGACTTAAATAAACGTAGCATGCAACAACTGCGAGAGACCTACATATGTATGAGTACGAGTCCTAGTATGTGTGTGCTCCTGGTGCAGTCGTAATGAAATCCTTTGGCTTTATTACCATGCAATATTCATAAATTTCTGCAGAACAACGATAGTAAACTGCACCCTGCAACAACTACAGCAAGAACAACAAGAACATCTGAGAGGGGGCACAGTGGAGTGGCTTATGCAGCAACAATAAGAACAACAACAACAATAACTGGAACTACTATGTGCAAATGTTGCAGCAACAACAACAACAATAAGAACAACTGCAGCAACTTTGGCTTTTTAAAGGCAGCGAAGAGGCAACAATAGTAAAGTGCACTAACAGAGGAGGCGAGGGGAGGCAGCATCAACGCCAACGGCGGCAACACGTTGCGAGCTGCATGCACACAAACACACACACTCACACATACATATAGACGCATTTAGAGTCTCTCTGAGAGAACACTCGTAACTTGTTGAGAGGTGTTGAAAGTGTTGGAATATAATAAATAATAACGCTAAGTACTACTTTAAGAATTTACATGCGGCAATTGCAACGAAGAGGCAGCAATGGTGGAGGAGGGGCAGCGGGCAACGGAGGCACCCAAATCTAAAGCCAAGGCAGCTAGGACACAATGTGTCGGGCCATGTCGTTGCCTGGGACTATGACGCCAACATGGCTGCGGGGATTTGCAAACACACACACAGGCACGCCAAATGCATACGAGGGTAGGCTGAAAAGTTGGCAAACTAATCAAAAAAACTCTTTTAGAAATCGTTTTGATTATTTGTATGTGAAAAATTGTTGGTGTCTAGCAACTAAAAGGAAGCAAGTCAGGCCCCATAACGTTTATACCATCATGATCATGACGATAAAAGAAATCGAAAAATTGAAGACCAAATGAGCTAAGGATCTTAATCTTAGTCTAAGTACGTAGTAAGTAGCAACCAGAACGGCATAGACAACTTTGTTCACCATCTAATGATGAATTTTTATTTTATTTCGTATATTTTTATATATCTTATATAAAAAGTTCTCGTGTCACAATGTTAGTTACCATACTCCTCCAAAACGGCTGGACCGATTCTCATGAAGTTTTGTGTGCCTATTGGGTAGGTCTGAGAATCGGTCAACATCTATTTGTCATACTCCTAAGTGATAAGGGTTTTCCACCCCTAACATTTTTTTTTAAATTTTTACCATACTCCTCCGAAACAGCTGGAAATTTTGTATGAAAATACCTAGAAATAATTTATGTGACAAAACAATGTTTGTCGGGTAAGGTAGTAATATATAATTTTTTACTGGAAAGTATATTAAATAAAATAGTTTATTATTTAGCTGTGCCGCGTAAAACGAACGAATTTCATTCGTTATTATTTTAGCGAGCTCCCAAATTCATGATTACTTACACTCCCAAATTTTTATAGTCTCAATTTAAATTGGCCATAAAATCTTTATGAATCGACTTAGCGGGAAAATTTGTGTCACTTTTAATCTAAAAAATATTACAGTCCCATCCTCAAAGCACCATAACTTCCAAATTAGACGACTCAGTGCAATGTAATGAGGCCCGCATGACTTTGTCGATAACTTCTCAGCCTACCCATGTACATTCAGTCACCAGCGACTTGCATTGTGAATAATCGCTGAGCGACGAAGCCCTGGGCTCAGAGCTTGTGTCGTCTTGTACTGGGTGTGGGTTAGTGCTGCTCGGTTTCGGCGGGTCTTTCGCCAATGGACGACCCATGCATTGTGCTGGGAATCTTTTTCGGGTTATGCTAAGAGCTTCTTTGTTCGTATGTGTGTGTGTCAGACTTAATCCTTTTGAATTTTGCCGCATAAGGCAGGACAGGCACCACACTAGTAGGTAGCATTAATAGAGCTACACTAACCAGGCAGGACAGCCAGCCGCCTACAGCGTCCACACTCCACTCCATTCCACTTCACTTGGCTGCACGATAAATAAACCGCCATCAATAATGTCTAAAATAAATGTTGGCTTATTAAATCCCATTTCTTTGCATCAACTTACAGTTAAATAAAATGAAAAATGTGAAAAGCTTTTTTTTACCAGCATGGTTTTTACTCAACAACTGAGTGTCCATCCTTAGCTCGGGCCTGAATATCTTTGAGTGAGGGCGGCTGCTTGGAACTGGCAACGTCATCAGCAGCAGATAAAAAATCCATTAAAATAGAAAATGCGATAAGGCATTCTCTAGTTGCCGCCTCCTCGTCCCACTTTTCCTTAAACTTTCTTGCTGCTGCCTCAAAGTAAAGCGTGAAAAAATTGTCTAAATTTATGCGGCTTTGCCATAAATTTAGCTGGCTATAAGGATATCATTAAAGCGCACCAATACACATACGAAACGCCTTGGCAGGCTTTCACTTTCATGCATACAACGCGAGCCCATTCTTAGTAGAAGGTCCTTCAGTGTGTCCTTAGTGTGTCTATTTTTGTGTTTTTTTGGCTGTGCACAATGGAAGTAAATGCCATTTTTTTTTATAAAATTAAAAAGTACTGGAACAATTTAGTGGAACAAAATCGGATCGGTATTCAAATAGTCAAATTCAGAGATATGCCTGAGCGATTTCTTGTGATTTGGAAATGACGAGCTTAAAAGCTTGAACACTATGATGTACTTCAATTATCCTTTTGCAAAAAAAAGAGAAAAATTAAGCCAAAATTTAATTCAAATCTCCAATTTATTTAAAAAGCTCAAGAGTTATTTCAAGTTTCTTTATTTGAATAATAAATACAGATATAAAAATAATTTTGCTTTAAGTCAACTATTAGGAATTATTCAGAGCTTAGAAGATGACAAACACAACCCAGTGTCGAATCAAAAGTTCAGGCTATGTTTTCCTAATGTTTTTGGAGTCGCTTAATCCGAAGCCGGGATCAAACATGTCAGGGCTTAGACATAGCCTCAAAAACGGATCATTTTGGTAGTTATTATAGAAGGCGGGCAGGTTGTTCCTCTGTTTTTGTTATACTGGGTTCGGATACAAAGACAACAGAACATAAGCCTTCAAAATTATTTTTATGAGGTGTTTTGAGGTTATAACAATAAAAATCAATATTGATGTTCGAAGAGAAATTCATGTATTTTGTAAAATCCCATAATAAGAGGTACTTTGGAGATTATTTTAGAAACCTAATGTACTGGGGCTTTGTTTAACCGAAATTTGGAAACAAAATTTTGAGCGGTTTTTGGAAGTAAGGATAAAACATTTCTGTTTGCGGATTCGGACACGACAGTTTTTTCTTGTTAGGCTATGTTATTTAAAATGGTGATTCAGCCTAGTAAAATAAGATTCACAATCCTCAACTTTGACAATAACATCGTTGAACATAAACAATATTAATGCATAGATTTTTAGTCAGATTATCAAAAGGGCATAAGAACACATTTATATTATTTGTAACAAAATTATATTTTAATTCCTAAAATTCGTTTTAAAGCCAAAACTTCAAAAATAGATGCTCTTACCTCACTTTTGACATTTAAGTACGTTCTCGAACTATTTTCTTCTATAAAATCGAAAAATGTTAACTGAGAAAACATTTATTTTTGAGTTCTTCGGAAGTCATAGCTTTTTCTTGTTTTTAAAAAAAATGCTAAAATCGGTTTGAGCTTTCAAAAAAATAATCAATACAATTATAAAGTAGAAGTTAATTCTAAATTATTAAAAGTGTATAACCAGAGCAACGTAGGACCTTACCCTTTTTTTTTAGCAATCAATTGTATATTTAATTTTCTACTTGTTTGAAATCTATAATTGTGACTTAAGAAAGATTTTTGTGATATATAGTAGTATAGGTATATAATTAAAATTCACAAAAATAATAAAAATGTTGTCATCATAAAGTCCTTTATCTAAAAACCATCTTAATTGCGGAATTATTTTGCCTATAGTATTATAAAAAAATCTTAAAAAAGTATTACAAAAAAGATTGGAACTTTTTAATAATTGAGAAAATTAACATTATTCTTGAAGCCAGCAGAAAAAAATATGAATAGCGTCACCTTGATAAGTTAAAAAAATCTATATTTTACTTTGAAATATCTTATATCAGTGAATCGTGTGCTTAGAGCAGAGCGTTATTATTTTAAAGTGACCAAGGGTTTGGAGGTAGTTACGGCATTCTTTAACCATCCTGGAGGAGATACTCCAGGATGACAACGCCCTAAGGCAGCTTGGCTATCTGAGAAAATGAATATGTTTGCCTCCTTAGTTCCCTTGAGAAGGATACTAAGGGCGAAGATCTCTATGGCATGAATCTCCGATTGAAAGACGCTGGAACAGATGTTCATTGCGGTAGAGACTCTGGTGCTGGGTCCAACGACTCCAACACCTACACCCTGCTTAGTTTTGGATCCATCCGTGAACCATTGTTGCCACCGGTTAACAGGGGCCGCCATCAGACCAAGTATCCCGACTTGAGAAAAGAGATCTAAATTTCTTATTATTAAAAATTTCCGTGATCATAACATCTGATCTAGAGCAGATCGATACGTCAGGAAGGGAATATATAAGTGCGGCATGCACCTTGTCACTTGCTAAAAGTCCAGATGTGATCTGGATACGTAGTAGCCTCTGCATTTATTTCAATATTCGGTCGCATTGTTTTTGGTATCAGATTGAAAAACATTTGGAAAATACGTACAATTAAAAGCTTCCAAATTTGATCGCTTTTGATTTGACACATAATTTCTTAAAGGGCTTAAGAATTTCTTCCGGAACTGTCTAGAATTGTTTGACTAGTCTTAAAAATTACATTTCGAAAAGCTCTTCAAAAATTATTTTTCTATCTTTTTTTATTTTGAAACACTTTCTTCTAGTCTTAAAAATATCCATTTTAACGATTTTCAACAATATTAAAAAAAAAACCTTAAAAACTAAAAAATAAATGTATTTTATTATCAGACAAAAATTCAAAGATTCCTTTCACGGTCCCCATTACCAACTATTGTAATGACGCATATAGAAAAAATGCCAGTTCCAAGATTTTGCTTGCTTCTTTCGATTTCCATGCCATTGTTCACCGTGAAATTATCCCAAGCTTCAAACAACAAGCCAACAAACGGGCAGACGAACGGGCTGACAAACATTGCAGCCCATTAATAATAATTTTCTATATTTATGACAGGAAACATAGCACACACCCACACACACTGATACATACACCCTCCCGTAAGGATAAATGTGATTACAAATGCCACCCAATAAACAGCCAATCCTGGAACTCAAAAGCCACAATCAATACGGCAATAGACAAGTTTGGAGCCATCTAATGGTTAGTGAGCAGGGTATTAAAAGTTCGTCATTTGCATTGACTTACGAACTTTGTGTTTTTCTTGCCAAATTTTTTGGGTTCCACAAAACATGACTTTTTTTTGGGATATTTTTTTTGGTTCTTTGGGGTTGCCGGCCAAAATAAGAAGTAGAAAAACGAAAGAAAAAAAGGAAGAAGAATTTCATTTATATCGAAATAAACAACCACTGGAAACCCTCTGTTTGGGCGCACTCCAACGTTATTTATGATGTCATCCATCATTTTTATCGTGAAAAAACATTTTCCTGTCTCAGCCTGCGTCTGAACCTACATGCGGCACTCCACAGTCGCTGTCATTGGCCAAGGACTTTTTATGTTGTCGTTGTCGCTGTAGCTGACGCGAATGCCGCAGTTATCCCTGCGCCACCCACACAACTGGCAGGCGTCAGGCAGCAGCAGCATCCTTGAAGAAATTAGAGAAGGTCTTTGCCAAAACGACTTAAATTTTAAGGCACGACTATGCTCAACGACTCTAATGATGCGACCCACCGCCCACAACATGCGCCTGGTTAGCTCCAGCTCCAGTTCCAGTTCCAGCTACAGCTACAGCTCCAACTCCTGACAACCATTCAAGCGCACCGAAAGAAACTCTGGCCGCATCCAGCGCAACTCTTGAGGGGATGTTAATGAAGTGTATGCGAATGAAATAAGGAAAATTACAAATTGCTTCACCATGGAAAGCAAGGAAAAACTGCAAATGTTGTTTACGATGTTCACGGTTTCCTTTCGATTTCGTTCGCAATTTATGGTGAATGGCAATTTCACGTAGTGCAGCCAAGTGAAGTGGTTCCCCGAAATTTGGTTTTGTTTTATTTTTCGGGTTCAATGTCTTGCTCAAGTGGCGCAATATTGGTAGCCAATGACTCACCACCACACCGTGTCCAGCCCACATTTGCTCCAGCTTCCTCGCATTTATTATTGAAGAGTTTCTTTTAATTTAAGCATTAATTAGTGCGCTCCCAACTGGCGAGGTGGGCGTTGCTGTGAATCGCTCTAATGGATTGACATTGATTCATTTGGTATTCAATTTTTATGGATTTATTAACTTTTATTTGAAGTGCATTGTGTGGATTTTGTAGGTTTCATTTAAATGGATGGCTGGAGGAGGGCATATTGAGAATCGTTGCTTTGTGTATTGGTCAATCTTGGATAAATTTTGAAAAACCTTAAACTTATCTTCGCCCTCGAAAATGGGCTACATCGCTTCTTCAAAAAATCTATCTGGTATTGACCTGAGATTGAAGGGACTAATCCGTTACTTTCCCATATGACAGGCTCTGTCCCATACCAGCGCTGGGCAGTCACAGAGAATATGTCTGATGGTTTCATCGTCTTCTAGACAGAGCCTGCACTCTGAAGAGTCCGATAGACCAATTTTCAGTAGTTGGTATTTAACAGTGTGGTGGCCAGATAGGTAAGCTACCAGGAGCTTTAGGTCCGCTCTGCCAAGACCTTTTGTCTTGATCGCATCCAGAGGTTTGACAAGCAGCTTTTGCTTGACGAAGCCCCGGAAGGGAGAACCAGTATCTTTTATGTTCTCCTGCGGCCCATTTGTTTATCATGGCTTTGATTGTGGACCAACCAATACCACAAAACGTCGCAGGAAATGTAGTCAGGGTGGAGGCCCCCTAAATTTCTTGTTATGAAAAAGTTCCGTGATTATAAGATCTAATCTAGAGCAGATCGATACGTGGAAAAGTATAGTCATAACCAGTGTTATTATGTGATTTATTCGTCGAATAATAGAAGTTTATCATATCAATTCATACTTAGGTATACCATCATAGTTTCATATAAAATCACCCAGACCCAAAATTTTTGGACAACACATTGATTTAAAACGAATTTTTAAATCTCATTAAAGGTGCGCAGTGCCCACTGTCTGTGCTGCTATATAAATATCTTGCGACATTTCCAAAGACATACATTGTATACTATATACCATATACTCAAATATGAGTATACTATATGGATGCATTACATATCCTGGTGTAGCCGGCCAGTGCATGTAAAATACACAAGTTTATAATGTAAGCAGAAGACTCATAAATTAAAACGTATTTCACTTGGAAGAAAAAATCTGCTGCGTATAAAAACAAATAGCATTAAAAATTTGCAAAAACGCAGAAAGGCAACGCATATGTCCCAGACATGCTCTGGACCCCCCAGCCCAGCCCAATCCCTGCCTGACCTCATGCATCCAAAGAGTAATTCAAATCAGAGACAAAAATAAAGAAGAAATTCTGTGTCTCGACGCGAATTGCTTTGACGTCGTCGGATTCGGGCAAAGATTTTCTGCCAGAGACCAGAGGGACCGACCAACAGGCAGACGTCAGCTGTGAGAAAATAAGCAGAGCAATTGAATTATGTATTTACTAGATGGTATACCCCAAGCAATGCATCTTATGGATGCAAATTAAGTTATTGTTTTGAAGAATTAAAATGAAACCCACTAATAGAACGAAATATTTGTTTTGTGGCATTCTAAGCACATGTTTGTTGTATATTTTTGTGAATTTATGGGATTGGATTGCAGTATAATATTTGTGCTGTTCACATCTGCAATTTATGTACAGCCATCAAAGCTATGTATTTGTTTATATGCTTTGTTTGTTTGTGTGTTTGTCACCGCCATAACTCAAGTTGTAGTACAATGTGATCATTGGATCGCATGATTTGGATTTATTCCCGATGTGACTCTCTGGTACATATTGACGGCATGTGTGCCACTTATGTTGCCCAAGTGGAAATTAACATAATCGAAAAGCAATTCCGGTGCCATACAATTTTTTTTGCTTTATTTATTTAATCTTTCCGTTTTCCAAGCACTCGGCTCCCACCCCCTCACACACCGTTTCCATTCAAGCAATCCGCATTAATTATTTCGCCACATAAATTTTTGATCGGCCATTTTGTGTTTCCGATTTTAGAGATGGTGGTTGCCTCAGCGGAAGCAAATCGTGGAGTTCGATAAATCAAATTGAATCAGTCAAATTGGTGGTATTGATGTATTACTTGGCTGGTATATGGACATATGGACTCAATATTTATCTCAAATTGTTAAAGGCTTACAAATTATGATTCCTGGCAGCCAGGCCCATAGAGAAAAAATCAGTGAACCTTGGGAAAATCAACCCGACCCTCTATTGCACCTTTAGCTCGAATTACTAATGACATATGGTAGGGGAATCCTCCTCTGACAACGGGTTGCTTGCAGCTATTCTACAAAATTGGTGAACTTTGGTCTTGAATACCTTTCGGCCGTTATATTTATTTACTACTCAGATTTTCGTTTTAAAAATTCTATTATATATTGGGATTGTCTTCGATATTTAAAGTTAGTTTCAACATACATTTTAAGCTTTTAAACTATTTGCAAACTATTTAAAAAAAAAAACTTGGTCCGGCTTTACACACAAGGAACAATACATCAAATTTGGTCATTCTACCTCTTATAATTTCCAAGATCTAGGTTATACAGAAAATCAGAAAACATAACGAGCATATCTACTACATTGATCAAAAAGTTCCATTAATCCTCATTCGATACTCTGAAGAAATGGATTCAATCAAAATCTGGGAGAAATGGCAATGAGAAACTTTAGGCGAAGGAATAAAATTCAATCAAATATGGAAAATAGTTCCAGATTCCAATGAATATGATGCATAATGTATCTTGACTACAAAAAAAGAACTATCGGATTAAGCGTAAAGGTTGGAATCAGAAGATTTAAAGGCCTTAGGTTAGGTTGTATAAGCAGATAGTTACTGAGATCCCCAGAGACCATAGTGTCCATTGTGTTGCCTAATAAAAAGATGGGGGCAAAAGGAATTGAAGAAAGGGAGGGATAAAGAAGGAGGATCAGAAACGGTTGGTCATCCCTAATCGCCAAAGTCTCTCATGTTGCAGAGCCGTTTTGAAGACTACCCAGATTCCCAAAGAATGATTTACCCAGAAACTGGGTAAACTGGGTCTTCTAAGAAGCTCCGGGCAGTTGCATAGCAGGTGTTTGCTGCTTTTTGTCTCTTACTAATCTTCGTAGCTGCGGCAGAAATCGTGATGGGGAACGTGCAACCTCTCAGCCATATTGCCTATGGTGCAGTGCCCCATTACAACGTCCTACACCATCCTGTTTTTATGGAAACGCAGGATTTCAGATGCTTGCTTTAAATCATATCTCGTCCAGAGTGCTCGGGAGATGCGACAACCGGACATCATGTCCCATTCTCGTTCCGCCAGAGCTTCTAGCCGTCTCCCTGATTTTCAATACGACGTGCTGTAATGGTCTTTCTATGTCTGAGCTATGCTGAGCCGTTCCTGGCGCACTCGTCCGCGGCTTTGTTACCAAGGACACCTGAGTGACCCGGAACCCTGCCGAGGGCTATTGAGTAGTTATGAATAAGGTTGAGGTTAGCGTAATGTTACGAATCAGTTTACTCTTTATGGTATGCGATAACAGAGCTTTACTATCGACAAGAATTACAATGTTCACTGGACTTTTGTCCAAGGTGCCAATAAGACTAGCCGCTTGACAGACTACGTATATCTCTGCCAGTGGCTCGAACGATTCGGAAGTGAGTCCCTCAAGGAGTGATAAACGAAGTCAAAAAAACAACACAATCAAAGAATGATTGACGAGAGAGTTAGCAGAGGAGTTGAGCATTGCTTTTGAATCCGTTTAAGACATTTTGGTTAATGATTTGAGCTTCAGACATATCACTGCAATGCTGGTGCCGAAAGGCTTGAATTTCATGCAAGACCATTTGGGTAAAAAAGGGAAGAATACAACCAGCGAGTTTGGCTGATTTTGCTCAAATACCGATCCGTGGAACGCGCTACAGCCCCCAAGATGAGGTCATGGAAAAATCGAAGATGGCTGTGATGGCCATGCCGTAAACGGGTTTAAGAAATGTACGTTGCAGTCGATGGGGAATTCTTTGAAGGGGACTATATCAATTTTGATCAATAATCTTGTATTATGGATTTTTTGAATAAATCGCGGGATCTTTTTGATTAAAGTGGTATATCAATTTCTTTTACCTTGCTATTATTCACATTCGGCTACCTTTCGGAATCTCCGATGTCTCTTTCTCTATGCACAGCATATAAAAAGGAGTGTGACTTCACGCAAAATGCTTTCAACTTGCAACTATTCTCAGCAAGCACTATCCTCCACAATTAAAATCATCTTGCGACACAAAGCTCTTCCAATAATTGTTGTACACCGTTTCAAACAAATTTTTAAAGAATATACAAGAAGTCTGAAGGACTCAAATTCAAATTGCTCTTAAGCCGTAACAAATGTACCAAATCCTATACTTGTAACTAATCATCTCCAAACATATTATCGACTGAGTATTCCCAAATGAAGCTTTGAGTTAATAAGTCCGTGGTGACCCAATGACATTCAAAAGTTATTTTAAGCATTCGACATTATCAACAACAAATTCGAAACTTGGAAGTTACAAATTCGAGTCAACCTTATTACAACTTGACTTTGTAGCTCTCTGCACATATTTCCATAAGAAACTATTTGTTTTTGGCTTTGGCTGGAGTTGCATGCCACAGCGCAGACATGGCCAAGATGCCATGGCTAGGAGTTGGAGTGAGATTAGGGGTATTCATGCAGAACCACTTACAAATCCATAAATGTGAATATTATTACTAAAATTGTTGTTGTTGTGATTGTTTTGGTATTATTTGCTGTTGTCGTTGCCATTGTGTAACGCTGCGGACATTGTGGGGCGGGTCTGGGATCTGTGGGGGTTTCGAGGGGACCTGCAATGTAAACACCGCAATGACTTTGGCAAATAGACAAACGAGAAACAACAACAGCAACAACAACAAGAATGTTTGCACTTTGCTTTTGCGATTTGCAGTTTCAGTATCTGTATTTGCTGTATTTGTTGTTCGGAAGCAAAATAAATTCCAGTAGCTTTGATATTCAGCCGGAAACAAACCATTTTATTGCCAGTACTATGGTAATTGTTGTTGTTGTTGTCGTTGTTCTATATATGCATTTATTGTTTTTACTGTCGTATTACATGTCGTATTATTTGCGATTTTGGTTATTTGCCTTTGTTCCAAGCATTTCGCCACAACTCACTTGCTCCGCTCCTTTGCCCGCTTCACGCTCCTGCAATTGATTTTATTTTATTTATTGTTTTGCGTTAAACTATTAAAATATTGTCGTATGTTTTTTGCAGTTCACTCGTCTGCTCATTCGACTAGTCGGATTTGTCCTTTTTTTTTGTTTTGTATTCCTTGTATTCCTTTTTGGTTGCCCCAACTTCTGCTCGGCTGAATGAATATTATTTGTGGCGTCGTTTGGTTTGGTTGTTGACTCAAGTTTGGCAAATAATTTGATTTGTAAAACAATAAATTTTGCAAATATATAAATTATACTTATTTGAGCTTAATACAACGTTTTTAAAGGGATTACGACAAACAAAAAAAACAAAACAAGCACTGGAATCAGTTGGGATGTTTTTTTTCAATAGAGTAGTATTTTATTTTATTATTCATTTTTATTTATAAATATATATCTGCGCTTATTGTTTGAATAAAAACTACACACTTCAAACCAACGATTTTGTTTTTTTAAATTTTAAGTTTTACTCCTCGCTGAAAAAATAATTGTTGAAATATCTCCAATTTAGGATGTATCTTTTTAAAAAAATGTATTTATCGATTATTCTATATATCATTGGAACTTTGAATACTGAACAGAACGAACGAATTGATTTAAAAAGTAATCTTAACTTATTTTATACCTAAACTAACCGGCCTCGGCACGCTCGCTTCGCTCGCTCGTCTAGATCTTTATTTTCCTCCAATGATTTATTTTTGTGGCGAATTCACGAAATTGCATAATGTGCAAATATTGATCTGATCATATGTATTTTATACAGAAATCAAAACATGAATTGTAAGCAAAAATCGCAGAATTCCTTTCTTCTTAAGAAAACTTTCTTGGAAAGGAATAACTAAATCAATATTAATTTCTAAAATTGATGAAATTGTAAATTATCCTACCGAGTTTTTAAATTCAATTGATTTGCCAGGAATGTTAGGAGTGGCAACCCTTATCTCTTAGAGGTATGAAAAATAGATGTTGGCCGATTCTCAGACCTGCCCAATAAGCACACAAAATTTCATGAGAACCGGTCTAGCCGTTTCGGAGGAGTATGTTCACACAAAAACCAATATGCACAAAAATGCGTAAATCTCACGAACCAATTCACACAAACACATCGCAATAGGCTTAAAACCTCCGCATTGACCTCTAACACACGCAAAAATCAGATTTGAAATTCATCGACTCGTTCATGAGAACACCGATAGCACGTAAAACATAAGTTTCTTCTTATATATAAAATTCTAGTTTCACAATGTTAGTTACCATACTCCTCCGAAACGGCTGGACCGATTCTCATGAAATTTTGTGTGCTTCAATAAAATAAAATTTATAACGTTTATAATTGTTGTGTTTCCTTTCGACAAAAACTATTAACTAAAAAATATTAGTTAATCTGACAATGTACACAATGCCAACCTAAATTAAAAAAAAATTTGTATTGGAAAATCAAGTTTTCCTTTTTAGTATTTTCGTCGCAATTTTGTTATGTTTTCTCAACCCTAAACAATCCTTGGACTTCCACGAACATTTCAAGACCAAAATTAGCCAAATCGGTTCAGCCGTTCGTGAGTCCATAAGCTTAGAAGGAACATAACATTGTGACACGAGAATTTTATATATAAGATGAATAGAAACATAATATGCTTGAAGCGGAAAACTTTTATAATGGATATATTCCATTTTAAATTTTTGAATGAAATTAAAAAACAATTATCTATCAATCCAACAGATGGCTCACGCTATAGCACCAAGTAAAAATTGTTAGTTATAGTCTCATTTATAGATTATATTAAACCAAATTTAATTAAAAAGAAGTCACATAATTTGTATACCCTATACCTTATGAAAAAAGACTATGCTGATTTTGAGAAACTCAAAAATATATGTACCATATAGAGAGAGACATCAGAGGCCCCTAAAATTAACTTAAGTCAGAGAGAAGACCTTATACTCATGTCCGTCTGTATGTACGTATAGATCATGGCAAGCCCTACAGTACCAACTATCTAGCTCTAGTTGGCTCGAAAAAATTCGTTATTTCGTTTGCTTACGAAGATATCAGCAACAAATTCGGCCTAGGGAAGTTTTCTTGAAAGTCCAGCAACTGTAGCAAATTTGATAAAAATCGGTTGACTATATATGTATATTATGGTGGATCCATTTCTTTTCGGTTAAAAAGGACTTCTTTTTAATTTTAAGTGGTGCCAGAGGGCCCTTTTGTTCATTTTATTTATCTTTCGGATTTTTTTGTTTAAATTGACAAAATGTTGGGAAAGTCGACGAACATTTCATATAAAACTAAAAATATACATTTGTCAAAAATTGATTCCTCGATTACAAAAATCCCAAATTCACATTCGTATTCTTCTCTTCAAGTCCTTCAACCCCGGTTTGGGCATAGGGCGCCGACAAACTTCCTCCATCCTTCCCGATCTGCTGCCAGATACTTCAGCTGTGGCCACGTTTTACGCTCTGTTGCTGCTTCGGCCAATACTGTTGATTTCCAAGTAGTTCTTGGTCTACCCACTCGCCGTGCACCTTGAGGATTCCATTCGATAGACTGCTTCACGATGCTGTCGTTTGGTCTCCTCAAAGTGTGGCCAATCCAGCGCCATTTCCGCTGTCTAATCGACATCCAGAAGCTTTTGACTCGTTATGCGTCACAATTCTTGATCCGATATAATCTGCGGCCATCGGATTTTAAGAATGTATCGAAGGCAGCGGTTTACAAATGCCTGTAAACTTCTCGTGATGTAGGTGGAGACTTTCCAGGTTTCACAGGCATATAGCAGTACAGATTTGACATTGGATTCGAAGAGCCTTAACTTGGTGCGTAGGGAAAGTTGACTAGAGTTCCATACTGAAGAGAACATTCCAAAGGCGCTGCGGGCTTTACTTATTCTGCTGTTAACATCCATGGCTTAGCCTCTCAAAAGGTCTCCATTGGATACCGTTTCTCTCAGTTGTACCCACGGTGGCAGTCAGTACATCGACTATCGCCAGTAAAAATAGGAATGGCGACAGAATATCCCCTTGCCTTACTCCCTGTCGCACTTTGAAAGAGTCAGAGTCAGAGTCAGTCTTGCGGCATGATAGAACTCCTTTATAACAGCAACAATCTTCGGAGAAATCCCTCTGCTATCGAAGGATCTCCAGATCCATTCGCGGATAACTCGGTCAAAGGCCTCCTCAAAGTCTACGAACATAAGGTAGAGCGGTGATGTAAACATTCGAATAGAGGTAAAATAACTTTTTTGGCCTTGTAAATGGAAGATCTAAGTCGATTTTTGAATGAATTTTCAAAATTTTTATTACAGTTTCTTCGACAAAGTTACTTAAAATGAACCAAGGAACCAAAATCGGTAAAAGCCCCAAAACGTTTTTTCGAAACCATACATATTGATTCGACCTAATGTATATAGTCCCCATAGAAACGATCGTTTGAAAAATATGTTTGGTGAAAACTTTGTTGTGTTTCCAAAGTTTGGTTTTATGAAGATATCATAACCGAATTTTGCAGTCAAGTGCTTTTTGGATTGCGAGGTACTGGTACAGGGCATCTTGAAGTCGTTACCCAATAACTTAACCGTCCACCATTTTTCTTTAGGATTTAAGGAAAATCGAAAACGAACTTCAAAATCTTATAGCATAGTTTCGATCTTGAATTAGGATCGTCTTTTTTTTAAGGTGACTAATAGGCGGGCTACTTTCTTTCATTTCACTTCATAATTTTAATTTAAAGCTCAAAGACATCTTGAAAAAAAATGATTGCTTCCAGAGGCTCGGAATTTTTTTTTGGATATCAGCGAAAATTGTTCTGATAATGGAAATTTTTTGCCAAGAAAACTCGTTCAGGAACTGTTTTAAAGCTTCAAAGATAATCCAGATCAAGGCTGTATGATTGTGACGTCGAAATAAAATCCCTGTCATTCCGAATAGGGCCCAGTCCAAAATCACCAAGCGCGATAAGCATATTCATTGGGGAAAACAGACTTTAGGAATTTTACACTATGCGTTAAAAATGATATCATGGGGAGCTCATTTTTTTGCCTTCTCCTTGTAAATAGAGTAAGTTCATCTCTTATATAAATATGTAAATAACTATTGAACGGACGAATGAAATTGCTGCCAATGCAGAGTTGAAAGTAAATATAGTTTTTTGAATTTGTTTTTCATTCTATTTTTCTTTTTGTTTTCTTTTATTTTGGCGCATATAAAGGAAAGTAAATAAATTAAAAAGAGAAAAATAAGCAGAGCAGAGCAGGCGGAACTTTCGCATAAATTAGCCGTTTGCATTTGAAAATTCGAAACTTCCTCAACTGAAATCAATTCGATACTTTTCAACAAAAACAAATTCAGCTTTCAGTTCTCAGTTTTGTTCAGTTTAGTTTTGTTTGCGCTGCTAAAAAGCTAAAAAGTTTGTTTTCCCATTTTTCATTGCTCACAACAGAAAGTTTTAAGTAAAAAATAAATTTCAGCTACCAGGCAACAAAAAATAAAAAAAAAGAAATACAAATACAGAGAATTGGCAAAAAGTTGAATTTTCCATATAATTTTTGCGCATATATTTTGCGCCTTGATTTTTTTTCCACCATTTCTAGCAACCGCAATTCCTAAGGCGGGTTGGGCCAAAGTATTTCAAATGAACTCATTCCAATTACCAAATAGTCATTCAGTCAACGAGACAGTCAACATTGCTGGATAGAAAAATATATTCATACAAAGATACATAGTTGCGCCAAAGGGACAGACAGAAGGACAGACAGACTGACGGACGAACCCAGTGAGTTCCAGATTACTTTGGAGTACAGCATTGTCGTTGTTGTTGCTAAAACTTTTTGAAAATCCATTGGAACCCATCCAAATTATAAGTTCTGCCCTCATTTCTATTCAACTGCGTAGACGGACGCTGCTGTGTCTATTTGTCGCACAACTTGAAGTCCGTGTCCGTGTCTTCAGCTGATGCGGTTGCAAGTTTCGGGCTTGGAATTTTTACTCCATTGGATTGGGCGTGCTGCCTAGCAGCCTGGCTGGCTTGCTGGCTGACTGCAGCTCCATTCAAACTCTTATAAAAGCGTAAAAATTTTAATGGAAACAATATTTCAGGTCGCATTCAAAAATACTCGGCAATGTTTGGGCTCTTTCTGGGATTAGTTAGTGCCAATAGCGTCGACTGCCTCCACTATGTTGGAGTTAATGAAAGTTTGTTTATGAATATTACTTTTTAAAGATGTGCAGTTCTTGAGTGGGGCTGTTCATTATTGGCATTCCATTAGCGTAATTTTAGTGCATGTTGTTTACGTTAGTCAAATTGGAAAACAACTAGATGCCTTCAACTTGGAAATAAGTAATTCATCTATGGCTGATTCCGAGTAGAACTACTCAAAGCTCAGCTTGTGATAAACTGTACCTACAAAGATGAGCACAAATGAGGTACGTCGATTGGTCTGGTTTTAAAAATTCCCTAATAATGAAATTTGAGCCTAAAGAAAGGAAATTTTTCAAAAGTCCTATCTAAAGTATGATCACGTTGATTAGATTAGTCGATATATCGATGTCCGTCTGTCCGCAAATTTATAAAATCTTTCCTAACGATTATTTAAAATAAAATCGAAAGGTGGATTTTAGTATCAAAAAAATTTCCCTCAACAAAAAATAGCAGACATTTATAAAAAATGTGTATAACTTGTTGTCGGGCATTTCTGCATGACAATGTAAACAGACATAATAATAATAACACTAGTTTTAAGCAAAATGCATCTTCAGGTGGGAGGAAGGTGGGATTACCCCGAGTCCGGAGCATTCTTTAGGGCCCAGTGTAATTACTGTCGTACTGTCTTGATTGAAGCTAAAGGTGTAATAAAGTGGCCGGGACAATTTTCACCCGGGTCCGGATTTTCTATCTACGGCCCAATATCAATTGATTTTAATAAAATTTGGTACTCTGCTTGATAAATCTAAAAAAACTTTTGAATGACAAATTTAGTTTCCTTATAAACAAACGAAGTTTTAATACAAAACTCTTGGTTTTTAAAAACAATTGACAACCTCTAATTTTCTTAGGAATCGATTAAACTTTACAAAAATAAAACTGTATGAAATATTTTTTTTAAATTTGATTTCTTTATTTTTTTAAATCCTTACAAAAACACCATGCAAAATTTCATTTAAACTCATAAATTGATTCCAAGCTGCAAAAAAATATATTTTGAGTATTATCAATTATCTACTGTCCAATAAAATCATAAAAATCGTGTTGAATAAAACCAGAGATATTTGCGTTTAACCAAAGATTTCTTTACTTTTAATGTCGATAATAAATTTTTCGAAAATTCTGAAAATCCGTTCCATAAAAAACTTTTTTGACTGCATTTTCGGTTTAGCAAGCTATATTACTGCGGTAATGACTAAAACATGTTGATTATACGAAATTTATTGGAATTTGTTAACTAGTGTAATTTATTCGAACAGCCGATTTTTCCTAAACTTACATTATTTATACGTTTCAAGCCTAAAAGGCTAAAAGTAATAAAAATAGCTTATTTTAAGACCCTTATTGCCTAACATTTCGGTATTGTAAGCTTGGGATTATTCAGTTTAGAAAATTTCACACTCACGTGAACACTTAAAATTCACAATTAGTTAAAACACTAAAAGACTTAAATGATTTTCCCAGTATTTCTCTGGTGTTTTATTTTTCCATATTTTCCTCATCCACATTAGGTTTATGTTTGTTTTACGAGATTGATCCATATCTTAGTTTTGTAATATTGACTATGGGATTTATCAATTACGATCCAATTGAGGTTACGTGCTTTATATATAATTTACAATAATTTAAGGTATTAGATAAATCCGAGTATTCCGTCACTTGAAATGAATATGTGGTATTAGATTGTGTAGAAGAATATCATGTACTAGATAATGTAGATTCCGCCTAGCTCCTCCGAATTGTTCTCTTCCAGCTCATTCTCTGGTTCAATATTAACATTATCTTCTGCAACAACCTCGGATTCCACATTCTCCTCTGGCAGCTCACTCCGAATCGTTGATTTGATTATTGGCATCGGGCTCTTCAGGCCTCATTCTCCTCTCCATTTGACGTCAACGTCTGCATCCTCTGGTCTTCCAATGGCCCCTGGCACAGCTGCCTCCCACGAAACGAAACCCGTCAGTCTCCAGAACCAGTCAAACATTTTGGTTCTCTACAAAGAAAAAAAATTTGCTTAAAAAAATTATTACAAATAAATCTTTTAATTCATTTATCTTCTGCAAATTGCAAACCTCCGAAAATGCGTTGATTTAGAATTATTGGCATCAGGACATCATTTTTTTTATTTTATCTACTTGATTTTTTAAATATTCTATATATATAGAGTAATCTAAATGATACCACACAAAAGGTTTTAAAGTGTACTGATTTCCAATAATAAATATTCGAGAAAAAAAAACAAAATCATTAATATTTTTAACTAGTGGGCTCGGCAGACATTGTCTTGCCCAAACTTTTGGAATAGTCTTAAAGTGTATAAACATCGTAAGATTCTCTAGTTGGCTTATCTAAACAATCGTTAGATATTTGGATTAATTGAATTTCATGACTCTCTAAAAAGCCGTATGGACGAACTTAAGTATTCTTAAAGAGCGTTCGAGTGCTCTAATTAATTCATGCCCCACAGATTTCAACCCCATTGCGGCTACGCTTCTGTCTGCACTTAATATTCAATACCCAGTGTTGAACAATTTTATACTTTGCTTTAATCACGATATTCACAAAAATATGTACAGGGTGCGCCATCTAGACAGGACCTATTTAAATGTTGAATAACTCCGCCATTTTTGAGCCGATTTCGACAAATCGGCCAGATTCTGAAACGTCAGTCTATGCCATTTTAGTAAATTTTAGTCATGGCTCGATTTACGGCAAAAGAGCGGGCTGAAATTGTAGCGCTGTACATTGAATATAATCGTTCAATTGTGAAAACTGTGCGTGCTTATCGTAAGAAATATGGGATATATTCAGCGCCTTCCGCCAAGACAATTCGTACTTTGGCGAAAAATTTCTTTGATCACGGGTCTGTAGCTACTCGCCCGCGACCCAAGAGAGTAAGCGGTAAGAGAGAGTGTTGCCGAAAATCCAAATGTGTCATATCGCCGTCGTTCTCAGGCGCTGAACGTGAGTGGAACCACTTTAAGAAGAACTTTGAAGGATGATCTCCATCTTTTTCCATACAAAGTGCAACTTACCCAAAGATTGTTGGAAACGGACAAGCCGCGTCGCCTTCAATATGGGAATGCGATCGCAAGAATGATCGATGTCAAAAAAGGGTGATTTGGACTGGCCTTCTCGTTCGCTGGATTTGACGGTACCAGACTTTTTTCTGTAGGGCTATTTAAAGAGTAAGGTGTATGCCAGCAAACCGAAGGCTATTGAACAACTAAAAGCTAATATAACAGCGGAAATTGCTGCTATTACGCCAGAAATGTTATCAAATACAATGCGAAATGCACAAAAAAGGGCCGCTTTTTGTGTGTCTAATGGAGGCGGTCGTTTAATCGATATTGTATTCTGAGTGAATTGTCAATAAATGGCATTGTATACCCTAAATAAATATTGTTCATTTTCCAAAATCGGCTCAAAAATGGCGGAGTTATTCAACATTTAAATGGTCCTGTCTACATGGCGCACCCTGTATATCTCACGAACCAATACACACAATCACATCGCAATAGGCTTAAAGCCTCCGTATTGATAACTTCTAATTCACGCAAGAATCATATTTGAAATTCTTCAAAGCGTTCATGAGAACATCCGTAACACGTAAAACATTAAAAAAAATTCTTTAAATATCTATATTCGCTTAGTAGATCTAAAAATATAAAATAGTAATTTATTTATGCGTAATCACAATCTAAGAGATCGATATAAAAACGGTCCGCTGGATTTCTTTTTTCGCGAATTGTTAAGCATTCTTAGAAAGTATTTACAATTTTTTATATTATCAGCAACAAGCAATTATAAATCTTTTGGGAAGTATCCATATTTTCTCTTTGAGTGTGAACTTTTATTTTTTTAAAATGGCAACCAAATCCTTTGGAAATCCTTGAGAGTGCATTGTGGCAATGAAGCAATCAATCAATGTGCAAATCGCTTTGGTGTCGCAAAGCACCGCTGGGCCAAGACTTTTCGACTTAGGAATAATATCCATCATTGCAGTCACAGTAATCATCTTCATTTTCAGCATGCACGCCGCGTCGGAGACGCCTTTTGATGCCAGCCATGACTCAGCAAAAGTCGCGGGAATCGCCGAAAGGCGGCGGAACGACACACACATCTATCTATCTATCTATATATGCCAAGTACACTATGCATCATGTCTCGTCTCAGTCTCTGTCTCTGCGTACTTGTGTAATCTCTTGCTGCGTAACACATTCAAGCGCCAGCTCCTCCATGTGCTGTGCCCCACATGCGAAGACGACGACGCTGCCGCCGCCGTGGAGCGACCAAAGCTGCAGCGCATATAAATGTTTGATTTATGCAGCCAAATGTCGGAATCGCAGCCAAAAAGTCTTTGCTGGCTGCTATTGCAGCTGTTGTTGTTGTTGTTGTTGGAGTTGTTGGAGCTGCAGTTGGTTGGACGACTAGAGTCGTTCAGTTGTAGGTACTTTGGGAGTTGGTGGGCAACACCGCCAAGTCGCCACATTTTGCGGCATTGGCATAATGGCGGCACTTTGTGCTCGAACCCACCGGGAGCTTATCCTGCCGGTGCATCCAGTGCATTGTCGATGACGATGACGACGAGCACATTATCATTATCGGCCAAGCCGCCACCGCCAACATCATCTACCATAGCCATAGCCCGGCCCCTGTTTGCACTCAGTTATAAATCCATTCATCGTGGTCTTATGTTGGGTTGTTCAAATGCCGAATTCGACAAACGTTCTGCACGCTGCCACAACCTGGGGAAGCTACGAGTATCTTATGGATGCATTTGTCCATCTGCAAAGGCGGCTCAGAGCTCAAAGGCGTTCAGAGCCTTTCCATCTTTATAATTTCGCCAGTTGTATTCAGCGGACGTGCATCTACTGGGCCATTTATAACTCGTTAAATCCTAAACAACTTATTTACTGTACTAGAAGGTGGGAAAAATATATTTGCAGGTCATAAAGGTGTTAAAGTTATCGGGGAATGACTTGGGCGAAGCTTTATGAGATTTGCTGCAGGCTATTGGATTCCAAATTAACTATTCAATGATGATGATGTGATAATTAGATGTCTGCAAGTCAAAGTTATGCATTGGACTATCGAGGAAGTTTCTATCAAAAATGTGGTCAGCAAAATATGGCAAAAAAATTTTATTCCTAGTATTCTTAATGAGAATCGTATAAAAAATTCAGAATTTCTATAATAGTTGTAGGATGTGTTCAGAAATAGAGCCATTGGCCTAAATTCCTTAACGCGAGAATGCCCAAGTAATGAGGTGAGCAATCTTAATAAAGAGGCATAAAGGTACTAATGCCCGATCTATGTACAACCATAAGTAAGCGCATATCTGCAAGTGTCATATTGTTTGTTTTGGATTTTTTAAAAAATGTTTTGTGAGAAAAATGCTGGAATGAAATACGGTTTTTGATATTATTAAAAAATTACAACTCTATAATTTAAAAAAATGGCGTAAAGTCGGGCGCGGACGACTTTGGGATACCCTGTACCACTAGCTTGCAATCAAAGTTCGGTTCCTTCACAAAAAATCCGAAATTTTTAAGCAAACATTTTTTTTTTCGACTGATCGTTCTATGGGAGCTATATGCATATAGTCCACCGATTTCAATCAAATTTGAGCAACTAGTTCGTTGAAATGACCGTCTAAAAAAGATCTGAATGCCGAAATTTTATCTGTTCAAATATCGAATTTACAAACTAAACGAATACGACATTCGAGATTTTTGTAGTAAAAACCGTGTTTTAAATGGACATCGATTGGTCCTATGGGAGCTATTCATCGATTCTAGTCAACCGATTTTGTAAATTTAAGGGGCACATTTAGTGGACAACTAAAGTGCTTAGAAACTAAAAATAAAAAACTAGTGAATGCATCTATGTCAAATTTGGTCTCAATATCTTATACATATACAGACGAATACACAATAAAATTTTGAATTAAAAAATTAGATATTTTTGGAAGATCGGACCTATGGGAGCTATATGATACAGTCAACCAATCTTGTTCAAGTGTTGGCACGTTGATAAAGTGCTCAAAAAAATTTCTAAATGCAAACATATTGTCTGTACGATGACCCTCGGACGAATAAAAAAATCAAAATATTGATCAAACTTGCGGCATGTTGAAAAAGAGTTAAATTTTTCCCAAAATTTTGGTCGTTTTTGGCCTGTCAAAATTCGATTTTTGATCAGATTAAAAAACTGGAGGATCATCGTACTTGGAGAACTATATAGAGGAGATGCAAATGCCAAATTTGATATGGGATCGGATCATTTGTCTACCGAGTTAATCACTCCAGAAAATTCGATAAATGCTGTTTCGAGAAAAACGCGTTTAAGGAGCACACCTAGTGTGACAGCCTAAAAAATTTCAGTTTTGGATATCAAAAAAATAAAACTAGTGAATCCATTTATTTAAAATTTTGAGAGTATATTTATACATGTTTTGAGAATACACATGTAAAAGTTTTGAAATAAAATATTCAATATTTTTGAAATGACACGCGATCTCAGGTATATACCAGCTATCTAACTGCCGAGCGGCTACTCTATTAAATGGCTGTAACTCCAAAACTCTCTAAGATATCGATCTAATCAACTTTAGTATGTTATCTTTAAAGGTATAACCTATCGAAATATGGAAAAATAATTCATTTTTGAAAATTTCACACTAGGTGTGTCACCTGATGACAAAAAACGGCGTTCGTTATAATCCTGAACCCATACCTAATCAAAGTCGACGCTTGCACAATGAACTCCATAATATACCCTTTGTCGAATTTATGATATCTTCATAAACAAACGAATTATTCATTCAGAAACTTTTGTTTTTTTTCGAGGATCGTCTGAAACACTCCAACGGGAGCTATATAATTCAACCCCGATGATCGAAAAAAACTCCACAAATGAAACTTGTCTCTTATGGAATAATGATGGTATCAGTAATGTGAAAGTTGTTTACTCTCAGCTGATACCATCTCTGAGATCTAGAACTGTTGAAACGGACAAACAGACATGGGTATATCGACTAATCTCAGTCACCCTGATCATTTTTGTTTCCTTAAAGTGAAATAAAGTACCTTTGCGTAGTCACCGACGACACCATCTATATTTTACATACATGTATTCGGTTTGCACAAACCACATGCCTACACTGTGTACCGTACGGTACAAGGTATAAAAATTAAAAGCTTTAAACAATTTTTAGAGCAGCAATACATTTTTTTTTCAACAATAGATTATTTTTATATTTTTTCGCACCAATCGATTTTGATTAAGAAAAGACTTATAAAACAATTTGCAATTTGATTATTTTGGAAAAATAGTGATTAAAAAATCTTTGTGTATCCTTCTTGACTTCAGTGAAAATCGAAATTTCAGATTAAAAAGAAGATACACAGAAAATCCAATTCGTCATTTTTTCAGTGATGACATCTTCTTTCAATAATCATTCCTCCTCTCAAAATTTTATTTTGGTATTAGAATGTTATAAGTTTTCAAGAAATAATACTTGGTTTAGCTAATTTTTTTATAATAGTTCTTTAAAATAATTAACTTTAGATAAAAAATTATGACATATTTCGAAATAAGAAAGTTGCATTCTTTTAAAGGTTCCTACTATTCGCTGACGATGTTAGATTTGGTTTACCAAGAGCTTTTTTTTCTATTGCGAAATCTAAAATCTCTTTCATTGTAATCTCCATCTTCAACGCTTTTATCTTTAATATTGCCGTCTAGTTTATGAACAAATTGCTATGAATAATGCATATTCCTGGCTCATACTAACTGCCTCCTTTGAATGAATACATTTACCAACTAACGCGGTCGAAACTTTATTTAAGTTTTTTGCTTAATAAATTTACGAGTTGAACTTTTTGCCAGGACTTTGACTGTCTGCGTACCAAAATGTAATCACTTAACTTTGCATTGTTAGCTGACCAACAGAGCTACACTATAAGACGATGACTATCGTCTTAATCATCATCCTACACTGATATGTATACAAAATTAGCCAAGTTTATTCAGAACAACTGAGAACTTGGCCAATAGAAAAAATAAAAATCGACAAAACAAACTTTGTAAACTAACTAGCCAGTTTTATTCAAGGCGTAGCCTCAAACCGTGAACTGCTCATAGAATTCATGAAACTAATTTGCCAACATATCGGTGGATACGCCAGGGCCTCAGCCCACTCCCAATCCCAACCCACCAATAGACAGTTAGCCACCCGCGTGGAAAGCAATAAAGCAGCAGAGGCAACACTGAAAAACATGAAAAAGAAAAACAAACTTAAATAAACAAAATGTACTCATTATTTATTTTTGCCACTATACAAAAACAATGGCAAAAAATAAACAATGAAAACAAGATGAAAGACAAAATGTTCGGAGGATAGTATAAAGGGTGTTCAGACTAACTGAGATGTATAGTAAATTGACTGAATAGACGAATGTCCGTGTAAAGCAAAGCCAAAGAGCTTCCATTAGAGGGTAAATTGGAGAAATTACTTGATGAGGATCCATGCCAAAGGCAAGAAGTGCTTCCTTTGGAGTTAGGAGTTACCCGCCAAACCAATTCCAGAAGACTTTATGCTTTGGGAATAATTTACTCGGAAGGAACTTCGGTTTCTTCTAATTTGAGCCAATAGGCAGGGGCATCCCATCACATACACCATTCAGCATAAAGTTCTCAGAATTTTTCGGAAAATCCACAATACAAAATTATTTCTCAAAATCGATATTGTCCCCTTCAAAGTATTTCCCATCGACTGCTAGCGCTCGATCCAATCCTTGAAATATTTATTACAATCGGTTGCGGTTAGGCTATTTGAGGCATCTTCGATTGATCTCATCTCGGTTTTTTGAGTCGACAGAATAGGAAAAACTCACAGGGAGCAATATCAGGTGAATTCGGTGGTGGTTAGATGGTATTCAATCCGTTTTTACACAAATGGTCTTGGAATTTACGTCTTTTGCGCTCTTTCCATTTTGCATAAAATTCCCACCTTTCGGCACCAGCTTTGCAGCGACACTTCTGACGCCCAAATGTTTAAACGGATCCAAAAGCATAGGCCAACTCCTCCTGTAGAAATTTAAAAAGATCGAAAGCAAACATCAAACTTTTAAACTAAATTTTGTCAATGACAATGATAATGTGACAATTTAAGAAAAGAAAAGAGACATCAAATTGGGGGACTGACAGCGTCACAAGATGAGGATTCCGGTAACTTTTTGATCAAGGCAAATATGTTCATTAGGGCAACCCAAGGAGAATTAAGTTATGAGCGCTGACTGATTATGCGTATACATCGTCTTCTTGGCCAAAGGTTCTCGCTGCGGAGGTTACGCTATGTATTTGATGGGATCAACGAAGTTATCTTTTATGACTTGTTAAAACCAAACGAAAACTTCACTGTTTCGACTTCAATTCTTCTATTCTGCTATCATCCTTTACTCCCTGAGGAGCATAGGGCCTCGAGCATCTTCTCGTGGTGAACTGTCCTACGGGATTCACGGCAGATATCTTTCCATGAGCAGCTGGCGGCTTGAAATTCATAATTCTCATAGATCTTTTCCATGTTTTTGCTGGCGAAGACCTTTCCTTGAAGGTTCCAACAAGATTTAATCGAGAACCGTGTATCAAATGGTCACAGTCATTATACAGGATGACAAAGTAAGTCCTCTATTCGCTTAACCCTTTTAAAAACATCTAGACACGATCTTAATTCCTCTATATTAGGCCACTCGAGTCTGGCTGACCTTAAGGGTATTTGAGCTCTGCCAGAAAGATCGAAGCTATAAACAATGCTTGAAAAGATTAATTTCTAACCATTTTCTCCCCAATGAAGTGCTTAAAGTATAAATATTACAACCAATAAATACTTCATCTATTCTACTTAATTAATAACACCCTGTAAGCAAGATTAAAAATATGCTCGAACAGAAACTTTTCCAAACAACACAAAAGATGCGAGCAAGAAAAGCGCATTAATTTTTCTTCATCTTTTTTTTTTTTGGTTCTTTTGTGAAGACACTCTGCCATCTTTCTTCACACTCGCACTTAAAAATTAATTTAATATCCTTGTGTATCCCTTCACGAACTCGCATGTTGGCGCGCCATAAGAACTTTGCTGAAGCTGGGCTGGATTGTGGCCGCTGGGCGTGGCATTGAGAAGCGTGCAACATGCCCAAATACAAAGCAACGCTGTACATCATAAAGCCCCAACTACTACAGGATGCTCAACCCCCCAGCTATAAGTCCCTCAAGTTGGTACGCTTTTGCGTTTCTTGGCGCTGCGAGGACCAGCATCCTGTGCCGTTGTTGTTTAGCTCTCGCATGGCGGCTGTAAATATAATTACGTCGGGAAAATCCGATCCTAGCAGGATTAATTAGCGCGCATTATGAGACGCACTGACGGCAATGTTGGCCATGGCGACATGCGATGCCATCGTAAACGGAAGAAGCACGCAGAGCTCCTGCCGCTCGACTAATTTTGTGCCCGGGTTATGTTGAGGGTGTCAACTACTGTACCTTGTCTTTTTGGGTGTGTGTGCGTCATGAATCGTGTTGCTTATGTGTAAAAAAACAAATGGGATACATTTGCTACTAATTAAGAATCCATGTTTAAAATATGCTGCTCCCTGTTCATTTTTCCAAGTGTTCGAGCTGAACCTGAGCTTCACTTCAGCACCTTTATCCATACTAGGAAACTTGTCTGCATGTGAGTGTGTGATTATATACATGTGTTTGAGTGTGCGTGTGTGTCTGTGTTTGAGGATTCGAGTTGCAAAGAGCAGCCATAAAAATATAAGTAGAACATGGCGCATAAATGTTTTCTCAACCAACCAAGTCTCAGGTTGAAAGTGTGGGATTTAAATGACAGCCAAAATATGCTCGTACTCAGTCAAAGTATTAGCCAAAGGTGAATTGGCCAAAGAGCTAACAAATTTTCATATGGGTCGGTAATAACGTGACAGCTGGCGGGGGGCACTATCTTAGTTAGGCCTTTTGTACAGACAACTTTTTATGAAAAATTCAGTATTTGTTAGAATTTTTTTGAATTGACCATGGAACTCTGTTGATGAAGCTAGCGGCTTTCTGGCTATGTTTATTTATTTCAGGACTTTTCAGGACATTAATATCTTCTGCCCTACTTTAAAATAACTTCCTTAAGCAACTCATCGAAGACCACAGCAAAGCGGTCATAGGAACTGCAATGGGACTTGATTTACCCAAGATAAGGCACATCTTGTGGTGAAATTTGAGATCGCCAGTTTCTATAGCCCATGAGATCATTTTGCAGATGCTACTCTTTTTACCCCTTACACACTTTTTCTTAATTATTAGTTTATTATATATAATTATTATAAAGAAAAGCTGGAGGTACACAGCTGGAAGATACTGGGATCACCAATTGGTATTGGACCCGATACGGTAGCTATTGGTCCTCATTTCATTTTTGTTTTGCTTCAAATTCCCAACTACTTCAATTTGATTCTTTTGTTTTGTGTCAGAAGCCGTTTTTACTTGTTGCTGCTTGTAATTCACAACTAATTAAAACAGAAAGTGCCTTCAAATGCTTTTTTTATTTTTTTATAATGCTTTATAATATAAAAATTGTCTTCATTTGTCGTTTTATTTCTCTATATTCTATAATTTGGTTTTTCCTGAAATCTATTTAGTAGTGGCCTTCACATAAAATTCAATATTTACAAATCCATCATTTACCGTCGATTTTTTACACTCGGAAGATGCACTTGAAAAATGCGCTCTTTAGCAAGACAAGCAACTCGAACATGACCTAAAACAATGATGAAAATTAGAGACAAGCTGAAACATTTTCGAATCTCGTAAAAGTCATAAATGTAGCAATAACAATAAAAATTCCGGTTGCAAATAAAGCTCACAATTCGCCGAGATTCCCAACAAGTTCATAGAGTCCATGTCGCCTGTTGCTGCTGCTGCTGCGACTTTGGCGCTGGCAGCGCTGCCAACTGTTGAGCGCTTTTTACGAGGCAAGTAATGACGTCATAAAAATTAACAACTTCATGGTTTGGAGTATTTTTTTTTGCGCTTTGCCTGCATTGAAAACCCTTGAATGTGTGCCAGCAGTAAGCTGAGCCAAGAGCTGACGGAAAGGTAAAGAAGTGACATGGAAACATATCGAAAATCAGCTGGAGGAGATCTGTGCAAAGTTGAAGAGTGCCAAAAATTTACATGAAAACCAAGCGCATTGAAAATGGCGCAAAAGTTTTCCATTTATTTGTTTGGCCACAAATGGAGTAGTAGGAGTTCGGGCCAAAAGGAAAAGTAACGCAGTTTTTGCAGAACACAACGAAACTGCGTCGGAAAATTTACCGGCAAACGAACCAACGAAAATCCCACTCGTATGTACGGCAATGTGTATACGGCCGGGCTCAGTGGCTCTCTGTGTGTGTGTGTATGTAAAAATATTCAACTGTGTGGCCGAGAAATATAATTTATTCGATCTCTGATAGCAGCCGGCTCTGTCCGACATGTCTCATAAAAATTGCAGTTTAATTACTCCATCGACAGTATCAATTTAGCGAAATCTTTTATTAGTCTCGTAGATGGATTGCCATCGTGTTAAAGCGCCATCTGTAGGCAGTCTCATGAAAAAGAGCCAAAGGATTGGATTTTTGTGCTCGTGTCGGTTGGTCTGTTGCTTAAAATGCGGAACAGTTTCATTCTTTGAGGGAACTAACTATAATAACTCTATAGTTAGGAAACTAGCTTTCTGGTATTTTAATTTTTGGTGTGATATAATAGAAACAAGGGTGCTTCAACCCTTGAAGAGTTCCAAAATTCTTATTTAACATTATAAGCATGACTGTTCTGGATATCGATTCCGATACCGATATTATCGATTAGACAGTGCTGTTTATCGTTACAGTATGATTTTCGAAAACTTTGCTGAATTTTGACATGGTAACTACAACGAGAAACTTCATTATTAAATCGACAAGTTGAAATCGAAAAACAAAGAAATTATAGGATTTTATGCAAAATACATTTGTTTTTATTGCGAAATACGTTGTTTAATGATTTTTTTAAAGTATAAAAAATATTCTTCGACCTTTTTGCAAGTAAAAAAAATACATTTTTATTTAAAAGGAAATTATCCAATTAATTTTATTGTACGAGAAGTACTGATTTTTACTCATTTTTAAATATTTAAAATGATTTATAAGTTATAATTAAAAAATTATATTTTGCCGCTTTAATAAAATTATTCCACAATATAAGTTTTGAATATTCAAATATGAACATATGTTCATATTATAAATTGTTTTGCGGAAATATAAAAAATTACATAATCTTCGGAATTTAATGAAAGGTTTGCAAGATGAGACTTATTAACATTTTATTATTTTGTATTTTTAAGAAGAAACAATTAAGAACTCTTACAATGAAAATTGTTTTTTTTAAATATGTGTTATAATTTGTATGTACACATCAGACTTTTTTAGAACTTTTCGCTTAATTATCGCTATTGCCTTGGAGCTCATTTTGTTCGTGACATTCAAAATTTTATAATATTCAAATTATTGTGATTTAAAAACAAAATAAATATTTAAAATCAATAAATTTTGACAGTCTTTACAGCTAAATCGAATTGTGGCTGAAATTTCCTAGACATACTTCATTCTCGTAAACTTTTTAGCGTATTAATGTTAAATGCTCCCAAAGCATGGTATTGTCATTTATGGGATTCTTTTTCTGGTCAACCCAAAATGGTCAAAAACTTTCCAATATTGCACTAAATTTTGCATAGACATAGCTCAGCTTGCAGTTCACACATATAAACCTTCTGCCCAATGGCCACCGCCTTCTATTCCGCCTCATGTAATCCACAAACCCACCAATGCTGCACGCTCATCCACAAGATTTATGTATCTCAAATATGTGTGCGAATGCGAATGCCTATGCAGCTGTAGCTAGTGTACTGATACCCTACCTCCATTGAGTCAAGGGTATGCTTGATATTTTTAATGTACTTAACAGGCAGAATGAGGCGTGGCAGATGATGGCAATGCCCAAAAATTTTGGGAAGTTTTCGAGAAATGGGTAAAAATTGGCATCTTAATCGATCTGTTCAACATTTTTTTTAAAAGATCCTTTTTTTTTTGTTTTATCTTTTATATAAAATTCTCGTGTCACAATGTTATGTTCCTTCGAAGCTTATGGACTCACGAACGGCTGAACCGATTTGGCTAATTTTGGTCTTGAAATGTTCGTGGAAGTCCAAGGATTGTTTAGGGTTGAGAAAATATAACAAAATTGCGACGAAAATACTAAAAAGGACAATTTGATTTTCCAATACAATTTTTTTTTTAATTTAGGTTGGCATTGTGTACGTTGTCAGATTAACTCATATTTTTTAGTTAATTGTTTTTGTCGAAAGGAAACACAAAAATTATAAACGTTATAAATTTTATTTTAATGAAGCACACAAAATTTCATGAGAATCGGTCCAGCCGTTTCGGAGGAGTATGGTAACTAACATTGTGAAACTAGAATTTTATATATAAGAAGAAACTTATGTTTTACGTGCTATGGGTGTTCTCATAAACGAGTCGATGAATTTCAAATCTGATTTTTGCGTGTGTTAGAGGTCCATGCGGAGGTTTTAAGCCTATTGCGATGTGTTTGTGTGAATTGGTTCCTGAGATATACGCATTTTTGTGAATATTGGTTTTTGTGTGAACATACTCCTCCGAAATGGATAGATTGATTCTCATGAAATTTTGTGGGCTTATTGGGCAGGTCTGAGAATCGGCCAACATCTATTTTTCATACCCCTAGAGATAAGGGTTGCCACCCCTAACATTCCTGGCAAATCAAGTGAATTTAAAAACTCGGTAGGATAATTTACAATTTCATCAATTTTTGAAATTAATATTGATTTAGTTATTCCTTTCCAAGAAAGTTTTCTTAAGAAGAAAGGAATTCTGCGATTTTTGCTTACAATTCATGTTTTGATTTCTGTATAAAATACATATGATCAGATCAATATTTGCACATAATGCAATTTCGTGAATTCGCCACAAAAATAAATCATTGGAACAAAATAAAGATCTAGTCGAGCGAGCGAAGCGAGCGTGCCAGAGGCCGGCTAGTATAACTATAAAAAGTTAAGTCTTTCAAAACTCAGTTCCGATTTCTTGCACTTTGAAAGCATCTCTTTAGTCAAGTTAAGATCCTTATAGTTAATTATAAGTAATTTCAAATATAGTAAAAAGATTTAGAAAATTTTGCTGTAATAATAATACCCGGTACCAAAATTCAATTTGTAAAGTTTATTGATGTGAGACATCCTTAATTTTGATAAGCCATTTTTTTTTCAAAAGCCTTAAAAGCTTCTGGTTACATTGTTTCGCCAAATAAATTTGATTCATACTAAAAACATATAAATATATGATAACAATACGTTAAAAAAATTAGTAATGACAGAATTGAAGATCATTTTTTAAGATTTATGCATAAGTTTAAAAATTGATATTTTATGAAATGTTTTGCAATTTTTTTTGTTATTCCTTATCCATTTTGAAGGTTTTTGTAAAAAGACTTATGTGAGCCTTAAAAAAAAACAATCGTTGACTTTCTCATTAAACTCTTTCCAATCTTGAACTTTACACTTTTTGTATTTAACACAGCGAAAAATAGCGTACATTTTTTATGAAATCGACTTTGAAATATTGTAATAAAAAGATAGGTTTTTATTTACATAAGATCTTTTTCATATTCGAAATATGTTCTTCTATGATTTTTTAAAAGTATTAAATATTTTCTTCGACAATTTTGGAAGAATTTTTTTAAATACATTTTTACAAAAACACAGCAACAAAAGAAAAATTCATCGTCATCTGGGCACGAAGTACATAACCAAGTGATCTACCTTCCACCCTAAACGATCTCAGAATCCCGAGCTATTGGTTTTTATAACCTCATATTCGGATTTAGCTACCTTAATTAACTTCTATACTATAAGACTTACTTCTGAAGCAGACAATCGATTTTATTTTTAATACCCTCAAAGCACTCAACCCAGAATCTTTTTCTTGTTCGGATATCAGGACAAGAAGATTTTTTTTATATGTTTTAAGTCGCTGAAGCCGAATCTAATCCCATAACTTTTTATCTGCGATATGCTCCGAAATACTTAGTTTTTTTAAAGTTACGTTAAAACAAAGACCTGTTGAGCCCATTCCGAAAGTGAATTCTGTTTCAGTGCCTTGAACTCGACAGCAAATTACGGTCTACTAGGTCTAGCGCTAACATATTGTATATAAAATAAATATACTGTTAAAAATTAGGTTAGAAAATTATGTTTTATCTAAATTTTGTTGGTATGGAAAATTTGCAGAATTGTAATTTCTTTGAATGAACTTTGATGTTATCGGCGAAATTTAAAGACACGTTTTTTAAAATGTTTCTTCTTTCAAAATGTTTGGAATCGGGGACTTTATAATTTAATTTGTAATTTATTAGAATAAGTAAATTAAATAATATAATTAATAACACTTACATTTTTGGTATTTATTTTTATATTACCAATAAATTACTTTTTTGAAAATAATTATGAGGGTTTTTTTTTTAATACATATTTTGATAAATAAGTTTTAATCACAAACACAAATTTTGTAGTATTTTGATATATTTTTTTTATGAAATATTATTTATTGTTGAATAATTTACTATTTTACATAAAATTTGGATTATAATTTTAGTTGAATGATTTTTAAATTAAACATTATAAACTAATAATAAATTTATTATCTAATGAAATTGTACAGCAAGGATTTCTTCCTGCCATATTTTTTCAATTATGTAGAGTATCCCACTGTCGAACTCCGCCCCGACTTTTTCATATTTTTATAATAGTATCTGTATCTGTTGCCATAGCCCTGGTTGTAACTGTAGCTATAGCTATATCTGTAAATAAGCGAAAGAGTCCCAACAATGTTTTGTTATTCTGCCGCGCCGGTTGTTATTTTTTGCTCCTCTCGTTTTTGTGTGTTTTTTTTTTTGTGAATTTACGTGCGGCAAATGCAACATACTTCACTTACGGAATTTGCGTTAATGTGAATTTGCAGACCACTTCAGTTGGCGGCGGGCTCTCAACCTACACCTCTGCCTCTGCCTCGACCTCAAACTGGCCCTAGTCCAGCCCTGGCACTCGCTTGCGTCACAGAGCAGGCCTGCAGGCTGCACGTGGGGCACGGCGCATTCGTTGCATTTGGCCGCCATGGCTTTAGCTTTAGCTTGGACTGCGACTACGACTACTATGGCGGATGGCGGATGGCTTTCATTTTGTATTTGCATGCTCTGACCGCTAGGCCAGGCCGACGTCGACGTAGACGCCAACGCATCGCGTGGATCAGATGCAGATGCGCGTTGCTCCGGTACAAGTGCAGCAGTGTCGACTTTATCCAAATGCACTATGAGTGCTTATTGTGGCTGTTGTTGTTGTTGTTGCTGTTGTTGTTGGGCCTTTTTCTCGCTACAACAACAAGGCTCATATATTTGTTGTTTGTCTTCTCTGGGCAAGCTGCAAGCTTTGTCGTTGTTGCCATTGGTGTTGGTAGCTGCTCCATGCATCTCCAGCTGCAGTCTGTGCCGTCCGCCTCCTCTCCATCAAGCTACTACCCCATGTGTGTGTGAGTGTGTGTGTGTGTTTGTTTGAAATGTACGTCCGTACGCAAATGCAGCCATGATTTATGATCTGAAACAATATTGAGCGTACGAAAATTTATGGAGTGCTCCGCTTTGCAAATAAAAGGAAATAAAATTTTGTCAGTTGTATTTTTCGTTTCAATATTTTTGTTTTTTTTTCGTTCTTCTTATTGTTGTCGTTGTATTGCAGTTTGTTTTTTTTTTTGTGTTTCTCAAACTGACCATTCATCCTGTGTGTCCATTCATTTCGTTCTCGATTTATTTCGTTTCCGTGTACTGACTGCATCTGTCTGAATCGTAGGCGTAGGAGTTCAACAGAATTTAAAACAAAATTATACGCTCTTAATTCGTTTGAAACCACTTATAGGCAGCGGCATACCCTATAAGTAGAAGGGTGATTTCCCAGTGGTCTGAAAATCTGGAATGGGGTAAGAGGTTTTTCGAAAGAACGCCTCGGGAAATGTATTGGGTTAATTAATTATTTAATATAAAATATGAATTAAGTCATTTCAGTTTTTCCGAAAAAAAAGATTATAAAAGTCTTTGAAATGATATTTTGGACAATCTTGATTGGGGATATGGGACCCTATCAAGAATTAAGCTTCTACCACTAAATCTTTTTTAACAAAATATATGAAAAGTATAAAAATATATATTTATGGAGCAAAAAATATTTTTAAACTCTAGGGGGCTTCGCTGCCTGCTCGCTTCGTTCACCAACCCCCACTTCAACATCGCCGCAAGCGGCTCAGGGGGCCCATTTGAAATTAAATTCAAATTCTTAAAAAAGATGAAAAAAAAAACTTTTTTATACAATAGAAGGATATTGATTATACGTTGGAAATAAAATATTAAATTATATAACATAAAATCAGAAAAATGATGCAAGTTTTATGGAATATTTTACAATGATCAAGATGAGTTATATGGTTGGAAAAAAAAACAAAGGATGAAAAAATTTAAAGTACAAGAAATAATACTATTTTTCATATTTTCGAAGGGACAATAATATAATATTTTGGATAATTAGTATTATTAGGATAGTTATTCAATTCCATTTTTTAATCAAAATTAGAGTTAACAAAAGACCATAAAATTATCTCAAACACTTTTCCAATTAAAGAAAAACCAACTTGTTCCCAAACTTGGAATAAAATATCAACTAAACTATCCTTCATGAATAGGTTACAGAAAATAATTCCTAAAAGATGTATATTACTACATTATAATAAACAAATGATATATGTGCAATTAAGTGCCCCCTTGATAAGAGCTCTGGAACTCTGCCAAACCTAAACAAAAATTAAATATATTATTTATTATTTTCATTATCAATCAACCAATTCCTCATGCAATATGCTCAAAGATTGTCCATATTTAAGACTTTCAAGCAGCCCCAACAAGCCATTGAATTATGTTCGTTGGCATCTTATCAATATTGTATGTAGCCCGAAAAGATTTTCAGTTTTCTGAATTGTCTTGAACCGTTTATCTTGAAACGCTTTTTAGATGGCGTCGTGCTAGAACCCGCCCTCTCCAACTAACTCTACTCTTCACTATGTCTAACGAGGACTGGGCTCATGTGTATCGAAAATTGTTTGTATGAATACTCTTTGCAAGTGACAACTATAAAGGAGGATAACACGCACATTTATCATGTTGCATAGGCAGCACTCCGGCAATCGATTTGTGTACGATTGAACCTTATCAAGCGATGCAACCCGGCCAGAGGGAGCTCTGCTCAGGGCGTGTGGAGAGGAGTGTGAGGCTGGGCATGCACAATTGAAAGTCGTTACGCTCTTCGATACGAACAGCAGCAGCATCAGGGCAAACATTTCCTGTCGAAGGACACAAAACAGCAGCGGCAGCAGCCGTGCAAGAAAATTGGGTTCCAGGCTGCAGATCTGTCGTCAGCAGCACTTCAAATCTAACCCCAACCAGGAGTGGCAACCACATGCTCAAGGGAAGTGCTGCCAAGAAGCTAACATGCGCCATTTTGGCTTAGAAACTAGCATATGGCCGCAAGCGGGTGGATGTTAATATCAATGCTTCTGGGGCAGGGGATGGATGAGCCATTTGGTGGGTATGACAATATATTTCTGTTTGATTTCGAATGACAAATGCAGAATATTCCACAAGCTGCACGTGACTTTTAGAACAAAATTTTAATAAACTAAGCCAGGGTGTAAGTTAAATGGTTGAATCTAGTGTTTGGTCTGGGCGTGCTTAGAGGTAAATTAAATCATTAAATGTAATTAAAATTAGTGAAGGATTCTTTATTTCCAAGCACATAGCTTAACTTAAATAATGTTCTATAAGGCAGGGATGGAAAAGGAGACAATTTAGGCGTCAGCACGAATTTTTCTAAATTCCCACATTTTGTCAGACATTTTTTTTTATATTTTTATTTTATTGGTAATCAAGCGAAAAGATTTTGATCCAATATTGAGTACATGAATTAATCGTCGTGAATGTGATAGTCAGATGTTAAAAAAACGTTTTTTTTTTATATTATATATAATATTTTTTTACATAGATATAAATCTGAAATATTTAGAAAAGAAAAAAAAATTAACAAGGCCCCACTACATTTTTCCTTTAAATCTTAAAGACTAAAATTATCTTAAAAAATTATTCTTTTCTTACAACCAAATTTATTCAAATTAACTTTAATATATTGTTAAAGATGGAACACGAGAAATAATAATAATAATTACACTATGCAACAGTTTTTTGATCCCGGCTTCAAAATAGTTGATCCCTATGTAAAATTTCACGCTGAATTCAAATCTGCATAAAAATGTTGAAAGTAGAACGGTTTTTGAGATATCGCCAAATTTGCATTTTTCATGTTTTGAAAAAAGGTTAGTCTACTAAAATACAATTTTCTCTGGTTTAAGTGCACCAATTTTTGTAAACTGGGACGAAAATTAAAGAAACAAAATTATTTCTTAAAAAAATTACAGTTGTTTAAAATCCAATCATAAATGACGAAGTTATGGCACTTCAAAGTTGAATTTTTGTAAAAATTTTGATGATTATTCAATTTTTTGCTGACTTTTACTAAGTTTTTTTCGATCTCTCCATAAAAATTGCTCCGGTTTTAGATATTGATATGATGGCGTAATCTTTTACGAACATTTTTTGCCCTGGTTCATCAACTTCGGGTAAAAAATACTTCCGCATTTGCAGTATTTGGTGAAATAACTCAAATTTTATTTTTTAGTTTAGGGTGGGTCATCTGTTGGTTTAGTTGTTAAACAGTCATTATTCAAAGAATACCAGACCAAAGTGGATGCAAAATGATCATTGCCTGATCCCACTTGCCTTGGTAGCGAAACTCCATCTGCTTCATTTGCTGATGGAAGCGTTCGCCATGCTCGTCGCTTTCGGCGCCTAGGTTGTCCGGGAAAAAATCCAAATGGGAATGTAAAAAGTGAATTTTTAAAGACATATTTACACGTTTATAAAATAAAAAAAAAAACCAATATTGGTAAATATAAAAACTCGAGAAAAAACAAACTGAAATTATACCAATTTTTTTGTAGTTTTCCATTAAATCAACAATTTCTTTGTAGTCCTCACTTCTTTTGTTGCCGAGAAAACTAGACACTACAGCGCAAAACGATCCCCATGCTTTAGCCTCGTCCGCTGATAACTTAAACTGCAATAAAAACTCCTAATGCTCAATGTTTATCCTTATTTGGCTTGGTAAGATGTGATTCTTAAACTGAAAAAACTAGCAAAAACTCGATATATTAGTTATATATCAATGTCAGAGAGGACATTTTGCGACCAATGCAAAACTTTTGACCTTGTGAGAGCAATAGAATTCGTGTGCTTTCAGAGTCATAAAAAATAAAATTTGAGTTATTTCACCAAATACTGCAAATGCGGAAGTATTTTTAACTTTCATATTATATTATTATATATACATATACATATTATATATTATTATATATTCCATATTATTCAATAGGTGACAAGTTTATTTTTTTGATATTGGGGATAAATAATATAGCTCCCATAGGGGTGTTTGAGACGACCTCGAAAAAAAATAAAAGTTTTAGATGGATAATTTGTTTGTTTATGAAGATATCGTAATAGCCCAGTCAAATTAGGTAAAAAAAGGGGTCAACTGCGGAATGAAAGATAATAAGCTGGAAATTGGTAAAAACCTTTGTTTTGTCGCCCTAAATATTGTCTCAAAAGTCACAAATGCTATTGTGTCGGCGTCTTAAGATATTGAAGGTCAAAGGTCACGAAAAACGATTTTTCGCGAATATCTCGGTTCCTATTGCTTAAATGATATTTTCTCTTATTATCAAAGTTGTAGAGTATAAAATTCCCTACTTTTGTCTACACTTTTTTTTTATACGATCAACCGTTTTTGAGGTAGAGCGCGAAGAGTGCGCAGCGTACAGTCATATGAGCTAATGCAGGGTCAAGCGTGAGTTACGGTTATCAGTACGTTGTATAAAGTCAATTATTGACAAAAAAAATATAATTATTAAGCAATGCCCATTATTTCTGTACTTATTATTAATTATTCAACTATAGTATATTATTAATTCTGGATTATCTATTTTAATTATATTTTAAAATAAAAAGACAGTAAGGAAATATATTTTAGATATACCTTTATTTATCACTAAATATGGCATGTTATACATTTATTAAAATGTGAGTTTAAATATTAAAATCGGAACACTTTAAGTGCAAGAAAGATGATTAGCTTTAAGTTAAGCTGGTCCATACGTAGGGCTCTTATAATACAAAGTGGTCCCTTGAAAGAGAAAGTGACCTTGAATACAATAGAACATACGTCCCGGCTATAAATAGAAATGATCATAGGGTAGGGACAAGTATTTCCAGTTATATAAGTATTTAAAAATTTACACGTTTTAAAGGAAACATATATAATGTCGTTTTAACTTAAAATATAACTAAAATAGATAATCCAGAATTAATAATATACTATAGTTGAATAATTAATAATAAGTACAGAAATAATAGGCATTGCTTAATAATTATATTTTTTTTGTCAATAATTGACTTTATACAACGTACTGATAACCGTAACTCACGCTTGACCCTGCATTAGCTCATATGACTGTACGCTGCGCACTCTTCGCGCTCTACCTCAAAAACGGTTGATCGTATAAAAAAAGTGTAGACAAAAGTTGTAGGGAATTTTATACTCTACAACTTTGATAATAAGAGAAAATATCATTTAAGCAATAGGAACCGAGATATTCCGAATAAACGTCTAGATCTCGGAGACAAGAAGAGCTAGAAACGCCAAACTTCACCAGCTGGTGCGCATATTTCCTCAGAAGATGAAGTTTTTAATCATGTCAATATCTTCACCCATTCCTCCCAGTAGATTTTCGCGGATTTTGGCAACACCGTTTAATATTTTCATCACATTTAACAGAGTGATGCGTTATGGTTTCACGCATCGGTATGTCAAAAATGAACAAAATCGGACAAATACAGAAATAGCTATAGTCAAAAATATACAAACTGCTTCAATATTTGACTCAACCTAATTATGGTTAAAAGTGACCTCGAATCACAATTTTTGGTAAGCTGACCCACACCCCTTAACATATCAATTTGAAACTTACCCCATTTACTTTTAATAGCTTCTTTGACGAGTTTGACTTTCGAGTTTCATCACAATCGGTAAACATTTTCGGAACTTATAAGTATATATAATATAACGAATTTCACAAAACAAAAATGAATTTCAATTGGAAAGTTTTTAGTAGGAATATGAAGAAAAAGTTTGTTCGAGAGGAAAGGTACAGAGTATTCCACTGACGGACACCGCCTCGACTGTACCACATTTTTAAAATTTAATATTTGGATAAAGTGGAAAATTTTGCGTACTGCGTATGGGCTTTAAAAAAATTTAAAATTTGCAAAAAAGTTAATATTTCGGACCAAACATCATAAAAAAAAGATTATTTAATTTTTAAACAGAGATATGAATTTGTTATTTTAGGATTAAGTTCCAAAATTTTCAACGTTAATGAAAAAAAAACAACCTATATAAAGTTTCAGCCTGCTGCATAAAATGTTTTCGGTGTAAATACTGGGGAATGGTATTGCCAAATATTTTACTCTACAAAAGCCTTCTAAGCTGTTTAAGAATAGCTCCTTAATGGAATACAATCCCAATACGAATACAAATTCCTAACCTAGGCCATGTTTATCATAATCATCGCCCGCATGCGCCTACTCTGACCATGATGTTTTCCAAATCGATGCGCCCAGTAACCGCCTGCTAGTGCATCGAATCCAGGTCGGGAATCCAGCGCATGCATCTCTTCAGATCCTCTTTAATAATTATAAATCAATATAATTCAATTATGGCCTCTTACAGTTATTATCTATGGGCAAACAAAAGTCGAAAGCAAAAAGCAGAAGAGAACATGACGAAAAAAATTCAAACAATTTTCAAGTGATGCCAACTTAATTAAGTCTCAAAATTTATGAGCTGCTTGTTGGCAGCACGGCAGGCAATGTGGGTGCGAAGTACACACCACCAAACACACACACACACACATACAAACCGAGAGATTCCTGTGTACTTACAATATGCAATGGCAGCTCCATTGACACGCGCCCTTGCCACTTATGAGCTGAGAGCTCCCCTATCCAACCCAATGCCAGCAGCTCCATAAATGAAGCCATTCACTCGTGCGATGCGAGCCGCACGCAACTTTGTTGTGGCCGGGGAGAAGCGGAGTGGAGTGCAGTTGGGATGAGATGAGACACTTTGCCGCTTTCCAATGACTGCGATCGATTTTAACGATTTGTTGTGATATTTTTACGATAATGGGGCATCGTTTGCACAACATAAATAGAACATAAAACTCGCATAACATGACGGGAGATGCCACTGAGCACGACACGGACGCGGACACGGAGCGTATCAGTGACTGACTCCGATAGCCCGTCCCCTTCAGCCATGCGGGCTGCTGTGCCGACAGCGGGGTGTATGGGTGTGTGTGTGTGCGTGTGTATCTGTGTGCGACTCGCTTTCTTCAATTCAATTAATAATAAATTAGCTGCAAGTGGTTTTTGGAAGTCGCATCCATTGAGAAATCTCAAATTGATATTTTCATTTAACGATGTAAGAGAAAAGCAAAGAAAAAAAAAGGAAAAATTCATTTTGTGGCATTTTTATCGCATCGATTTTTAATTGCCCACCGTGGCGCCGGAAGTGAGCGCTCACTATGGCGGGTGTGAGGCTTAACTTTTGGTGCTGTTACTGATACTGGCACTGGTCCTGGAACTGGTCCTACTCCTGCTGTTTTATTTGCCATTTGCTGTCGTCGTTGTCGCCTCACTGCATTTAGCCGCATTGCGTTGCCGCCTTGTACTCTGATGTTTTCCGTTTGCATCATCATAAATTTTGCACCACATGCACACATATATATATACTACGTACATATAATAATAAAAAAAAAATGCATTTAAGAGCTTGATTTTTTTTTGCTATCCTTGTTTTATGATGCACCCCATCCTTTGCATATGCAAACTACGCACTCTGCGTGAATTTTCGTCGTCTGCCTTCAGGCTTCAAGCCTGAGACACACTTCCAGCCATCCCGTCGACGAGTATCGTATCTAGAGCAAAACAATGTGATGGTTTTTTGAAAAACAAAACCAAAACTAAAAAAAAAGCAGAAACCTTCTGACGAACATTTTGCCTGACTTTTTCGTTGTTATGATTTATGGCTAAATGTTTGCAATATGCGTGCCCAGAGTGTGGCAAGTGGCATTCAAGTCGGACACTCTGGCAGGCAAGGAATATGACACACTTTAAGAGCAATACGTAGTAGATCTTTTCCCAAACTGTGCAACTTCAAACATTTTATTTAAGTACAAGTTAGAGAAAGAATCTAATTTGATTTTAAACCCTATTACGAAACTAAACAATATCTACAAACTCAGCATAAACCGACAGGATCTCGTGTAGCTTAAGACTTAGAGCGCCAGAATTTTGTACCAAAAATTTGCATCATGACGATATCGAGCCGCGTTCCCCGTCGGAACGGAATCGGATGCAATCTTTAACAGATGTAGGCATAATAATGCATACTTATAGTTGTGGATCATCTTCCATATAAGCTGCACAAAAAAAAATTTGTTAATACTGTTTCTAAAACAGCTATACCTTGGGACAGTGGCGGATTTAAGGAAAAAGGAGAACCTATATGCTTTAAGAATTTAATGAGTATAAAAATGTTTTCATTTATTCATCGATCATTCAAGTTGTATTCTTTTGTACATTGAGAAAATGTACATATTTTAGATTCCTCTTCTCGCTTTATTCTCCGCGAAAACTTCGATGGTTGCATCCAGATCAATTTGATTGGCGACTTGCAGTTCGATGAAAAGTATGCTTAAATCGTCCATTGCTTTTGCTCTCATTGTAGAACGTTGACGATCTTTGAATTTCTTCAATGAACTCATTGTTCATTCGGCGCTGGCAGTGCTGACAGGAAGGGTCAAGAATAAACGCAATAAACTGCAGCACTTCGGGAAACTGCTGATCAAATTTTTTTCAACGATGTAGTATCAATATTGCAATGGACTATGCTTGGTAGAATCTTGTTCTTGTAAGAAATATATATCCGCAAAACTGATTAACTCATACTTCAGAGCAGTTGTAAAAAAAGTTGGATATTTCTCCATCAAATTGCACACTTTTTTTCAAATTCTTTCTCTTCCATGTTTTTAAAGGATTCAGGTTTGTGAAATCCCAAAAGTGAGTTTATCTCATCAAAACTTTTGGCCCTTTTTTAAAATTCACTGCAAATTCTGTCCAGAACTTCAAAGTACCCAATGCGATGTTTCGTTGCCATATGGCACACCCTCACACCCTCCAGAGAACTGTCCTCCGCTTTCTCGCATGGCATTTTTTTTATTCGTTGTTGTCTAATATCTTCCATCCCATCTTCTCACATTGAGATTTAGCTTTCGAAACAAAAGAACAATACTTGCTCTCCTCATGCAAGTTTTGCAAGTTCTTCATTACATTTTCGAGATAATTTTGGGGCATCAAAAGATCAACTTCTTTTTTCTGGAATTGAACTTCAGCAATGTCAATAAATAATAGGACTGAATGCCACCATGTCAGGTTTAGTAAAAATAGCCAATTGATAGCCGAAAATCTCTACTACTACTACTAGATATAATAGTTGCGTCTATTATATCTTCTCCAGTAGGCTTTTCTCTCGATGTTTTTGACAACACAGTCAAGATTTTGGATAATTCCTTCTCCTGCTTTCAGCCGTGCAGACCAACGAGTATCACCCAAGCCTTTGATGTGGAGTCTTTGTTTCTGTGACAATGCTTCGCTTTCGATATCTTCCAATGGCACAGCACACTGTTCATCTTGTGTCTCTCTTTGACAGTCAGAGTTGGTCACAAAAAGTTCAAGTTTCAATTCTTTCAGAAGTTGGATGCCGAAAGATTTTTAATTTTGAGACAAATTTTTGGTTTCCTCCCAAAGTTTTTCCTATCGTCGATGAGACTGCGAGAAATAGTTGAAAATTTGCTGTAATGTTGCTAGTTTGATTGAAGGGCTGGCGAATTTTTCAGCTGCATGAGATAGAACCAGGTTGATAAGTGTTTGTAATCCATTCAGCTCTCCTGACATAACGGGAGCGCTATCGAAACCTTGACCACATAGATGAATTTTTTCGAATAGATATGGGCAAGCGCGCTTTTGCCCACCTGTTAAATCCGCCACTGCTTGGGAATATCAACACATTACATTAATACCTTTGAATTCTTTTTAAGTAGAATGGATATATACAGATCCAATCATAGAAGAAAGTATTTGCTTGGTACTTTATTTTTAGATAAATATGTAGAAAGAGAATAGAAACATTAACCCGCCAAAGAAGCTACTACTATCAAGATTCAACAATTAAAAGGTAACGCTATGTACAGGTCGGTTATTCGTGAGTCTCTGAAAAGATATCTCTGATAAAAATTGGCTATATGAAATAGTGGTCTGATTTTGATCAAACTTTACTTATACTAAAGTTAAATTAGTTTGCCTCATCATATAAAGTGCATTGCATCATTGCAACACTAAGTTCAGGGGGATAAAATAAAGTCCATATAGACCAATATTTTCTTTCTGTTCAAAGAGTAAAAGGAAACTAAAGCCTTAAAGAAAGGGCGAGGTGTACAGTTGTCTAGTTGTATTCGAAATATATTCCTTATTTATAGAGCTTTTCAGCTGTTTAAAAAACTATAAAATTTTAAGCACTGAATATAATATTTAAAGTTTCAAATAAGATAAACAAGTTGTATTGGCCGTTTGTATTGATGGGTTATATGTAACATGTGCGTCTGTTCCCTCATAACTTCTTAGCCGCTTAACATAATTTGCCAAATGAGTTATCTTTGCAAGCGTTTTAATCATTCGCTGGTTATAGTCCATATGACGTCACATAAAATCAAGAAAGAATCCTCTCAAATCAATGTAACCTTTATTTTGCCCATATAGGTGTTATAGTTAACACCGTTATGGCTTTCTGTCTGCGACTAAGATGCAAAAAATTGTCCTTGGCAAATCTATGTAATTGCAGTTCGAGTTAGGACATTGGAGGTTGTTTGGTTCGCGCTCGAAGATCGTCATTTGTACTTGTTTGTGGCCAGAAGATGCGAAGTATTTTGCATAGACATCGATTGATGAAGGCTTGGGGGGTTTGTAAGAGGCGAGTGTTACCGTTCCATGTTTTGCATCCGTATAAAATAATCGCCTTTTTTTCGAGCCTTGTGTGATATAATTCCAAAACGTATCCATATTCCAGCATCTGAAAGTTTCTCATTTTTTAATTTACAGAAGGTCTAAGCAAAAAGTTGACTTATAAAACCCAGCCTGGAAATAGCGAACATCGTATACTTTCAAACCCTTTGAAATTTTGTTTAATATTCTATAAATCTTTTTTAAGTTTTAGATTCTATTGGATTATAGCCTTATTTTTAAGAATGTTCGCCTACTGGTAGTTTATTGCTTTATTGGTTTTAAAACACATTATTTATTTTTAAAGAGCGCTCCCCTATCCAAAGGCAATCAAAAGCTTAAAGACAACATTTTTAATAATTATACCCTGTACCGTATGGTCCAAGGGTATATTAAGTTTGTGCAAGCCGAAAATGTATGTAACATATAGAAGGAGACGTCGGAGACACCCCAAAGTTACCTAAAATATGATCAGGGTGAATAGAGAAGTCGATATACCCATGTCCGTCTGTCCGTCTGTCCGTCTGTCCGTCTGTCCGTCCGTCCGTCCGTCCGTGTGAACGCCTAGATCTCAGAGATGGTAAGAGCTAGAGTTACCAAACTTTCACATTAGATCCCATATTATTCCATAGGAGGCAAGTTTATTTTATTTTTTTGATATCGGGGATAAATTATATAGCTCCCATGGGGGTGTTTGAGACGACCTCGAAAAAAGAAAAGCGTTTTAGATGAATAATTCGTTTGTTTATGAAGATATCGTAACGAAATTTGGCAATCGAAAGTTTTTTATAGTTCCCAATCACTGTACCAAATTTGATCAAAATCGGTTGACTATATCATATAGCTCCCATAGGACCGATCGGCCAAAATAACTTTTTTAAAGAAAAATTCGCTATATTTCGTTTTTTAATAAAGATATCCTAATCAGATTTGGCGTTTGGAAATTTTTTAGACCACTTAAGCAATGTGCCAAATTTGAACAAAATCGGTGGACTATATCATATAGCTCCCATAGGTCCGATCTTCCAAAACATCGATTTTTGAACAAAATTTGTTGTGTTTCGTTTGTTTGTTAAGATATTGGGACCAAATTTGACATTCGTGAGTATTTTATAGTTCCTAAGCACTGTACCAAATTTAATCCAAATCGTTTGACTAGATCATATAGCTCCCATAGGACCAATCGGTCCAAAAACACGTTTTTTATACAAAATTCGATGTGTTTTGTTTGTTTGTAAAGATATTTGAAATAACTTTGGCGTTCATATCTTTTTTAAGGTATTTAAGCACCGTGTCAAATTTTATTGAAATCGGTTGACTATATCATATAGCTCCCATAGGAACGATCGGTCAAAAAAAAATTTTTGCTTAAAAATTCTTCTGTTTTTGGTTTTTTTTGAAGAAATCGGACTTTATTACAAGCTAGTGGTACAGGGTATCCTAAAGTCGTCCGCGCCCGACTTTACGTCCGCCATTTTTAGCTTTAAGAACAATAGTTCATGGATTATTAACACTCAGTTTTGCTTTAAAGTAATATCCTTTGTGAGCGCCAAAAGCTTTAGTTTTAAGCAAGAAGAATCAGAAACTTAAGTCTAAAGATGAGAGTTGTCACGGAATAACTAAAAGAGCTTTCAGCAAGAAGAACGGAGCATTTTATTAGCTCCTTTCTCATATATATATTTCACTCTTGTTATACATAAATAAAATTCACGAGGGTACTAAAGCTCCTTTAGTATCAGACGCTATTAAGCCCTAGCCAATGGGATATCTAGTTTTAAGTAAGAGAATTAAAAAATTTGGAGTATTTTCAGACACTTAACCATTTTCTTTTAATTCCGAGCAAGAAGAGTCCGAAATTTGCCTCTTCTATAGAATTACTAAATTGGATATAACCCTTGAAAATATTGATTTGGTTTAATTTTGTCTCGCTTTATAAATACCCATAGATCACATGGATCGTTCCAAGAAAGCACATTTCCATTTAGTCTTCCTGCAATATGAGCTATTTGGCCAACAATTTCTAAGATAAATAACGAAAACAATTCGAATGTATTTAAAAAACTGAACAAAAATCAAATGTTGCACATAAACGAAATTTGTTTATTTACTTTTGGAATTGAAAATCTCTAAAAAAAACAAAACAAATGCCGAAAATATTCGCAGCATGTCGAGACGTGGCGGCGGCGGCAGTGGCGGCTCGGGAGCAACAAATGCACAGCGAGTGAGCAAAGCCAGAGAAGTCGAAATAAAAAAAGGAAAGGTGCCACAAAATGTGTGTGGGGAACTCGGACACTTTCCGTGCCATGCTGAAGGCGCTCGATGGCGTTTGTTTATCCAAAGGGGGTCGACACTTGGCGCAGCAGACAACCAGGCAAAAAGCTCGATAAACACTGCCAGCCATTATTTGTTTTTATAGACTAATTTTTATGTGCTCGACCAATGTGTTTATTTTCATAGATGATTGCTCAACACTTGTTCCCAGTGCAGAGCAGTGGGCGGGAATGTATTTACAAGGCGTGTTTGCCTTGCGTTTATATGCCAAATGAACTTGGTCAGCCTATTGAGTCACTTCACTCGTTGGAACTGTGACTCTAACAGGAGTCCAGACTACTGCTCCTGCTGCTGCTGAGCACATAATCATAATCATCATAATAAAGCATAAAATTACTCGTTAGGAATAGGCGAATAAGCCAAAAGGAACTGAAAAGGATTGGGCACACAAAGGCGTCATAAAGACATCATAACTCACAGCCTGCTGAAAGGATAAAGCGGACACCAGGCACAGTGTGCGCCCAGTCGACGACGGCCACAAGGACAACAACAAAAGTAACAAAGTCCAGCAATAATTAAGTAGTTTTATATGCAAAACACCAAGAAAAATTAGAACAAAGTGAGGCAACAAGGAGTCGCAGTCTTACCTGGCCAGGACTCTCTGTCTGTGGCTAAATTAAAATCACCCTCTGTGCACGGCAAGTGCCAAGACAATGTCACACATTATTCCGCTTTAGGGCGGAACGAGTTGAGCCCACACAATGAGCCCAAGACTAAGCCAGAAACTTACTTTTGAAACAAAGTCCGGAACAAAAAGGGGTGACGCAGGGCAATGACATAGACATTGGACTGACTGCTACCTTAAAGACAAAGTTTTTACAACACCAAAGGCGTCTTCTCTCTACTCTCTGCTGTGTTTACCATTACGACGAGTCCTTGTTGTCTTACGACGACGCAGCTGCCATGCCGGTTCAATTGCAATTACGGCAAATTACTTTATTACATCCGTAATTGTGTGACCATCGAGCGTGCAATTTTTCGGGCAGTAAAATTAGAGTAACTCCACAAGTGGTTGCGCCCCCCCAAATGGTGTCCCGGGTTTACGACTCGTCACTGCTTCTCACATCACGCAAAGCAAGGCAAGCCGTCGGCGTCGGCATCAATGTGCAACCAAATGCCGGCGGCAAGTTGCAGGCCTAGCTGCGGCTTCCTCTGGAACTAAATCAAGAGTTTCTTGTTTATGAATATTTATATACAGCACTTGCCTTAAGTGGGTTATTTTGTGGTCCTAGGGGTTGGGGATACGCAGAGATCTTGGACTTAATTAGCAAAATGGTATATGTAAAAAATGTGAATCAGTTGAGGCGTTGCATGACAATGGGTTAACCTCATATTGATATGGTAAGGAGTCAAGTTGGATGCTTAATGGGTATAGGATGGTATGTAGGGATGATTCCTGAAAAGTTTTCTGGTAGTTGGACACATTTTTAATGTATGGTATCTCTGAATCCAACATTTGAAATGATTCTCGCTATAAAATTTTGATGCGATCAAAATATATATTAATATTGGGAATTGCTGGACTGCGATCCATCATCATCATCATCATACTTGGCGATAAGGCTATAGTTCAGCTTTGGCCTTTCGAGCAATATTGTTCCAATAATCTCTATACTTTGGAGCTTACTCACAGTTTAGGGCGTTTAATTTTTCCAAATTATCTTTCATTCCATTTAACCAACATATTTGGGGTCGCCAGTTGGGCGTAGTTGTTCTTTTCTTCATTCTGATTGATTGAAGCAGGTTTTTTTTTTCAAAATTGGGTTTCGAGTTTTCGCAACAAGTCCATCCCAACTAAGTCTTTCCTTATCGGACAAAGAATTCTTCGTAAAAAACCTTTTCTCTATCCACTTAAGTAGGCCTATGTCTGATTTCCTCAGATTCCGCTTCTCACTTATATACGTTAGTGTTGGCAGGATCATTTTTTTATATATGCGGACTGCGATGCATAGCATCCAAATATTCAAGGGAAACTTAATTAAAAAGGGTTATCCTTTTCTGGCTAGATCATCACACTCTTGAAGTATGTGTACGGAGATTTCCTCGTCAGTTTCTCCAAACCTACATGTGATAAAATTTTCGATTCGAATGGTAATCAGGTGTTATTGCATCAGCAGTATCCCGTATGTAACCCAATCAGTAATCTTGGGGTGTTCTTGCCCAAATGAGATATTTTCTTTAACCAATTCAAGTTATTATAGAACCGAAGGGTGGTTTGGTTTGTCGTAGCCCAGCCTTGCGGATCTATGTTAGTCTCTTTCTCGTCTAGACCTTTCCTTTCTTAGGTGGTCTGTCTGCCACAAGAATTCAGGGCCTATTAGTGGCTTCGCAGTACCATTCGTCACCAGATTAGCTGTAAGAATGCTATTGTATCCCGAGATCCATGTAAGGAAAACTTTATTCCATTATAGAGCTGGTTAAGTTTGGTTCTGGTTTCTGGAAACAATTTCTAATTAGTCCTCTGTGAAATCACCGCCTTTATCAAGACTTGACACTCTAACCATACATATATATACATACATCTATTTGTCAAAATGTTTATCGTCATCTAGCCTGACTCTCTAGCGCGAAATAAACTCAAACGGTTTTGCGTAAAGAGCTTTACTGCGAAAATACAAAACATTTGCACATTTGTAATATTTTAAAATATTTTCTTTGGTGAGTCTATTTCGGAGTTCCGCACGCAACATATGTAGATTCGATTCCGCAAATTATACATACACTCGTATAGAGATAATTCTTTAATCTTTTATAAAGTGTACTTATTCATTCAACGGATTATATTTTGGGATATTGATTGAGACAGCAGGAAGAAGTCCATCTAAAAGTAGTTTATTGACATAAATAAATTATGAAATATGTGGTTTTTGGTAGAGCTTCTGAAAGATTTTCAGGCGATTTAATTTGAAATTAAAATGGAGTCACTATTTATATACTTTAGTAATAAACAAAAAAAAACTATTCTCGGCCTTTTTTAAAATAAGATCTTATGTTACACCAATTCTGATATAATCCATTAAGAGGCTTCTACCCTGTTCTCTCCAAAACTCGTCAAGACCTACAACGTACATTAGGTCACTTGTAAAGTTCTTTGATTTTTATTGAGTCTGTGTTGTAATTGTAACGATGTCAAAGTTGTATGTTAAATTTCTCCGATATTTGTTTCTTACTTTGCATATGCATAACATCGCTGATTAAATCTATACATATATACTCATCTTGTAAGTTTAAAAAAAAATTAACAATTCAAAATAATTTAAATCATAAATTTATAATTTTAAAATAAAATCTTCAAAGACTTTCCAAACAAAATGTTTTTATTAACAAGCCAAGCAGTTCGCAAATGTTTTTTGAGATTAGCTAAAACGGAACTTCTACACCTTTTTCAACCATTTTGATTTAATTGCTAGATTGTCATTTAGTAAACTATCCAAACGATAAAAAAACGAAATAAAAATAAAGTTCTTATGCACAATTAAAACATAAAACTAACTAAAAATATATAATATTTATTTTTTTACGTGTAGACCTGCCGTATTAGACAAAATAAATATCATATTCATATCATATTATACACATATCATACTTGCATCTTTTATTTCCTTATTCTATTTTATTTTGTTTTAATTATGAAACAAAATATTATTAAAAGTAACAATAAAAACAGATAATGAATAAAAAACTGTATTAAAGTCAAATCAAATCATTAAAGAATATTTTTCGCATCTGTGGCAGTTAATTGTGATGGAATAAAATAAAGTTATAAAGTTAATCTTAAATAAAAAAAATTAATACGCTTAAAAATAAAAAAAAAGATTTTCCTAGCTAAGCATTTTTTTGATAAAGTTGGCTTCCTTATGGAATAAAAATATTCTCGATTTACAAGCAAAATATTAATAATTTCATTTATGTAAGTATAATATTCAAACTATTAATTTTCTCACATATTTTACACGTGCATACAAATTATTAATTTCCAAAGATTTACCAGTTATTTATTTGCCGCTTCTCACAGCAAGTAGACCTTGATCGTTATCAAAGGTACCAACTTGTAAATGACGTCACAACTGCCACACAGCCTGCCATTGCCACCTCCAAAAACTGACCCACAGTGAAATACTCGCTGCAGTTGCTGCGTTGCAAACGCGCGCCAAAACTGCAACACGTTACTACGCAGACTCTGCCTTGGCGGCAACGCTCTCTCGCTCCTCTCTTCGTCGGTGTGGCGCAGTTCAGCCATATTTATTTATGATGTAAACAAACCATTAAACGGGAGAATTACGAGCGCAGTCGCATTGACGGCCACAGCGCAGTGGCAGCGCAGCAGCAGCAACGTCAACGCAGTCGCTGCGCTGCTACGTCATATAAATCACGCACACGCGCACAAATTTACTCTCTGGCCACTCTATCACTTTCTCTCGCTTACACACACTGCTGTGCTTAGCACTTGTCCGCTCCCACAATGCTTATGGCTGCCGGGAATGGTTTATTGCTGGCATCTTTTATCTTCTGGCTGCTTTGTTGTTGCCGTGCTCTTGCGGCTGCGCGTGCTCTCAACATGTGAGACTGACTCTGAGAGCGGGAGAGCCCTCCTTGCTCTGAGCTCTGAGCAGCTGTTTAGGTATGAAACATATGTTGCTGCTAGAACGAAAGGGAAGCAATTAAGCAGGGCCCTTGCGCAGCGGGTGTGAGCGAGTGCGACCATAGAGTCTCCGCCCATTTTGTGTTGCAAAGCGTTGCAAAGCCGCTGGCAAGTGAATTTTCCGGGCATGCCATCAAGTTGCTCGTATATTGCCATTCCCGTGGCACTTTTGCTTGTTTTGGAGCAGTTGGTGGCACCAACTCCGCTTGATAAGCAAATGTCGACCGGTGTTTTCCAGCACTAGAGTAATGAGAAACCTGTTACAGGAGTCGTTGTCGTTGCTCTTGCCACATCTGCTGCTGCCGCCGCTGCTGGGTTGGGAACTGGTTCAGAGCACGGCAAATTTATGGCTACACGTGGCTTTCATTGAGAAACAGAAACAGATTCTCTGGCTCTGACCAAATTGTTTTGTTTATGGGCGTTTACTTTTCGCAACACGGAGCAAATTTACGACCATTTGAGTTTACACTCAAGTGGCGTTTTTTTTGTTTTTCGTTTTCGTTTTTGTTTTCTTTTTGAGCGTTTTACAACACGCATTTGAGTGAGCAGTGAGCACTGAGCACTTTAGTTCGAGTTTATGTTGTTTTTGAACTTGAAAATTACTTTATTAATCATTTAGGAATAAGCGCGTCTATTAGAAGGCATTTATCATGCAGCAATAAAATGGAACAGACGTTGACCGATTTTATGAATGACGGCCAATTAAATGCCACACAGGCGACATTTATCAATTGAGCGTTTTGAGAGGAATTTATGTCTACATTTGTTATTCAAATTATGTTTATATAATCACGGCTGTAATCACTGGAGGACAGAAGAACACTTTTAGGAATTTTTAGGAAAAATAAAGGTAGCTATAGAGAGCACAAGCTACGAAATCGTAGCGAGATTTCGTTAAACAAATTCGATTGTAAAACAAATTTTTCGAAAAAATTTCTTAACATAAGGGTAAATAAAATATGAAAGCTTATTCAATAACTGAGCTACAAATATGATGTTGATTCCTAAAAATTGTCTCCAACAACCAACTTTAAAAAAAATTAATGGATGCTGAGCATATTTATTTTTAATGCATTGGTATAGTAAGAAAAAATGTTGGGGTATTCAGTAGTAAATAATAATTGTATGTGAACACCTTTGAAAATTATTAACTTACTGGGCATAGAAGATAAAGAAAATATGTTTTAAACATTCCAAGTTGTTTCCCTCATTATTAATAATTAATTGTTTTAAATTAAACTATCGATTTCTTTGCGAGGCATAGCAAGGGCAGAGATATGGTTTCAGAGCAGTGCACTATGGGCGATTTGTTGATTTTGGCGGCATAAAGTCTAAAAAAAAACGGGGATGGCTAATATTTTTTATTGATTTAAGTGTTACTAATATTTTACTTTGATTTCGAGATATTATTTTTAGAATCAATTGGGCCACGCCTAATTACTATTCCGCCCCTTTATAAGCACACTGTGCACTGCTGACAAGATACATTGTAAATTATTTAGGTGCGTCCATAATTACAATGGAAAAAAATTAAATTAAAACAAAGCAAAATATAAAAATAACATTTTTATGCAAATGTTTTTAATCGATTATAATTATAATTAATAGTCTCTAACAGCTTAACTAAAACATCAAAACACGTTAACTAATCTTCTAGATGCATCTAAAGACAACAATTGAATGTCGTTCATGATTTGTCATCAGATATTCGCATATTGTCCGATTATTTTGCTTCCTTCATCATATTACAGATATATTATATGAACTCAGCTCTAATGTTGAATTATCTAAAAGGTTTATAACTTCTATTGGAAGCGGTTTTTTTCAAATTTTTTAGCCTTCTTGTTTATATAGTAGCTTGATATTAATGGATCAGATGAGTCCATAGCTCTATTAAAAACGTCAGCCATATTATTTAATCTACAATTTTTTCTGGCATGAGAACGTCGGTCCATTTTATAATGCTTGTTACGAGCTTCTGATGCATTCTCACTTAAACATCCAACTGGAACTAACACCAAATCAAAATGTGCGCATGAGCTAATCTTTTTTGCCATTCTACGATACATCCAGAGCGCCTCTCCGAATACACTGTTTTTGATAATTGGCACTCACACGATATTGCTATTAATATATAGTAAAAGTTATTTAAAATGACCTCATCAATCAATGTAATGGATGCAAACAGTATTTTGCAAAGATTGCGTACTCGCCGATGTTACCATCATTGCTGTTACCACTATCCGTTCTGTTTCAAAATGACCTGCATCAACCCATGTCCTGGATGCATACTGTATTTGCTGAGATTTCGCTTCTTTCTTATCATCATTTTACTTTTATCATCGCCTTTGATGTTCCAGGTCTTTCATATCCATTTCGGTACGATATGTTCAAGACGAATTTCCATAAATCGAATCCATGCATGTAATTTTTATCATCGCCTTTGATGTTCCAGGTCTTTATATCCATACGGTACGATATGTTCAAGACGAATTCCATAAATCGAATCCATGCATGTAATGGACTTACGCCGTATTTTAAGAGTCAGGCTGAGGTCGAAAGGTTTCAGAATTAAAATCTGTGATTTCGATAATCCTTTTAGGATTTACAGCACAGATTCGGCAACATTGATTGTTGTATTTTTTACTTTGATTATAAAATTTAATATGTAAGAGTAAATATTTTAATTTTTAATTGGTTTTTAGTTGCCTTTTTACTATAAATTTACATATATATGAATAAAAATTTAGATTAAACTGTTATTTCATAAAATTTAGCACAAAAAAATTACAACTGGCTTTAATTTTTTTTGGAATAAATTATATATAAAAATGTATCTTTTATTTTAAACACTCCTTTCACAAATAAAATGTATTGTGGGATATATTTTTATCTCGAACCTACGCGATCCATAATTTTGTATACAATTAATTCAGGTCAGTAAAAAAAAGAATTCTATATACATTTTTAGACAAATATTTGTAATAATTCAATTATCAATTTAAGAATTATTTTCCTTAATTTTCTTATGATTTTATTGAACAATTCTAAAAATCTACAAAAAACATTTTTGTTAACTTCTATAAAATTTTTTTCATTATATTTTTTACATTTTAAACATTAGGCAACATATAAAATTTAAATTTTTTTAAATTAAAATCATAGAAAAAAATCAATAATTTTTAGTTTCGGCACTTTCCACTTTTCCCAATTCCCTTAATTTTTCATCATACTTTATCCTATCACAGACGCTAAGACTCAACCATTAACTGACGTAGGTCCGTACATACCACACTTTGATATTTGATTATTTTTAAATTTAAATTGTAAAAAAAAATTACAAAATAAATAAAAATCCAAAATTTGTGGTTCGTCGTTTGTATTTAAAAAAAACTTTAAAACGCTTCTGTTAAATCATTACATATACAATTTTTTTTTTTCATAAAATTTATATATTTATTTTTTTAGTACAGTTATGTAAATTTGAAAAACTAACTTAACTTAATTCTAGGCACTGGCAGCAAAAGGCCTTCGGCAAATAAATTCATAAAATTTATAACTCGAATCTTTTACCAATCTCTACAATCTTAATTATTTATTGCAAACTTTTTTTTTATATGGTTGTTAAAAAATAAAAGTATTCCTAACCTGTTCATCCAAAGGTTGACTTTAACTAAAAACTTAAATTTAATTAGTAAATTTTTGTTGTGTTTTGGCAAGAGCTTAAATTTACATTTAGGCTTTAGCTAATTTAAATAATATTTTGGAATGCAAGAATTAAAAAAAATGTTCTTTTAATTTTACGGAATTTTTTTATAATTCCTTCGATTTTTATATTGTTTATATTTTTTTGCATAGTTTTTATCTCTATTTTCTAGGCTTAAACTAAAATGCTATTTTGGAAAACTAGATTTAAAAAAAAAAGTATTTTTTTATATAAACATTTTTTTATATAATCTTTAATCTTTTGAATACAAAATTTAAATAAAAAGTATTATGCTCATCATATGGCTTTATTTTACAAATTCCATAAAACTGCCAAAATGCGCGAATATAAAATCAAAAATTATTTTCACGTTATCGGGCTTAATAAATTAACTTGATAGATCTGCCAGTCTAAAAAAAACAGAAAAAACCCAGAAACCCGATCATGACTAATAGCCTCTCTGACCGCCGGCACGGTTTTTGTGCTCTTTCATGGACAGATACTTTATTAAAGGGAACTGAACTGTGGCATGCGGCCAACGGCAATCCTCCTATCGTATGCTCCCAAAGATCGTGTCAGTGCACACAAAATTAATCTTATTACGGCCAAGTTGAGTGTGAAATCGCCCCGGCAGGCAGACAGCCGGACGGGTGGCCAGACAGACAGCGGCACAGCCAACCACATGAGCAAGCAACTCAAATTTATAAACTTGCTCATAAAACTTGAACATGGCCAAAAAGAAAAAGCCAGCCAAAAACAACAGCAGGAAAACCAACAACAACTATGGCCAACAAGAGCCGGAGCAGCTCGAGCACGAGTTTATGAAGAAAAACCACTTTTAAAAAATCACAAGTTGCAAACTGAAGTTTTCAAGTCGCTCCAGGTCCAAGAGAGCCTCGCAGCAAAAGTAACCAAAGAAACCACAAGGAGTAAAGTTTCCACTTGGGCATGGCAAGCGGGTGTTTCGGTGGTTTCGGGTGGTTACCCCATGTGTGTATCTATGTGTGTGTGTGACAAACTATCTTAATGGCTTTTCGCAGCTTGGCGGCTGTTAAATGCGAATTTAATTAATTGGACACTTAAGTTAACGACATTTCTTTGCTTGTTCGTTTGACTGAGTCCGACTGCACACGGCGACAATTTTGATTAATTGGCAAGAGGCGCGCGGACCACGTGGAGTCCAAACTAAACGTAAACTGAGCCGGCCGAGTCGAGGTGTTGCGGATAAAATTGATGGCCGACCGACCCAGCATGAAGGCGCGCGCTTTGGGATTGTAAGACAAACAAAATGGCGTTGAACAGGAATGAGGTTGCTGTGGAACAGCTGAAAAACAAAAAGTAGCCTTCATTTTTCATTGAAACCTTTTATCTGCTGAAATCGGCATAGGAAATTTGATGACGTTCTGACGGTCCCGAAACGGACATTAAGTATCAAGTTGTAACTTGGGGTTTGCCCCGCTGCAATTTGTTTCAATAGTAATTAATTATATCTTATATACTTGTAATAATAACATAAAATGTATGTCGGGACCCTGCAATAATTTCGAAACTCGCATTCGGGAATAGAGGATCTTAATAAAATTTCCGCTCAATTTTTGTTCTCTATTATTCTTAAATATATAAAACAGAATATAAGAATTGTGGTACAGTCGATGCGACACAAAATTCTTTATTATGGGTGTTCTTATATTGATGGGTGTAGTGGAAAATACGCTTAATCTCATTTAGAGGATGGGATGTTTACATCGAAAAATATTAATGTACTTTTTTTATTAGAGCCTTATACAGCTTCCTATAAAGTTTGGTGACTCTGGGTTACGTACTAACTTACATATAGGCGACATTAATTGGAATATTTAGTTTTCTGAATCTTTCTAAAAATCGACTGTACTTCTCTTGAACGTATAATATAAATACTTTTTATAAAGTTAAAAACAAAATGTAAAATTATATCTACGATCTATTCGAATTTTTTTATTGTTTATTTTAAATCTTGCAAAAATTATGGGACACTGTAAATAAATTAAGCCTTTCTTTTCTATCATTTGTTAAAAGCTAATTATGTTTAAATAATACAAAGAAAATTTCTTAATACATAATAGATAAAATAATATCGGTTTAAATCCAGGCATATCACACCTTTAATTTCTAAATTCCATGTATTTATTCCTTAAGATGCAGTTCACAATTTAGTACTTGTTTCCGTTTCTTAAGTAAGGGATTTTTTCAAGTCGGTCGCAACGCAACCCACTTTAAGGTCTGTGGGGCGACGTTGATGGTTTTATAACTTAGTGGGCCTTGTCCAGCATGTGTGGTTCGCGGGAGGTATTTCGTTCACTACCTATGTCTGGAAAGCGTTCCCCTATTCGTCACTTTGGGCACGCGCACTTTACGGATACAAGTTCCTTAGAGAGAATTACATAAGATTACAGTTAATAATTTTTTATACCCTGTATCGTATGGTACAAAGGGTATATTAAGTTTGTGCTAGCCGAAAATGTATGTAACATATAGAAGGAGACGTCGGAGACACCACAAAGTTACCTAAAATATGATCAGGGTGAATAGAGAAGTCGATATACCCATGTCCGTCTGTCCGTCTGTCTCAGAGATGGTACGAGCTAGAGTTACCAAACTTTCACATTAGATCCCATATTATTCCATAGGAGACAAGTTTATTTTATTTTTTTGATATCGGGGATAAATTATATAGCTCTCATGGGGGTGTTTGAGACGACCTCGACGACAAAAAAAGCGTTTTAGATGAATAATTCGTTTATTTATGAAGATATCGTAACCAAATTCGGTATTCGAAAGTTTTTTATAGTTCACAATCACTGTACCAAATTTGATCGAAATTGGTTGACTATATCATATAGCTCCCATAGGACCGATCGGCCAAAATAACTTTTTTAAAGATAAATTCGCTATATTTCGTTTTTTAATAAAGATATCGTAACCAGATTTGGCGTTTGGAAATTTTTTAGACTTAAGCAATGTGCCAAATTTGAACAAAATCGGTTGACTATATCATATAGCTCCCATAGGTCCGATCTTCCAAAAAATCGATTTTTTTAACAAAATTCGTTGAGTTTCGTTTGTTTGTTAAGATATTGGGACCAAATTTGACATTCGTGAGTATTTTATAGTTCCTAAGCACTGTACTAAATTTAATCCAAATCGTTTGACTAGATCATATAGCTCCCATAGGACCAAACGGTCCAAAAACACGTTTTTTATACAAAATTCGATGTGTTTCGTTTGTTTGTAAAGATATTTGAAATAAATTTGGCATTCAGATCTTTTTTAAGGTATTTAAGCACTGCGTCAAATTTTATTGAAATCGGTGGACTATATCATATAGCTCCCATAGGAATGATCGGTCAAAAAAAAATGTTTGCTTAAAAATTCTTGTTTTTGGATTTTTGTGAAGAAATCGGACTTTATTACAAGCTAGTGGTACAGGGTATCCTAAAGTCGTCCGCGCCCGACTTTACGTCCTCCATTTTTTTATAATAAAAACGTTTTAAAAATTAATATTGTTTTTCGCAAGCTCCAATTACAAATTCAGACTCGTCGAAACCGCCTAATTGAAAGAATTTTAGTATTGTTAGAACTTACTTATTGAATGATTAATTTACGTTAGTTTTGTTTGTGGCTGCAAACAAAACAGATCGTGTTACTACTGGCGCCATCTAATGAAATTGGTAGCTCAATTTTACGTGAAGCATAAGTGAAATTATAAGACAACACTGTATTATTTGTTTATGCTTCTAGTTAACTATTTTTATTTTATATAAATAAAGATTACTCCGTTATGGTTGAGATTTTCGGTCCTTTATAGAGGCCAAGAGAGAGTTATCAATAAAGTATGTATACGGAACAACTTTTATACCCTGTACTAAAAAGTACAAAGGGTATACTAGATTTGTGCAATGTTTGTAACAGACAGAAGGAGGCGCGGCAGACCCCAAGACTTTTATACCAAAATGCTAATCATAACCTCGGGTACGGATTGAGCCATGTCCGTCTGTCCGACCGTCCGAATGAACGCCTAGATATCGTAGACTAGAACAGCTGGAAACATTAAATTTGCGCATATTTACTCAGAAGATGAAGTTTGTTGAATCATGTCAATATCTTTCCCCGATCCTCCGCAGTAGATTTTCGCGGGTTTTGGCAACACCTATTAATATTTTCATCTGAAATTTAACAGAGTGATGCGGTATGCGTTCACGCATCTGTGTGTCAAAAATGAATCACAATTTTTGCTAAACTGATTCATGAGGCTTTAATGAATAAATCCACATTCAAATTATATCGATGAGGACCCTCCATCCACGCAATCGTCTTACCGTGTTTTCTCCCACACCCCTCAACATATCAACTTGAAACTTACCTCATATACTTTAAATAGCTTCTTTGACGTTAGTTTCATCACAATCGGTATACATTTTCGAAACTTATAGGTATAAATGCTGAATTTCACAACAAAAAATATAGAGTTCCAATTGAAAAGTTCTTAGTAGGAATATACAGGAAAAATTTGTTTGTGAAAAATGGTACAGAGTATTCCACTTTCGGGCACCGCATCGACTGTACCACTTTTTTTATATTTTTTATATAATTAAAGTTTACTCCGTTACGTATGTAATTTTCAGTGCTTCACAGAGGCCTTAAGTTATCAATAAAGCATTTGGAATAATTTTTTAAAATTTATTTTTAGCAGCATACATTTTTTGAGATCTCATTTCTCGATTTTTTGTTGAAATTGCGATAGCCTTAATAGTACTGCCTGCGCTGGCGGCTGACGAAAGGCTTACGTTTTTATGATAAAATAGGGGGATCCGCCAACCCCCATAAGGGCCTCTGTATTCATTCCGAGATTTCCCGACCATAAAATCCACTGTACTTTCCCTTTCTAAAAGTCTGAGAATGCTGATGCTCTGTTTGCTCTGCACTAACGTAGTTTACGCGGTTTTAAAAAGAATTTTCTAGGACAACGGAGTATAGCTTTGGACAATATTTGGCTGATGACGCCAATCGGAAGTTTAACATGTAACTCTACATGGACTCAAACAGTAATAATAAAAGAAAAGCTAAATGCTATATAAACAACTTGATTCCGAGATAAATCTCGTAAAATGCCCATAACTTTTAAAATTTTTCATCCAATTTAAATTTTTTTACTTATTCTTCTTTGAAAAATGTTTGATAATTGTTTAATTTTGACAGAGTAATCAGCTGGAGTTTATGTATTTTCCGAAATTCTCAAGTTTATGATCTCTAACATACCTGTTATAGTAACGGAAATCCTTTTGTTCATACTCATACAGTCTCGGTTATTAAAAAGATACAATATATTTTGGGATCTGCCATGCTTCCTTACGCTCTTTACACACATTTGAACAAAATTATTTCAAAACTTTGGTATATTTTATAGGATAGAATAAAATATAGGATAAAAGAAATTCTTAATACAATTTCTGAATACGTAGGTGCAAGGTAATATATCCTGTAACACAATTTTAGCCAAATATTACATGTGTCTGTTGTTAAAGCATTGTAGCTGTCTAACAGCTTTTATGGCGTGAGAATTTGCTTTTAACAAGGAATAATAAAATCTATATATGTTTTTACATGATTCCAAAAATTTCACCTGCATATGAATAATGCACCTTTAATCTATAAAATCCCAAGTACCTTATACCACATTTCGTCCCAATCATTTTTAAAAAATTTGATCTATACTCTGCCGCAACTTCTTTAGCACGAATCAGTAGTATCCTTGAACCTTTGGGTTCAGAGTATACAAATCAAAGCCAATTAATTAACAGCAAAAACAAGTATTCCCTACTACCAGTGCATCTACACCAGACATTACCAAGTCAATATAAACATCTTCATTACAATACTTCAAGAACCACAACAACAACAAAATCAACAAGTTTTTAACGCTCGAAATAAATGTAAATGCCACCGCATTGAATTGTCATGCCAGACACGAAGATCCCAACGAATTAAAAGACAATATCATCAATTATGTTATTACAATGCCAAAAACAACTGCAGTCGAAGGATCGCCGAAGAGCAAAGCCAAACCCATTGCCAAAGCCCCCTTACCAATGTTGCGAATTCTTTGCGTGCAGAATTCCATTCACCAGACAGAGTAGTCCGTAGTGGTAGTAGTTGTGGTACATAGTAGCAGCTTTGCCAGCCGCCTGGCATAACTCACGGTAGTGCCACGAATCGTGTCTGGCATTTTTACATACACTTGAGTTTGCCCCGCCGCCGATACCCTCCCGAGAACCATGCGTAAGGCGGTTGCAGAGGCCGTCCATGCGGCCATGCATAAATAAAGAAGCGGACATGGTCAGGATCAGTGCACATGCTTTGGAGCCCAAAACAATGCGATCGTGAGTTATGACTTGTCACCTGTCTGTCGCAATTGTCAAATTGAAAGTGGATTGAACCGAGAATCGTAATCTTCAACGATCGCCGATAAGAATATCAATTAATGTCACGCGGTCTGCGATCAATCGATCGGCATGCACAACACTCCCATCCCATATGAGGTATGTACTGATATTGGCAACTACACATAACAGCCATGTAAATAGCTCATTTCGATATCCATGTCCAGCACACAGAGTTTCCTTATCGCGATCGAGTGGACTGCAAGGTTTTTTTTTCGTAAGGCTTTTCGTTTTAATGAAAATTAATTGCGCCACCAAAGTCGTGTGTTCTACGGAACTTAATTGCATTGCTGGGGATACATTGTTGCGGCGTACACTTCGGGACTTGACTCTTATTCTTCGCACCTTCCAGGTCGCTGGGTAAATTTATCAAATTGCTAAGAATACCAAGGCCGAAGATACACACACATGGGTACAACAAGCACATGATTAATTTGTGACAAATGTGCAACACAAAAGAGATGTGACAGGGACACACCTTGCTCATGGGGTCCCAGAGTAAACAAAATGGCCGATCCTTTCTGCCGCAGGCATTTTGACTTCTTGACCACTTCTGTTTCTGCTCACTTACTCACTAACTCACTTCTGCGAAGCTGCACGCGCCGCAATCTCTGATAAACTGGTTCGGACTTAACATAGTACAAAAACAATTGGGAACCAGTCAAGTTGGTGCCCGACATTGGGATACTCTATATCAAATTAAAAAAAAAAGAAGTGCAAAGTTTTTTTTATCGATTTTTAAAGTGGTTTGAGGTGAATTAGAGAAAATAGTTTTGAGTGCTAGGAAACAAAAGTCAACTGTCTTTTGTATATCGGGCTCACATAAGAATGAGATTGCAAACTAGCTTGGTATGTATTTATTTAAGGAGGTAGCAAGTTATTTTCAACCGTAATTATACATGATAACCAAGAGTTTTATTTTATTTTTAGCAACCAACAAGTTTTATGAATAGGTTCTTAATATGATTGAGATTTGTGTATGATCTTGACCGTTCAAGGACGTTTACATTATGAGCATGGATAGGAGGTTAGATAATGTTTACCATTTGTTCGTGGGGTCTTGAATCCAAATCCTAAGTTACAATTTCCAAGCACGTTTTTCGACTTTGTACCCGTCTAAAAAAACATGTTTACGTGTTTGTCTTTTTCAGGAATCGTAACTCTTATAATATTGAAAATAAAAATCAGGAAATAATTATAATTTTTTATTTATTTTCATTCTTATTGAAATGTAACTCTCATTTCTCGACATAAAAATAAATATCACGCAATACCAATTAAACATAAATTTTCTTTACAAATCGAAGTAACTATTATTTTGCAAATATTATAATAAAAATAAAAATTATTGGTCAATTTTTATTAAAAAAAACTTTAAATAAGAGTTACTCTGCAATTTTAATTATAAAGATCACAAACAAAAATTATGGCGTAGTTTTTATTTTAAAAGTGGAAAATAAAAATTTAATTTAAATATCTTTTGCACATTTCAAGACCTTTTAAATGAAATAATCGACGCAACTATGACCATATACGGGTACGAATGTTAATAAATTTATTGTTGCTATATTTCGAGAAGCTGATTAGCTACGATTTCAGGATTTGCTATCGTTTTACCTTTAAACAATTACAAAATCCAACCCCGAAATGCCACTTTAGCTACGTTCTCAGTAAACCTATTGCCTCTTCAAGACAACTTTTCGCCCTTTAACTTATACGTGACGCTGCCAAGTCAAAATAAGTTTCCTTTAAAGGTGGATTTCGAAGGAAAGAAATTTGACGATCAATTCCTGGTACTCTTCTTCATGTCCTTCAACCCCGGTTGGGGCATAGGGCGGCGACAAACTTCCTCTATCCTTCCCGATCTGCGGCCAGATACTTCAGTTGTGGCCACGTTTTACGCTGTGTTGCTGCTTCGGCCAATACTGTTGATTTCCTTGTACCTTGAGGATTCCATTCGAAGGACTGTTTCACGATGCTGTCGATTGGTCTCCTCAACGTGTGGCCCATCCAGCGCAACTTCCGCTGTCCGGCCATCGGATCTTAAGAATGTATCGAAGGCAGCGGCTTACAAATGCCTGTAAACTTCTCGTGATGTAGGTAGAGACTTTCCAGGTTTCACAGGCATATTCCTGGTACACTTGTTCCCAATTTACATAGTCATTGGGTTGTTATCATAAAGAATTCTGAAATTCACTTGCCTATACTCCAGACCCGCAAAATTGGAGCTGATAAATAGAGAATAAAATGGAATGATCAACTTAATCAGCTAATTCAAGGTGGAAACGTAATGCGATTTATCAAAGCCATGTGACAAGAATGGACGAATCAAGATCACAAAGAAAAATTCTGAATGCGAAGTTATTCACCAACAAAGCAAGGAGAAGGCCAAGTTCAAGATGGATGGACGAACTAAACGAAGACGTAAAGAAAATCCAATTAGGAAACTGAGAAGAGACTGCAAAAGATCAAGTAACATGGAGAGGCATATTGCTCAGCAGGCCGAAGCTCACACACAGCTGTAGCGCCAAATGATAATTATGATGATGATGTTTCTCCAGATGGTTTAAATAGACCGCGTCGCTCTCAGAGGTGCCTCAAGCGTTTCAATGAGTTCTTTAGACGTCCCGATTATGCGGCAATCAATATTTGAGCTTTTCCATCATCTTGGGAGCTGGCGAGATACAGTATATGAGAACCATTGGCCATCATATTGAATTTTAAATTTTATATTCTCAAAATGCTACTTAATCACTTTTATTTATTGCAATATTATAATGCTGCAATATTTATCAGTATTTTTTATTGATTTCAGACAGATACCACACTATTTTATAAAGTTTTTAACTGTAGAATATCTGAGGTTAGAGAGAAAAGAATTTCTTTTCAATTTCTTAAGAAATTTTCAAATTTAATCAAATGAATTTTGCCATTCACATCGCTGGTGAAAGATTTTGACACGTAGGGTTGTCATACAAACTTATTTATTGGGTGGGAGTATTATTCAAAATTCATTCATAAATAACTTGTACAAACAGAAAGTATAATATTCCAAAACATCCTGAAAATGATCACAAATGTAATGAAGAATTCAATTTTTAACCCCCGACGCGAAAAGAGGGTGTTATAAGTTTGACGTGTCTGTTTGTCTGTCTGTTTGTTTGTCTGTCTGTCTATGGCATCGTAACTCCCGAACGCATGCAATGATTTCAATTTAGTTTTTTTTTGGATTAAAGGTGACTTATGTGCGAGTGTTGTTAGACAAGTTAGACAAGTTGTGGGTAGTGAAAGTGGGGAGAAACAACATCAACTTTGTCCGATTGGCTTAAAATTCATTTGTCAGTTGGCTCATATTTGGTTAGCTGACAACGTCACTGATTCGAATCTGAGGTTATTTTTGCTCTATCTCTTCTCGTTTAGAAGTTATGGCCATTTGAGTTAAAAACATCAACTTTGTCAACGATTGGCTTAAAATATTGTCTGTCTAGGATCTGTCTGTGCGCATCATAACTCCCGAACGCATGCAGTGATTTCAATTTAGTTTATTTTTGTATTAAAGGTGACTTATGTGCAAGTGTTCCTAGACATGTTTGATAAAAATCGGTTGAGCCGTTTAATAGTTGTGGGAGTGAAAGTGGGGAGAATGCGTAAAAAAAAGCAAACGAACTTGACCTTAAATGTAATCTATACCTTAACAAGAATCTAAATTATAGTAAGTATATTATAATATACTAAAGTCTAACTTAACCTAACCTACCTATAAAAAGTATGAAAAAAAAAATTAAATTAAAAATTTAAAAAACCCCCGACACAAGAACTTAAGTTATTTTCATTTAAAAAGTAAAAAATAATAAAGAAACTTAATTTTAAAGTACCTAAGAATCTATTAATAATTCTAAAAATAATACGTCGCGTTGGGGGACCGCTCCTAAACTAACAATTTAAATACAAATAGTCTAATTAAGCAACAAAGATGAACTTAAAAACAAAATTAAGAAAATACTTCAAAACTTTCATAGAATTACTTCAAAAAATTTGCATGTAAGATACGACCGTCAACGACGTCTGCCCTCGCGTGTCCCCCAACGCGACGTATTTTTTTAGAATTATTAATAGATTCTTAGGTACTTTAACATTAAGTTTCTTTTATTATTTTTTACTTTAATGCTAAAATTAAGTTCGGGGGTTTTTTAAATTTTTAATTTAATTTTCTAGTATCACTGTTAAAAAGCATTTACATATTAAAAAAAGTGTCTAAATGTTGTATAATAATTGTAGAAAACTGTCAGCCGTATTCTGCCATTCTAGAAAAAGCGTGAACATTCGGAGTAACTAGTCCGAAAAATGAAATCATTAAAATATTTGTGGCACTTACGGTTATTTTTAAAGATTTGTTTTCAAATCGTTGTCAAAATCTTTAAAGATTTCTGTGGAAACTGTTGTCAAACCTTTTTTTCTAAAAAATTCATACGGAACACATTTTATTTTTTTCCTCTAATTTCCCTAATTTCTTGTTACAGGTTATTAAAATTTAAATATGTGTATGTAAAACTTAAATTTAATTTATTAAAAGCAAGCACTGGAAACTTTCACAAAAAAATCGTTAACAGTACAATTTTTATAACACTATTTTGGATGCCATCTACTTATAGCTTCTGTACGCGTTTGAAGATGACTTTTGGAACTATTTTATGTTGTCTTAGGTAAGTTAAAATAAAACTTCACCTTAATTTAGTTTATAGCATTTTATCAGTTTATGAGTGATTGAGCTTGAGGCCTTTCCGCAGTAAGAAATAATTTTTTAATAATTTTTAACATACGATCGCGTCTGATCGGAGCCTTTTACTGCCAGTGTGTACACTGTACCTTTTATAGAGGGTATAATGCAAAGTTTCTGGTCAGTCAGTCCAGTCCGTATGCGGCACCACTAGAGCCTCCACACAAGCTCTCGAAATGATCGATGGCAGCTGACATCCAGAGGCTGTGTGGCTTGAACTCTTGTTAGTTCGGCTCGTAGCCAGGCAGCAGCATTTATCATAACTTTATCAAGTGGAAATAGTTTCCAGCTAATTCTCGTTCAACGTGCTCCAATCTCGGAGCGCGTTTTAAACAAACTGAAAATGAGTTGGCCAAATAAACATGTGGCAACTAAAAGCGCAAAAATCGTGGCTCCATAACTCTTGGTGTGTCCACTAAACGAGACTATAAAGATAAGTTCAAAATGGGGAGCATATTAAACCGGTAGCGAGGTGAGCGCGCAACAAGCCAGAACATCTCTTACAACATACATACATGCATGCTCCTATGTCCAAAAAAAAAGGACATGGCAACTAAAAAAATAAAACAGGAGCGAAAAAAATGATATGTGTGCTAGGTTTGGAGCCGGGTTCTGGAGTGCGGTCAGGACTTTGTGACCGCTGGCTAACCTTTTACCGCTTAATTGTGCAACATTTGCTGGCCGGCAATTATTTGATAAGGACTCGCATTCGGACACGAGCAAATAAATTGTCTTGCCGCAAAATAAATTAAAAGAAAAGCTGGCAAATTTTTAACTGCACCCCCTGCCCGAAGGAATGCTCAGGACTACGCTGGATCTGAAATTAAAGTTACAACATTTGTTTAGGTTTACATCTCGACTGCAGTGCAAAACAAATTGTAAGAAAAATTTTGTTTTCTTAAGTTCATAAATTTAACTGCGCTTACATTTTATATAAAATGCTTACGAAGTACCGAGTGCTATATAAAATACATACAACACATTCCTTAAGATGTTGGAAGCACAAACTGCAGTAAATTAATGAGTGTTTGTCGCCTGGAAGTCCTTCGTCCTTTTAGTTAGTTACTGCTGTTGTTGTTTACTTCTTCAGGCATTGTTTTCCGCATATTTTTGTTTTAAGCTCAACTTGGCAGAAATGTTTTTAAATTTTTGCTATTCCAATGTTACTTTTAAATAAGATCTAAAGTTAATTTAATTAAACACCGTGGGTGAGGAAACACATAAAATATGTTCAAGAGTCTTGTCAATATATATTTTAGACACGACCGAATAAACCCCAAAATAAATAAGTTTAAAGCTGATGCCACATTTTATATGGGACTAAGGGGCTCCGCCGTTGCATGACAAGCTCGCTAACCTTGAGGTGTCACGCCAAATAATTTTTTATATTCGAATAAACTACATTTTTATTTAGACATAATATTAACAAATTTTATCAAAAAAATTGGGATTTGTCAAGTTCTGTAATATTGAGCCAAAATAGTCATCATTTAAAATTATAAAAAGTTTCTTCTACAGTTTTGCTTTAAGTACGTTCAAATTTGAGAGTTTTCGAGTTCTTTATTGCTACTTTACATGTACGAACTATTTGTTTTAAAACTATAATCTACAAAGCTTTAAATGAAGCAATAATTTTATGAAATCAATAAAAAAAATGTATTTTGCCCAAAATTAATGTAATAATATTTTATACAATAATATATATAAAAAAAAATATTTATATATATCCGCGAAAATAAGTGAAGCGTCTCCGATTTTGATGATTTTGGTATGCTACTAGCCAATAATAACCAAGTCAAATTTTATTGCAAAATTCAGATTACACCCATACCTCGCTTTACGGCCTAGATACGTTCCACGAAACTTGGCCGTAAAGCGAAAAGCCGTATAATGAATCAATTAATCTAATACAAATTCAGTGGCATCGGTTCCACATTTTTTAAGTATATAATATATTCTTTTTTTTAAATGGTTTAATCCGAAGATTATGAAGAAGTTGTTACATTCAGATCACTGTCATAATGCCTGGCTTAAAAAATTGTCCAACTTTTTTTGTTTTGCCTTCTCTTAATTTGAGTTAATTGCCCGAGAAAATCAAGGGGGATGTTTATTCCTTCTTCGAAATAACTTTCGACAAATTTTTTGATATGAGTTGTTTAGATACAACAGGCTCTTCATCAAATACCGGTGCTTGCAACCGAATGAGTTCCTCATATGAAAGGAGTTCCTTATCAGCTTTAAGTATATCAATCATTTCACGTTTGTTTAAACCTTCAAAGCCGATATCATGTGCTAGCTCCAAAATATTTTACCTAATTTCAGGTAGGAATTTAACTTCGGCTTCAGTATTTTTTCACATTTTTTGTTCCAAATTCTTTCCTTGATTCACTGATGCTGTCAACAGAATTCTTGATGTTAAAGTTTTTGAAAAATGTTTTAATTGAAGATTTACCTCCGGCTTCCCTTATAAGTTGTCGGAAAGTTCGGCATAGTTAATATGCCTTAACAGTGGCTATTGCTCCCTGATAGATTGGTTGGATCAGAGCTGTTGCATTTTTCGGAAGGTACTCAATCATGCTATCTTCAGATAGTTCGGATAAATTAGTAGGATGCCCTGCATTATCCAAAATCTGCTTGTTGCTTAAGTTATTGTCTCGCAAATATTTTCACACTTCTGTACAAAAGTGATTTTTGAACCAATCCTCAAAAGTAGCTTTAGTCATCCAAGCTTCTTTGTTGGATCTCGGGAATTGATTTTTATTTAGTCCTTTAAGAGGCCTTGAATTTTCGGACAACTATATCAAAAGTGGTTTTAGCCTAAAATCACCCGCGGCATTTGCACCAAGTAGCAAAGTTTATCGTTCCTTAGACACATTATAGCCAGGCGCAGATTTTTCGGTTTTTGATATGTACGTCCGATCAGCCATTCGCTTCCAATAAAGCCTTGTTTCGTCTACTTAAACACTTGTTCCGGTTTATAACCATATCTTTTAATAATTCCCTTTAAAATGTTGGGATATTCCTCAGATGCGACCTTATCGGCGCTAACTTCTTCACCTTTAATTTTCAAATTATGCAAATTAAATCTATTTTAAAATTTTTCAAACCATTCTCGGCTTGCTTAGAATGTGACATCTTCAGCAGATCTCCATTCTTAAAAAATTCGAAAATACTTAAAGCTTTCTCCTGGATAGTCATTTGACTCATTGGCATTCTACGTTTGTTATTGTCCTCAATCCATATAATCGACAGCTCTTCCATTATTTCAATAGTCGAATCAAGCAGCTTCGTATTGTTGTGTTTCGAGGTTAGCGTCAAAATACGTCACAGAGGCAGAAAACGTTCAACACAAATGAAAAAAAAAAATTTGAAAAAGTTTTTCTGTCCGTTATTTCGAAACATTTTAGGCCGTAAATCAAAACCGTGCATTATTTGAAGAAGGCCGTTATAGTGAAATGCCGTATAAAGAGCGACCGTACAGCGAGGTATGGGTGTATTTATCGAGTTTTCGATAACTGAATAACGGGTATTTCATTTTTAGACTAGTTTTTGATAAGCCATAGCTTCTAAACGCATCAAGATATTTACGCGAATTTTTTTTCATGACATAAAATATTAATTTAAAAAAATAAACTCTATTTTTTTTTTTAATTTTTTATCATTTTTAGCTCTTAGTTTTAAAATTCAAAAGTAATCTCCCACTAGAATTTTACGCCCAACAATTTTTAAGAACCTTGGAAAATATTTAAAAGCACTAACGAAAAATTGTAAAAAATATAAAAAGGGCTCCTTAAATATTATTATTTTATAAACTAAAAAATGCGAGAAAAGAAAAACTAAGAATATGTTGTCTCCCAAGATCTCGGTGTTAATATAGACGATATGGCCAGCTTGAACTGAACAGAGTATTTCGAGCTATACCGATTACGTTATTTCATTAAAAATTCGTTTTCTGTTGACAATGCCTTAAAAAAATCTCAAAAATTGCTTTGAAAAATCGATACTTTAGAAACATTTTAAGCCTTTACATTTAAAAACATTACCAAATATTATTATTATTTTATAGTTGGACGTACTATTGCTTTTTTATTCCTTTTAGATCCAAATTTAAGTCTTCATTTTCAGAAGTTGCCGGATGTGGTAAGATAAAAAGTTGTTAAAATCAATTATTTTTGAAGTCCTTAAGCACTTGGACGAATTTTAATTCAAAGACGTGGTAAAGAATTAATTAGGTTAGGTTAGGTTACACTGGCCGGCCACAACAGAGTGCAGCCTAGCATAGACCTTTTGGTCCTTAGCTGTGCCAGATAAAGAATTAATTAAATTAGAAAACAAAATTTTTTAAATTTTTTTTTAAAGAATTCAACAGAAATTATTTTTGAAAAAGTCCTTAAAATGTATAATAGAGCTTTGCTATTTTTTATAGGACATATGTACAATTATATAATGATAATAATAGCAATAAATACAGATTGCTCGGGAAAAATTTTGCTTTGCTTAAATGACAAAAAATAAGTTCGAAATATTTTTTTAAAAGAGTTCAACCGAAAGTATTATGCTTATGGTACATAATGATAATAATAAATGTATAGGAAAATATTAATAAATAAATATAGCTCAGTAAAAAATTGCTTTGATTATTTTCAATAAAAGTTTTCATTTTAATAAAATTAGGAAGTCCTCTTTTTTTCATAGTTTTTTATTTTTTTTAGCGCACATAAAATAACACAAATTATTTTAAAATCAATTGTAGCGATATTAATTTTTAAATACTCAATATCAACTTTTTCTTTCTCTAATAATATGAAAAAATCAAGATTAAAAATTTAAAAAATTTGTAAAAAACTTACACAAAATTTCACATAAGTTATAATTAAATTAATGATGAAAAACTTTTAAATTAAGTTTATTGAAATTGAATTTTTGGGACATATTTTTTTACTCAAGAATCGATTTAAGAAATTGAGAAATAGTTGAAGTCAGTTTATGTTTCCTTATCCCTCTATAACATTTCAAGCAATATTGTTTATATATGTAGAGGTAGTTCGATTTTTTCTAAGCGGTACCTTTATTTTTACAAAAAGTCAAGAAAATCAGTTTTTAAATATTTGTAAAATTTGTTATACTTTATTTTGTACCATTTCTTTAGTGATAAACTAAGAACTTCAAAATTTTTTTTAAAATTATCAAAAGAAATGCCAACAATTTTTAAAGACCCTGCAGAGCGGTTTCCCTTTTAAAAGATGAAATGGAACAAAACAAATTAGAGATTTCAAAAGTGATTTACGGCCAAAATGGTTGACTTATGGCGGGTATTAAGGGCTCGCATGGCGGCGGCTGTTGGGCTCAAATGCTCTTACCTTGCTCTTTGTACAATTTCCTTTATGGGGGTGAAAATAATCAGCACATCAGACTCTAAATAATAGTACGATACGATATATGGACGCACATATATAGAAAGAAACCGAGTGCAGATGTATTAGTGGGTTGCTTTGTATTTATATGCCTTGAACTTAGGCTGTCGATACTCTTTAGTCAACCCTATTGAAGATTTACATTTACGGCTTAAGATGTATGTGGCATGTGTGTATGTGTGTGTGTGTGGATATTTTTAAAGGCTGCTCAGTAAGTTGGAGGAAGGATGGCTAGTTTTTATTTTTACAAATCACCGCATCGCCGACGCCAACAAACGCCAGGCCGCCATTTATCTTGTTTGCCGTCTGCTTATACTGCATCAAAAAATCTGCTGCAATCCGGCAAAATAAATCAGCGCACTCAAGCCAATCGTACGGAACAAGTGCAACTCACATAGATACAGATACACAGATACACACACACACACACACAGAGAGCTGATATGTCAAGTGTATTTTTGGCGATGCAGCGTTCTTTTAGCCAAGACAAGGTCCAACATCTCTTTGCAGCTTCATGCGGTAAATGGCAACTCTTTCACTTGCTGTTTTGCTTTCTTCAGATATATTTTTTTTCCTACTTATTTTTAACATGCATGGCATCCTTAGCGCCAAGATTTATGACATTTTAGTTGGCAACGTCTACTTATCTTATCGAAATTTTGGCATCGCATTCACATTTAAAACGCAGCGCCCGCTTGTAAAGCATAAATATTTTCGGCATGACCTCACCTCGATCGACTCAGTCTTGCTCAGTCCAACTCCGAGACGAATCTTTTACGTGCTAGGAAGTGTATTATATTGTGCGGTAATTATGGTTACAGTTTTACGCCTTAACTCGCTTTTGCAAGCTGAACTACCTAAAGTGAGTTCCTGAAAACGAAAGTGTATATGGGAATTAGCTCATAATGCGTCATGCCTTTTGTAACAGCGGACTGACAAAGTAAATATGCGTTCAAGGTTGATGATTACGATAATTACATATTTTTAAATATATAACCTGCTGTCTTTCGGGTGCCAGGGAAAACCTAATGACCTTAAACAGGTTTTGGGCAAACAATGATAATCTTGTTCTACTTTCAATGTTTAGAAAACTAATATGTTGGAAATGGTCAGGTTGGCCAAAGATCTATTTATGTGCCTGCTTTATTTAGAAATGTTTTTTTTTTAAAAGTTCCATTCGAATATTTATAAAGATTACGAGGGCAGATTGATAAGTCACTGAAAGAACTTTGAGTGCAACACCGCTCCGCTCGAAAACCATTTGTTAATAATAATATTGCTGCATTGAGAACTTTTGGAGTTAATGTGCTCTTTTAACACTATTTATAAGGTAGTGCGTCAAAGGACTTAGCTTAAATTTATTCACTTAGTTTAATTTTAAATTAATTAATTACTAAATATTAAACATATATTCGTTCGGGGTTCAGAATGTTTAAAATATTAAACATTACATTTTGCGTAAAATATCTCACCATTTTATTTGGTAGCAAGCCGGTTAGAACAAGGAAAGTCTTTCTTGATTTGGGGACTCTGTAGCAAAATTTTCAAGAATATAATGCAATGAATTTAGCAAGGTGCCACAAAAACTGCATTAGTATGGCTGCGTAGAAAACTGGTGTAAATTTTGGATGGTAGCTATACGAAACAGTGAACCAATTTTGATCAGACTTAGATCACAAATTCTACAACAAATGGGAAGACAAAGTTTCTTCGATACCTGCTCCTCTCTTCTTTTGCTTTCTTAATATGGTTGTAAGCGATAGAACTTCGAATTGTATCAATAAATGTATACGAGATGTGTTCAAAAAGTAAGGTGACTTTGTATTTTTAAGAAAAAATATTTATTTATTCATCAATATTTATGTTGTCCCCTACAAAGTAATCCCCCTCAGATACAATACACTTATGCCAATGGTTATTCCAATCCTCAAAGCACTTCTCATAAGCTTTTTTCGGTATAGCCTTGAGCTCTTCCAGTGATGCAGTCTTTATCTCTTCAATCGTTGCAAATCTCCGTCCTTTCATAGGTCTCTTTAGTTTTGGGAACAAGAAAAAGTCACATGGGGCCAAATCCGGTGAATATGGTGGCTGAGGCATGATTGTGGTGTTGTTTTTGGCCAAAAAATCTGTCACAAGCAAAGATGACTGAGCAGGGGCATTATCGTGATGCAAAAGCCATGAATTGTTTTTCCACAATTCTGGACGTTTTCTTCGTATTGCTTCTCGCAAACGGCGCATAACTTCCAGATAATACTGTTTATTGACCGTACGACCATATGGTAAGAACTCCTGATGCACCACGCCACCATGATCGAACTTGGGGTGCTTTTTTCGGTCTTGACTCTTCTGGCCGCTTCCATTGGGACGATTGGGCTTTGGTTTCGATATCATAACCATATACCCATGATTCGTCACCAGTTATGACCCTTTTGATTAAATCTGGGTCGACGTTGACGTCATTCAACAGCTCTTGAGCGATGCCACGGCTCTTTTGGTCAAAATTTAGCAATTTCGGAACAAACTTCGCTGACACACGTCTCATGCCCAAAACGTTAGAAAAAATTTCATGGCACGAGCCAAGCGATATACCGACATCCTCAGTAACTTCTCTGATAGTGATTCGACGATTTTCCAAAACAATTTTCTTTACTGCTTGAACGATTTTATCAGTTGTTGACGTGCTTGGGCGTCCAGAGCGAGGCTCGTCATTGGCATCTTTTTCGATAGCAAAAAATCGTCGAGCACGCAAAACACTTTTACGCTTCTCACAACCAAACAAAAAATGTACCAACACAACAAAACAAAAAAAATCGATAATCGAAAATACGTTGCCCGCGAAATTTGAAAAGTCATATTATTTTCTGAACACACCTCGTACTTTCACTAGGGAAAACTCTCAGTTTTTGAAGCTGAAGAAATGGCTTGGCTATCAGAGATTTGGGTCGAATAAAGAGTTTAACATATTGGCAGAAACAAAAATTTTTATACAAAAAGCTACTTAATTTTATATCAAAATTATCTGCATTGGCCCGGTATCATTGGCCATCTCCATCCGTTGCCTGTATGTTATAAAAGAAGACGTAGATCACAAATGCCACAACAAATGGGAAGACAAAATTTCTTCGATACCTGCTCCTCTCTTCTTTTTAAAAAAGGTTGTAAGCGATAGAACTTCGATTTGTATCAATAAATTATATATACATTTTATCAGCCAATAATAAACTAAATTTATCGATAAGTGAATTTTCATTTAATGTGCCTTCTAAAGTTGTACACTTTGAAGGAATTAATTTTCTTGGGAATTTTTTTTTTTTTTTGCAATTATATAACTCTTACGAGAAGTTTATATTATGTCCAGATTCAGTATAGAGTTCAAAATTTTCAAAGTAAGAGATTGAGATCTTAAGGCCCAGTCATAACGTTCACTGTAACTTTAGAAATTTCACATAAAATGTGAAATGTCGCATACATATCGGGCTTAAACTTATGTTATTTTAAAAAATTATTTAAGGATACTTCTCAAAATAATGTTTTTTCATACAATAAATTCAAGACTTCTGAGTTCGATTTCGTCAGTCAATTTCCGACAAATACATGATTCCGCTTGTCACCGAATACCTGAGATATGTCACATACTAGACATGGATAGTCCTTTTATAAGGTGGTAACGTATGACAAGGCTATACTTCTTCTTCTTCTTATGTGGCCATAACAACCCGATTACCGGGTTACGGCCTGCCTTAAAACATCTCTCCAGGCGCCTCTGCTTTGCGCGCGCCTTCTCCAGTTGGTCACACCGAGCGAAGACAGGGCGCCTTCCACTTGGTCTTTCCAACGCAAACACGGTCGTCCTCTCCGCCGTTGGCTGCTGACTACCGCATCGAACACACGTCTAGCTGGAGCATCCTCGTCCATCCTAACGACATGTCCGAGCCAGCGAAGCCGCTGGATGTTGATACGCTGAGCAACGTCCATGTCGTTGAAGAGCTCATACAGCTCCTGGTTGGTGCGGATGCGGTAGTCATCGCCAACTCGAATAGGACCAAAGATCTTGCGCAGTACTTTCCTCTCGAAAACTCCCAAGGCAGCTGCATCAGTTAGCGACACGGTCCAGGCTTCCGCGCCGTAGAGAAGCACTGGAAGGATGAGTGCCTTGTAGAGTGATAGTTTTGTCGCGCTAGAATTCTCTACTACTCAATTGCCTATTGACCCCGAAATATCACCTGTTGGCCAGAGTGATTCTGCGCTTGATCTCCAGGCTGGCATCGTTGTCGGTGGTAACGGCGGTGCCAAGGTAGATGAATTCCTTGACAACATCGAAAGTATAGCTGTCGTAATCTGGGACCCAAGCCGCCGAACATCCCTACTTGTAGACAGCATATACTTCGTTTTGCTCTCAAGGCTAACTCTTTAAAATCTCTTAAAATATACTTAAGATTTTTATTTGGTTAATTTGACATATTAGTTGTGAGATACATAAAAAAGAGTTCCGGCCTCTAGCCTTTTAAATGTCATTCTTATATAAATTTTAGAATTTTAATAGAGCTTTGAAAATTAAATGGATGTTAAAAAAAATACTATAAGGCGGATTCGTTTTTTAGAAATTTGATTTATAATCAATCGATAAAAAAATTTTATTTTCGAAAAATCGTTAAAGTTTTTAATTATGAATATTTGACCTTGGCAATCACTTTTCATAATTTTATTATTTGCTCCTCTCTTTTTAAGTTTTTTGGGCATACCTCTAATTTCGTAATATTCCTTATTATTAAAAGCTGCTATATGAAAACTTGCATGCAACCCATTTTCGCGTTGCCAACCTCTACCAATAAATAATGGGACAGAAACTTCTTTAAATTGTAAAAAAGAAAAATTGAAACTTAGTTATTTACATGGGAAAAAACTGGGCCAAACTATATATATACTAGAGTTACCCTCTAAGCCAATTTGGCTAATTGTAATAAATAAAAAATTCAATTGGTTAAAAATAAATTTTAAGTACATTTGTTTATTTGAATTTGAAATGTTTTTAACTATATATACACTCTCTCTTATTGATGATGGCTTCATGGACACCCATGTGGTGAGTGTCTGATTCGAATCTAGATTCAGTACATGTATTGATTTATCTATACTTTACAATTCACATATATTTTCCATTTACCACACATTTCTGTGCCCGCCCACAGTGAATAAACTTTTGCAATTTCAAATAATCGCAAGCACCATAATGAGGCCTTGGAGCGGGCGCCGAGCAACACACGCACGTTGTTATTTGGCCTGGCCAACATGTCGAGGAGGGGGAGAACGGAACCCGAAACCCGAAACCGAGTCAAACCCCACAAGGGCAGCAAACAATAGCAACAACCAACACCCAAAAAGCAACTGCAAAGACCTCATGCTCGGAGTCCCAGACCCAGTTCCAGACCCAAACGCACCAAAGAAAAGAAAAACTTTCTTATTGCTAACTGCCAAACTCAGAGACCAACGACGGCTGCGTTGAAGACGTTCGTGGTTGATGCGGAGGGCTGTAGCGGGGAATCGGTAAGATGGCAGCAGCCAAGACGACGCGGCGATAGCATGAGGGATTACAGCGCGTGATTTATATGGGATTCCGAAGAAATATGGGCGAAATGTGTCGGCAATTTTTATTGGACATTTTAAAAAGCGAGTAAGATGTTTTACGCGCGCACTCCACACGGCCGACCCCGGCTCTGTCCCAGCTCCTGCTCCAGCTGCTCCAATCTACTTCTAATGTTGCTGTTTTTGTTGTTGGTTTCTCTGGCTGCTGCGAATAAGAAATAAGGAACTGCTTGCTTGCTGGCTGGCTGGCTGGCTGGCAAGGAAGTTGTGCCTAGCCGACTGGCCACATATTTTCCGCGGCTGCTCCAACAGCTGCTGCCGCAGCATTTCCCACTTGATTTCGTGCGTAGTTAGTAAGGAAGTCGCGTTCATACGCTTCCAGTTCCCAGCTCCCAGTTTCAGTTTCAGTTCCCAATGCCCAACTCTCTAACGAGCAGCAGCGAATATTTATGATCACCCCGGCGCGTCCAGCGGGTAATGGTTAGCGAGTAGCTCACCGTATGCCAGGGCGTTGGCAAAAGTTTGCCCAACTTTGGCATTTTCAGCGGTTTTGCATTAATTTAAATTTCGAATGCAAATGAGCCAATTTTACTGAGTGCCACGTTTTGGCCAAAAATAAAAAAACTAAAAAGGAGAGCAGCCGCTGCCTCCGCTGCTGCATTAGCGCTGCCCAACCCTAGAGTCGCTTTTTACCAAAAGCAAGTCAGTCCTTCAACCCTTCAAAAACTACGCAACTCTAGCCAATTGTCAGTTTGACAAATTGCATAAAACAACATTATTTTTTCCTTTGGCCTACACGAGTTTTGTGTAAATTGTGACGCCAACTGAGCCGTACATGGATGGCGTCAAAATGATTTAGTTCGTCCCTGGCAGTGCAATTGTTAATACGGCACTTAATTTAATCGCCGCCTAGTATAATATGTAAACAGGGTTAGCCCGTGGTAGGTGGGAGGGAGTGGGGTCGGAAGAGGAGGCGTGGTCAGTTGCATAGTTGCGTGCGTACTTGCTTTTTATACACTGTAGTGAAGGGTCTTAGGTTTAATGGTTTTGTGGCAACGTATGTGACCTGAAGCTGGAGGACTAAAATAATTAAAATAGGTAGAACGTTCCCGGAATATCAATCTTGTAGCACTCACAGTCACTCAATTTGAAGTATCATACTTTTTCTTAAATTGCCTAAGAAGTGGCAAAAAGTGCTTTAAAGATGATGAACGCATTGGCGATCATCGACTTCGAAAACCGACGAAAACATTATCACAATCAAAGAATCGATGACGGTAAGCCCCAAATTGACCATTAGCGTAATGGTCGAGGAATTGGGTATTGCGTTTGGATCCGTTCATGATATTTTGGTTAATGATATGAAAGACCTGAATTTCATGTAAAAAAAGGACAAAAGACATGATTTTCAAAACCAAAACACCACTCCGTGGAACTCGTTATAGCACCCGAGATGAGGTCACCGAAAAATCGAAGATGGGATATTGATTTTGAAGAATATTCTTGTATATAAGATTTTCTGAATAAATTGCGGAAACTTTTTGCTCAAGGTGATTTAAAAGTAAAATAGAGTCCTCTGTTGGGTGAGTCGGGCCAAAGCGGCACAGCGGTTTTCAGTGTCTTTTGATATTGGAAAAACCACTTGTTAATACTTTTTCGATACCAGATGTAAAATACATATAACTATTGGATCTGAAAAAAACATGTAAAAAGATCGTAATTATTCCATGCTTCTGATATTTTGCACTTATTCACACTTTTGATTTTTTTGGAATCCGTGTTTTTTGATTGGTAGGCTTCATTTCTCATCGCTTTAATTTAAATTAATATCACAAATTTTGATGTTTTTTCTTTTTTCCATTTTCTTTTAGATATTGTGGAAGAGTCTCTATCTCATTTTTTGGTAAGCTTTTAATAAAAAGTGTCGCAGTGTGATATATATACGACCCTTGATTTTTAACCTTTTCTAAGACTTCCATTACTATTGTAGTTTGCGACGCTGCTTGCAAAATGTTAACGTAGCTCCGACATGCTTAATATTTTTCCTTAAACTGTGCCCAAATCCGTACTGTGCTCAGCAGCCAAAATCTATGCTGGGCAGTTGGGGCTGGTGACGCGAATATATAGCCTATCCCTCCCAAAAGTCAACCTCACCTTCACGTGGTACCCCCCGTTTAGAACGAACGAGGCTCTGACGACCGAGTAAAGGCGGGATAAGCTTTCCATACGCCACGCCGGCCTGGAGGCGGACCGGCAGCCCCGGATCCAGGATCGGATGCAGAAGGCCAATCCCCTACTCATCTTAAATCAACGGATTACAGAAACCAAGTCCTATGCTCCACTTAGGAGCCAAGGGAAAATATATATAAATCCGTACACAACGCTATAGTCGCAAACGACCGCACTTTTTGACCCAAAGAATTTACATATCTTTATTCATTCAAAATTTACAAACTCTGTTACGGAAAAAAAGGTAGAACTTAAAAAAAAAAACAAATAGCTTTTACAGCTTTCGAGTTTTTGTACTAAAACTTAAATAATTATATAATTTATATTTTTTTAAATTTTATAAAATTGGGTCAAGTAAAAATTCAATATCCTCTAAAAATAATTTATCAATTTTTAACAATGTTAATAATATCTTAGTAGGGAAAACTAAAAGGCTGAAATCTTTATTTCAGGTATACTAAATCTCAAAATTTAAATGTCCAATTTTCTAAAAAAAAGTAAAAACAAAAATTTGAATGATTGCCAGGATTGTCCGTCCGATTATAAGTACACATTAGACTGAAGGAACCAGATAAACAATTCGGAATGTTTTCTCTTCACGCATTATAAGTGTTTCAGGGTTTATAGGAATAAATTTCCAAATTTCTATGTAATTAATAGCGATCTGAATATTATAATAAAAAATCAGTTAAAATTAAACGATACTTAGACTATCGATATATCATACATACGATAAGATGGGAACTCACTTTTTAAATTTAAAATTTAAAAAATTAAATCATAAAAAAATCCCTTGTCAAAGAAAAGTTTAAAAATGAAAAGCCCAATTTTTAGTTTTTTATAACTCGATAAATAATCTAAGTGTTTCAATAAAATTTAGCGTGGTTACTATTGGCTAGTATATGTTTTACATATACTATCGAAATCAGATGGTTCGAGGGAAAAAGTAGTCCGCTTTAGTTTTTTTTCGCCAGTATGTATTTTTGGTCAGGCAGCCATGGGTATGTAAATAAAAGATTGCATTTTTTTTTTTAATCCGTTATGGACTTTTGGGGTTATAGGCGAAATAGCCAAGTTTAAACTAAATTAAGATTTGCAATACCGAAGCGATTTTTCAAAATTTTGGGGCCATATGCACCTTTATTATAATATTAAATGAAATCGATACCAATTTGTCTAGTACCGTTGTTCCATACGTAACTTAGTAACTTGCAAGTGCAGAAATTTTTTTAAAAATTTGTTTCCATTAAAATTATGCGAGTACTTAGTTCAACAAATTTCCCAAAATTTTATAACAATCTCGGCAGAAAGTTTGCATCAATAATATATTATACTTTTTAACAGCTTTATTATATAATATACAAAACAAACGGTACACATATAGAGTAAAGAATATTTTTTCTTTTGCATACTAGCCCCTAGGTGTCTGTGCAGTGCATATAATAGTCGTTATATGCCGAGTCCAACCGACTCACTATTTTTTTTTTTTTTGATTTTGCATGTGTCGCCTTCATTTCGCACATTTGCAACTCGCGGCACGTTGTAATGGAAATTAATTAGGCAACTCCGTTGACTGCCACAATGGCGTTATAAATGGTATTTTTATATGTGTATCACTTATAATTTAGTGGGCGTCCTTTCCGCACTCGGCTGCAACAATTTAATTTATTTCATTAACGCGTGAATTAAAGAGCTTAACTTGTAGGAATTTTAGTATGAGATTTTCTATTGTGTCTTGGATTAGATCAGAAGTTAGAATTTTTGGTGTTAGTTTTGATCTTGATTGATAATCTGGCTAACTTTTGTTAAATTGTAAGTTTTTTCAGAGTTTGACTGACTGGTCCAACTCCAGGACCTTGGACATGCCAAAAGTAAGTTTCATTAGCGCATCTATATTTAAAAATAAATTTAAGCAATAACCAAGTGACGTCACATGTACGAATATTGCATTTTCTACTATTGTACATGTTGGTAAAATAAGTTGGTAAAAAGAGAAGAAAGGGTCTAGCTGGATAAGGTACTAGGGAACTGCCCCCAGCAATTTTTGAAAAGTAATGATGCAATTCGATGCAGAATGGCAAAAAAAAATTTTGGACCAAATTTCAGTTTTCAAACTTAACGCGTTGCGACTCAAGATGGCAAAAATTATTGTTAATTTTTATAATATTTATTGGAAGGCATACTTTTTGTTTTGATGATGAAAAAAATGGATTAATTTTGAATGTAAATATAAAAATTTCAGTATTGTCCTTCAAACGATTTTTAAAAAGTCTTCATTCAATGGTCCAATTTCAATAAAATTGTGTGGGTTTGCATTTAACATGAGAAATTAAACCTACAGATTAATGCCATTTTATTTCTTAATTTTGCAGACGCTAAAGAAGACAATAAAAGAATATTCAAAACTTTTTGTGTACAAAATAAATAAGAACAACCCAAGTCCAGTAATCAAATTTATTTTTCTTAGTGGATCAAGGGGTAAGATAGAAAGAAGCTACATAATTATGAGAGAATACTTACAAGGTTGTCAATGCATCATTTTTATGGGGATGTGCAGTAAGTTTTATGGACGCGTTAATATGGCAAAGCTACGTTGCACAGTGGGCCAAACAGATAAATAACTGGTAAAAAATAGGAAATAGACAAAATGGCTTTGTTTTAAGCACACCATATCTGGCTAATTGGTACTACTTATGTACGATTTAATTTAAGAGCTCCTGGCTTGCTCTTATCACGTTCGATAATTTTTTTTAATTGACTCAACTCAATTCTAAAGTCGTTTGGCGATATACACTTTAGACTTTATATATCCATCCAGTAGGAGTACAGACAATTGATCGTATCGGCCGAAGTAAAATTCCGCTTTTTTCAATAATAAACAAGCTAGTTCCATATCATTTGGTATGAGACTTTTTAACAAGAAAAAACTATTTTTTGCTATTAATTGGTAATTTTTTAATATAATTTTATTGTTTTTTATTCAGGAATCGTTTTAAAATCACATGTTTCATCCAAATGAATTTTTTCTGTGCTTTAAATCCGCCCAAAAGCATGTAATTTAAACTGAAATAATTTGCTAATATTCTTTAATGTTCTTAGATTCTATTTATGTCAAGTTCAAGTTGAATATTTATTGGTAGTTACACTAGTTTACTAATTTTTCGAAATTAAAGAGCACGTGTCTCATCTTAAAAGCAAATATCTGTGGTTTTTATTGACTAATTTTGATTATTTCTTTGTTAAACTGTAGGTTATTATTTGTTTATCCATCGATTGCACTTGGACTAGAGGTGGAGACAGGGGCGTAGCGTGGTGGTGGTGTGACACCCCCCCAAACATACATCAGTTAGCAAATCTCGGATATTTCACGCAATATTCGAGAAATAAAAATTCAGAATCGGTTATTTGTCGGTAATTTGTTGAATCGAGTCGGCATTTTGAGGCTCATCACCCCCCACATTCAACGCTCTCGCTTTCGCCACTGGGTGGAGAACTATTGAGAGTCGACCCCATCGATAGTTGACGATAGTACTATCGATAGTCGACGATAGTCTCGTCCACAATAATATACATATTTGATTTGTCTTTAAAGTTTGTTTAATTTTTAAACAAGACAATTGATCTAAAAGAATGTTCATATTTTCTTCGTTGAGCCCGGTTCACCTCTTCGAAACAATTTCGCCCGCCTTGCTAAATACTCTTTCGGAATCAACGGTTGTTACCGGGATGAACAAGTATTTTAAAAACAGCAAAGGAAAATCCGTTTGGTTCACCTGAAATGATCCATATCTTGGGCGGCTATAGCTCTCTTCAGATATTATATTAATATTGTCTTCCAATAATATTGGCATCGGATCGTGCGTTTAAGTTTTAATAGTCTAGCTTCTCAAAAATCACAAAATGTTTCCGGAGTTATGTTGCCGGGTTCGAATTGACAGGGTTTTCTTTGACTAACAAATTCACAAGCTCATTTTCAAAAATTGCTGATGCTTGTTCAGCATTTGAATTACACTGAAAACCGTTCTTTATTAATCTTGGATGCAGTATAGTAGCCAGCCTAGTTACTGACCGTAACTCATAAATTGATAGACTTTTTTATAGACTCTAATAAAGTATTTTGCATATTTTTTCTTAGCAAAGTTTGAAGTTGTGGTAAAAGATTTTCCACTTTGCGGCAGAGCCCATATGCCATGAGTATTATCAGCGAAAGAGTCACATATTTTCCACCAGAAATCTTTGCTGTTGCTTGTTGGAAAAATTACAATATTTTTCTACATCTTTTAAGATATTGATTTCTTCAGCCGTAAAAAGTGGTAGTTGATAATAGAACTTTAACGATGGCATCATTTGTTGTTAATATTCGCTGGATCATTAGGTAGAAACTGTTCCACCTTGTTGGCATTTCTTATAGCAAAGAAGTCTTCTTGGACCATTTTAAATTTTAACAATTTGACTATTGTCTTACACTTTGCAAATAAAGCTTTTACTAAATCGTCGTTGTCGAATTTTAAACTATCTTGAACCACCAGATTCAAAGCGTGAGAAAAGCATGGAAAATTTATAATTTTTAATAACTGGTACTATCAAAAAACACAAAACTATCGATGGCAAGTCGTGTACTATCGAAAATCGTTGTTATTTATTCATTTCCTTTCAAAAATATACATGTATAAGTTCCTCTAACTCCGGGTGTAGCGTAGGGCCAAAACAAAAGAATTGAAGTCCGACCGATTTTTTGCAAGTTGTTTGAGGCTATTCCAGTCTGTATGGGAGTCCCGAAGGTCAGCATCCACCATGCGACGCCAAGAGGTTGTTGGTCTTCCACGGCTTCTTGCGCTTTGCGGGTCTACAGATTTCGCAGGTGTCTTTGCGAAGGGTGTGCCCAATGCACCCGAAACGGCGGCGTTTGATTATTAGTTCAATAGGAAGCTCATTTGTGGCTTTCAGTAATTCCGCATTAGAAATGGTGCTTGGCCACCAAATCCTTAAGATTTTACGCAAGCATGAGTAGACAAAGGTTTGCAGTTTCCGGATCAGAACCGATGTAAGCGACTAGGACTAGCAAGCATATAACAGGACGGATTTTACGTTGGAGTTACAAATCCGAAGTTTCGTCTTGACCGATATCGCGTTAGATGACCAGATGTTGTTTAGTAGTGCGAAGGCACCGCGGTTTATACGGTTGGCGATGTCAGCGGATGAGCCGCCGGCTGCAGTTATTTTGCTGCCAAGGTAGCAAAAATCTTGTATAAGATTGAGTCCTTTCCCATACACTGTGAAACTTGGGACGTTATTATCGTCGCAGTTCGAGATAAATTAGTTCTTGTTAACGTTTATTTTCAAGCCAACCTCGCCTGCGCGAGCGGCAAGGAGGTCGATGTCGTCGTTCGTTAAAATTCCAGGGTACACCATGTTTTCCTGTTAACGCTTTGTTCAACACGTCTTCGTGAACAATAAGGAACAACAGCGGAGACATGAGGCAACCCTGCTTTACGCCGGTTTTGGGGCAAATCGGGTCGGATAGTTGTTTGTTGTATAAAACTCTGCATTCAAACCCATCATAGTGAGCTTTGATGATGTTAACAAGTTTACTCGTGACACCTCTGGCGTAAAGCGAGTTCCAGATACAAACTCTGCTTATGCTGTCAAACGCGATGCAGAAATCAGCAAAGCAGGCATGAGCATTGGACTGCCATTCATTTAGTTGCTCCATGATGATACGGAGGGAGACAATATGGTCAACACAAGATCTATTTGATCGGAAACCTGCTTGTTGCTTACGTAAAGATCGTTCTAGATGTGATTGTATCCTATTTAGAAGCAATCTAGACAAAATTTTCGATGAGATGCTGATGAGAGTAATGCCTCTGTAATGTTTGCACAAGGAGAGGTCTCCTTTCTTGGGAACTTTGACCAGGATACCCGTCATCCACTCATCTGGTAGTTTATCGTCACGCCAAATCGCCTTAAAGAGAGGGTCCAGATAGCGAACTGTTATTAATCCGTTTTGAGGATTTCAGGAGGGATCGTATCACCCCCTTTCAAAAATAATTATTTGTTATTATTTTTTCTGTATAACTAAAAACCAATTTTTTGCGTAAAAGTATTCGGTTGCTGGGGCACGTGAGTTCGGGTATTTTTTGACTTGTGGGCAAGTTATAAGAAAAAGAGCTACTTTTGAGGCTTTCTTGCGATACTTCATACCATGTCGATACTGCAGGAATAATTTTGTTGATTTGGCGTAAATCAACTGAACTGAAAATAAAATATTAAAAATATTTAGCTGCATTCAAAACTCTAAGCATCAGCAAACTAAATGTTGGCGTACATTAATTAATATCACAGAATACACTGAATTTAATATATTGATATATGACTAAATAATGATGGTGATAACTCATTTTCACCCACTGTACGTCACCTACATCCCCTCTATCTACCCTTCACAAATAATACACATGGTGAACAAAAAAATTATATAAATGTATGAAAACACGCGAGAATAATGCGCGCATATTGTCCAAATTTGTTCTCTATAAATTTTATAAGCAAAACACGCAAAAATAAAACAGAGAATAAAACCGAAACAAAAAATAATATAAAGCGTAGAAATTTGAAATGAAATTCGTGCTGCTTGTTTACCGGAGTGGAGTGTTCGAGTCCGGGGTGGGATTGGGGCATGTACAAGCGCTAGCTCTGGATTCGGCACTCTTTCAGTTTCAGGCCAGGACTCGCTGCTCCTGGTTAGCCTGGATGTGGTGATGATGTTGATGCTGCGAAAAGGCAAAAGAACTACTATGTTCGGCGAGAGATAAAGCAATAAATTCTGTCAGAAATTTAATTTGATAATAAATCTTTGCTTCTAGCGCTACGGAATTTATTTGGCTCACATACACATATACACCAAAAACACATACAAACCTACGCACGCACACATATACAGCTACATGCATACATATGTACAATACAAACTCGCATATACATAGAAATTCGTGCACATAATAAAACAAAAAGGGCGCAAAAAACGTGCGTGCATGCCAAGGATGAATGAGGATACCGAACATGACACTTATGGATGTTCCATTGCACACACTTGAGCCAAAGCCGATCCGAAAGCCAGCAACCTTACAATAAGTTCGAGTCGAGAATGGTCGCCCACGCGCCCGACACGACAGACGGGGTGTCGGGTTGTTGCCTTTTTATCCCTTTTTCGGATAAACCACGTTTATTGGGGTGTTCGTGTGGGACAGCAAGACGACACAAAATGGTGTGTCCGGCCGCGTCTAATCCGTTTTAGGGCCAAAACCACTCTCGGCCGCCATTTGGCCTTATCACTTGGAAATTGCCTTAGGCCTTGATAAGTTTTAGGCTTTTTGTCATTTAAACCAAATTACTTATGCATTTTGGCCAAAAGAGAAAGAGAAAAAAAAATATTTAATATATACCTATGGCAATGCGGTAATACAAAGAAGATTTGTGCAACCAAAATATGTATGGTAATGGGAAGAGCTATAATTGGGATATTCCGACTTATATATGCCCTTTACTCTGATTTTCACAGTTCTCAGACGGCTTTAAGATGTAGTAAAAAATAAATTTCTTGAAATTTCTGCCAAAAAGGTTTTGTAATTGCTTTAATTTTGTAAATAACACACGACGCACTCAAAAGATTTTTACCAATGAATATCTTTTAAAAACAGGAAATTAACACTCCTACTCGTATCTTTTAACATAAATTTTCTTCGTTTTCGTTTTTAAGCGTTCCCAAATACGCACTTTTGTTGTTGCTATCTATCCACATTCCCTTTACTCTTTGTTAGCACAGCTCTACATCTTTCGATTGAAATGAACCCATCGTGATAAATCGGTATATTTCTTTTTTTATTAGGTTGGAAGGACTGTTTTTAACATCTTGTCATAATTTGAGCTTCATCCAATCATCCATACACTTCTGGTAGGCCTGGGCAGGGATGTCTTTGAGTTCCTTCTTCGAATTTTGTTTGATGAGCTCAATGGTGTCAAAACGCTTCCCTTTTAATGGCAATTTGAGTTTGGGGAACAGGAAAAAGTCACACGATGCCATATCTGGTGAATACGGAGCCTGTGGTCCTTCGTTGAGTGCTTGGCCAAAAATTCCAAAATAATGAAAAAAAAATTAATGTTTTTGGCACGAGTAGCGGCCCGACTCGCGTTTCATGCCCAAAACTTCAAGCAAAATGTGTTCGGCTGATCCATATGAGATGTCAAGGTCTGAAGCAATCTCACGAATAACGACATTACGATTTTCGAGCACAATTTTGTTTACTGCATCAACGTTTTCTTTGGTATTTGATTTTGAAGGACGACCGGAACGAGGCAAATCAGTAGCGTCTTCACGACCCTTTTTGAACAATTTGCACCACTCGTATGCCTGTGTTTTAGACATACAGGTCTCAGTGAAGACCTTTTGCAACATCTTAAGTGAATCGGCACACGAAAATTCATTCACAACACAAAATTTGAAACAAACGCGTTGATGCACTTTTTTTTTATTGAAAAAATCGAAGAGTTTCTTTTTTTCGACTAATAACAAAAGCTGCCAAACCAATAATAATAAGGCATCTGCGCTCAAATTAGGACAAGATGTCAAAAACAGTCCTACCAACCTAATAAAAAAGAAATATACCGATTCATTTTGCGCGCGCCTTTTAAAAAACGCCTTTCCGGAAACTTTTTGATCTTAAGGTAAGTTAGCCGTACCTGGAAAAATAGCAAATAAACAAATCTCTTCGAAAAGGTGAAAGGTTCAAACTTGTAATGAATATTTATTTTGACCTTTTGATATCACTTTTGAAAATCACAATGAAAAATAAATAATAGTAAAATAAAACAATTTTGTAATTTTAAGATTATTCTAAGATTTTCAAGGATTCGAATGTTATTCTCAGTATTTGAAGTGAAGATTATTCGAAATTCTAATTAAGTACTAATTAATAGAATTTATTTATTTGTTTTAAATCGCTCTGCACGTATTCTTCACACACCAAACAAAATTGAATGGGAAAAAACTTGCAAATGAATTAATAGTTGCATACTTTTAGGCGACCCAGAAATAGACACCACTGTAGATGTGATATTCTATGTATGCCTAATTACAATGAAATATACCATATCAAGATACATCAGCACAAGTCAAATGCGACACACAAGTCCTTGGCAACCGATTCGAAAACAACAATATTTTTCGTATCCTTTGATACTATTTTTACACTTAAGCTTTTGCCAAGTTTGCTGAATCAACCAACTCGAAATTGTGCAAGGAAGGAACAGGAATTATAAACTGCAGATGAAAAAGTGTTGGCGTCATCTTGTTGCTAGTGCGGCAACATTCATCTTCCTCGCGCCGGAAGCGCCACGAAAAAGCTGTGCAGCGCTGTTGGTAATTCAAACAGGGAATTTTTCCATTTTCTGTCAAGAGAGCATCGATTTCCATAGAGAACAAATTTAGACAGAGGTGAAGTTTTTACAAGTCGGGTCAGTGTGCTTTACAAAACCTAATTCTAAATACTACATGAAAAATAAAATTAGCTCAACTCCGTCTATTAAATTGGTTGCATATGTAGAAATAAAATTGTTAACTTTTGCTTATTCAAGAACATTTAAAAAAACCGTTCTGGGTTGCATTTAGAGATTAAAACTTTAAAAATGTGTCAGTAAGGAGCAATATTCTGGGCCGTTATCAAAATACTAAACTCTGAAGAACTACTAGATCATAAGAACTCAGTAGTTCTTTCGGTCTTTAAGAATCACTTATTACAGGCAGTTTAACTATAAGACTGAAGAATTAAGAAAGTGATTAGCTTTCCATGACAGTTTAGTATTTTTTCTAAAAATTAGAGACTAATTATCCCTAAGAAAGGGTTTCGCTCCATATCATCAAGCCTTCTGTGGCAAACATAGAATCACGATATAACACGACTAGAAACATCATTAATCATTATGCATATTTCGGACGATGGTAAACTTATTTTTTTTATTTCCTTGATACTATGTGTGAATACAAGATTTCACTCATAATCGAAGCATAGAGCAGAAAAAAGCCTTCTAACTACAACTTAAGGGTCTTTCCTAAAAAATTAGACCAAGAAAAATGTGTTTTTTGCGTAATTTTGGGTCGAGAAAACCAAAAAAGGCAACCTTTCTTTTAACAACCCCGTGTTCGAGATTTTTTCAAAAATCATTATTTGGCCACTAGAAGAACTATTAATCGTCAATATTTCGTGAACAAAATTTTTTGTAGACATGAAATATTGCAAAGTATTGATGTGTTCTTAACAATGACATATGATATGTACAGATTCAGTAAAAGGTTGCTATTTTCGTGTTTCGCGATCCAAAATTTCCCAAAAAAATATTTTAACAAAGGTTCACTCGATGACTCTTAAATTTGCAAGCTAGTGAAATTTATGGCTTCAGATGTAAATAAAAAGATGTTATAAACAATTTCTGCATTAGTTGATTTAGATAGACCTACCAATAATTACGCATAAATACTTATAATTATAAATATATAAATTTAATTAATAATTACGACTTTTTGAAATCTACAATATTTATATTGTCATACAAAAAAAACTATTTATATCCTAAGTAGCATTTAATAAACCTAACCCCTTGTTTCCTGACTTTCCCACAGGGCATTATTGATAATGTCCTCAAAGTGCTGTATATTAGTCAGTACAGTGACGCCTTGAGCGCACTGATCAGCAGTCGGCGCATTACTTATGACTCCATATAGAAAATGTGAGAATATCTGGGTCTTGCCATCCGGCGCATAAGTCTGTAGCTTAGCCGTAAAACCTCCGCCGCTGTCACCGCGACAGGCCAATGACTTGCCCTCAGTCATGATGCAAAACTTATCCGGACGAATTTCATTATAATGGCTCTCCTTGCACGTCGAGTATGTTATGGATTTGGCTGGCACAAACTGCAATTCACGTTCACCCTCGAAGTTCCAGCCAGAAAACATGCCGCTGACGTCATGATTGGCGTTTTCCTTGTCGGAATATGAGTAAAATTTCAGACAAATGGGGCGTATAATATTTGTGAACTCATAGGGCTCCTCCAGCTTGAGCAAAGCCAAATCGTTGAAGAAGTTATCCTCTTGGCCCTTGTAGTTACTGTAAGAGATAAGAAATTTTGAATAAAATAGTTTAGAGGCAGCAAACTGTTACCTACCGTGGCACAATTATATCGCGTACCTCTCTTTTAAGATTTTCGGTGGTCTCTCGATTGTAATCTCTATAGTACTTGCCAGCTATTACCTTAAAGGTGCTACTGACATACGTACGCTTAGCCGCCTCGTCGAAGACACAATGAGCAGCTGTAATAATGAGATCTGGTGCAATCAATGAGCCGCCACAGACGAATCTGTAGTCCTTTTCGTTATGCCAGGCATATATGGCTATATGCCAGGGCACATATGTATTATTGATGGAGTAGCCATACGCTGTAAAAGCCTTGGTAGGAGTTGCAATCTGTCCACAATCTTCGTGGCAGCGTTGACGCGCGTTATTCCAATAACCTCCCGGCATGCATTTCATGGGTGGCTGCGGGCTGTTGGTAAAAAAGTAGGTGGAGCACACAAACTTGACCTCAGTGCCCGGTGGATGATAACGTTGTGAGCAATCAACAAACTGTCCTTGATAAGTGCAGGTGGGTTTTGTGGAATAGCCAAATAGTTTGCCTTCCGAATCACAGTATTCTGAGGAAAAGAAATGAGCAAATAATTTTCCAAGGTGACACTAACTACTTGGTTTATACTGACTCATGCACTTTGGTGCATCCACGCTCCATTTGCTATTGGCGCAGCGACTGCTGGATTCACCCACAAGCACATAGCCAGGCATACAGGAAAACTTGACAAAGTTTCTAACAATAGGTGGTGTCAAAATATTGCCAATACGATCCTTTAGTATGGGACGCTCGTCACCCACTGGCAGCGGACAGCCCAGTTGTGCTAAAGTCACCGTGCCTGGAGTGGGCTTGGTTACCTTTTCGGTGGTATTACACAAACGTGGAGACTCATCGGAGCCATCAAAGCAATTATTCTCTCCATTGCAAGTTAGTGTATTGGCAATGCAGCCACCGGTACCGCATTTAAATGAATAACCCGGACATTCCATGTGTCCACAAAGTTTCACGGACTCATCGAAGCCTCCATCGCAATCATCTTTGCCATCACACAAGGTATTCTTCTTGTCAATGCATATGCCAGAGGGACATTTGATCTCATTTTCTCTGCAAAATAAATGATTTTAGTATGAAATTAAACTTAGGCTTTGGTCACACTACTTACTTACAGTTACCCTGCAATTTGCGATTAAAGTCATTTATATCATCCTCAGTTCCACAGCGCAAGACAGTCTCATCGGAACCATCTGCGCACTCATCGACGCCATTGCAGCCCGCCGTGCCTATGACGCAGGCGCCATAGCTGCACTGGAAGTAGGGTTTGCTGCAGTGCTGTCGTTCCGATACGCACATCGCTGCCGACTCATCGGATCCGTCCGGGCAGTTCTTGGAACCGTCGCATACTTGGAATTGTGATATGCAACTTCCATCCTCGCACTCAAATTGATTTACACTGCAGTCGGCGTTACCTTTTTTGATAGATTAGTTTAATTTTAGGAATCATTTGAAACTATTTTTTTTTTGGTTAATGTATTTTATTTTAAGATCAGCTTATTCTTAAAATTATTTTATTTATTATTTTGTTAATATTATTTTTCGATTAATTTTTAATACGTTGATTTAACTTTAAATCATTTGAAACAATTTTTTTTTATTTTAGGATCAGCTGATTCTCGGTGAAGGTCGTTGCCTTCATTTAATTCTTTGCTCATAAAGAACTTGATCTTTGCCTTTTTCGTTATATTCAATTTCAGGCTATACAATTATTTCGAAAATGTGAAACATTTAATGGATAAAATATATTTCATTTGCAAAAAATTGATTTTTTAGAACATTTAATGTTAAACTTTTCTATATATTAAAACGAAAATTTATTGCACATTTTAATTTATTATTTTGCCTTTACGAGAATTTTGACCAATTTTTCATTACTACATGTTATTAGCTACTATATAGTCGCCTTATACAATTAAAAATGATTTCGATTTTTAATGAAACAAAAAAAAATAGGAATAAAATAATTTTAAAATTTTTGATAAATTCAGGGTTAATTGCAAATATTGTTCGTACAGATTTTGACCTTTAATATACTCCGTACGTTTCTTTAATAGAAGATATCAATTGGTATTGCGAAATACGTTCATAAAATCGTGATCTAAATTTTACCTACGCTGATAAATACTCTACTTTTATTATTTTACATAATTTTCTTTTGTAAAAATGTATCGTCTTTCCTTTATTTAAAGGGAACGATTCTTTGCGTATTATATGGAAATCTTGACTTTAATCAAACTTGTCAAAAAATATGTGAAATCTTTATAGGAGTCAATAATTAGGAGTCAATAATTCAAGTAGCATTAGTAGTAGTAGTATAGATTACAGGGCTCCCCTTTTGTATTATCTGAGTCCGAGGTCCTTAAAATATTTATTAATTGTTTTCACGAGTTTTAACATTTTCGAGCTTACTGAATCTGAATCCGAATCAGAACAGATAAAGTTTTTTGGTTCTATATTAGAATTCTGATAGGACGGGATTGGTGCTAGATCTAGAATTCGTATTCGGGGTCCAACCCTAAAACAAATCGTTCACATGATCTAACATATAAACTCGATATTTGGATTTTTGATTTTAGCCTCGTAATTTTTTTCCAATGTTGTCCGACATTTTTATATGTTTTTTTAATCCTTGAATTCAATCCCGATAGCAAACAAAAACCACAGCACTAAGGTTTCTGAATTATTATTCAAAGTAATTCATTTATGGAAAGTTGTCGGTCTTTTAAGCCTCGGATCGGCTAAAAATTTAAATGGCCGTCTCTCATGTAAACTTCGCAATCCTTTTTTTTTGTAGGAAAATGTGTAACCTTATGAGAGTTTCTTAATTTGGACAATTCGCGTCAAACTCGCATAGATTTTGATTTAGTGAATGAAGTTAGTTAGTTGGCACATTTTCCATCCAAAAATGGCTTATCATAATTTCATGTCGAAGTTTCTACATTTTTTCATATCGCTAAAAAATGCAATATTGAAAGTTTTTTGCTCTTAATTCAGTAACTAAAATAAGCTATTTCGAACATTCTCCATCAATAGAACACCGAAAATTCAGTCGTATAAGTCTAAGGAGTAGCTGTTGGGAAATTTTTGTAAAATTCGAAATAACGCCAAAAAAGTCGAGCGGTGTGTTCGCACGATCTTGGCGGCCAAGGTACGGGTCCCGTACGTGAAATTAATCGCTCACCAAATTGACCTCGCAATAGAGCCATTGTTTCATTGGCAATGTGGACCGGTTCCATCCTGTTGGAACCAAATGTCGTCGAGATCACGGGCAACAATTTCAGGCAGCAAAAAGTCCGTTAACATGGTCCGATAACGTGCGCCATTGATGGTAACGTTTGCACCTTGCTCATTTTTAAAAAAATACGGACCAATGATTCCACCAGCCCACAAACCGCACTAAACCGTTGTTTTTCTTGGATGTAATGGCAGCTGGTGAACCTCTTCGGGTTGATCTTCTCCCGAAATACGGCAATTTTATTATTCACGAAGCCGTGGAGCCAAAAGTGGGCCTCATCACTGAACAAAATTTTGGTCGAAAACAACGGATCTTCATCGGCCTTACCAAGAGCCCATTCACTAAAACGGCGACGTGCAGGAAGGTCATTCGGCTTCAATTCTTGCATGAGTTGAATTTTGAATGCTTTCAAGCCGAGATCCAAATGTAAAATGCGCCACGTGGTTAAATACGACAGGCCAAGTTGTTGCTATCGTCGCCGAATCGATTCCTCGCGGTCATCGTAAACACTGTCAGCTACCGCCGCTATATTCTCTTCACTACGTGCTGGATGTGGTCGATTTGGTCGTGTATCATCAAACAATGAATACTGGGTTTCAAATTTGGTGATGGTGTTACGAATTGTGGGTTTGGTGGGTCGATTATGTTTACCATAAGTCGATCTCTGCTCACGAAAAACATTCTTGGCAGAACGCTGATTTTCGTAGTACAATTGTACAATTTGTAAACGTTGTTCGGGTGTAAGTCTTTGCATTATGATTTGCCAATGAATACTAAACAACTTTGCCTTTGACAGCTGTCATGGATCACACGTGATTCACACTATAATCCCTATTGAAAAAAAGGTCTTAATGAATCACCCTTTATTTAAGACAGCTTTGAGCCTGCCGGCTTAAGGGTATACAGTCTTCACCACTCTAAACATTTTTGCAAAAACTCGTTTTACTTCGTATCTACATAAAGTAAATACAGAATCAGCTGTGAATTCTACAATGTGTGAGAGCACACAAAATTAATGAGTATACTCTCTTTTGAAGTTAAGCATGCGCATTGCGCTCTCTGAAACTCTCTCTCTCTCTCTCTTAAAGACTCTCAGCATTTGCGGCTGCGTTGCAACAAAATTTCAGAGCGCAAGATGCTAAAATTAAATCAAGTTCCCAGAAGCATCTCACGGTGTGTGTAATGATTACACACGGATAGACAGACAAGCCATAATTATTGATCATCGTTATTCATCAATTAAGAAACGTTGATTGTAGGCAGTTTTAGCAACAAATTAACATAGACACTTATTTTACAACTTTTTAGCTACTACGAAATTTTATTATCAAACTGAACTTTGCTCACTTGTTCTTAGATTGGAAAACACGAAGATGAGGCACAGCACTGGTGAAACAATTTGCTTGGATTTCATAGTTTTGATTGATTTATAGATGTTTTAATTCCATGTGTAAGCGTACATATATACATATAGTATGTATTACGGATTGCGAAAAGTAAAATTATCTTTAGGCACGTTCGCGATGTGAACTCATTGGATCGAGAGAACAATTGAAACTGACTTGGGCACTTTGCGAACAGGCAACGAACAGCTTCCGTGAGTAATGTTAGAAACCAGTTTTAAGAGCGTTCAAACAAACAACACTTAAGAGAGTATTTATTGGGAAGCACCGACTAGGTGATAATATTCTTCTAAAAAAAGATTTCATTTGTTTTTGTTTTTACGCCGGTAATTTTTTTCACTTTTACTGGGGAGCACATGGATTTAATTTTAAGGCGGCTTTGCATCTTTTTATTATAATTTACTAAATAATTGATTTTGCAATCAACTTTTCAAGTTTCAGTCGCAGTGTAATCGGAATTGGCTTAAGACCCGCAGAAGTTCGTTGTCCTCGTTAGGCTTTGGTAAAAACTCGTTTGGAGTTATTTCAAGAGCTTGTCCTTCAGATTGGCCTTTAGCATTTATCGTAGGAAACTGAAAGGAATGTTCACGTGCAAGAATTGCTGAAAGACTTTTAGTTGGTTATATTTTAAGATCACATTGATTTTGAGCTGTAACAAATTTTTGTGCCAATAGCTTAATATTACTTATTCCGAGAATTCTAACAAATTTTGACTTTATTAATTGAATGCAGGAATTTTTTGTAGACTGCTTTTGTCTTTTATGGTTTAACGTTTATCCATAAGGTCAAGATAGAATCGTGGAATGCAGGTACACAAATTAGAGCTATGCGATGGAAAAAAATCAAAACGAGAAAATAGTTCAGATAAATGTTTAAGCTACACGAAATCATTTTTTTTTAAAGAACTATCCAAACATAGATACAGTTTTTAATTTTATTCTATTATAATATTCGATTATATTATATTAATAAATTGATGGCGTACGTTAAAGCCTCACGGACTACTTTGGGACAAATTGCAATCAAATCCGAGAAATTGCTTAAGAACCACAAAAGATATTTAGTTGCCATATTTGGTTACGATGTTTTTAGAAACATACAAAAATCCAAAAAATTTTTTATCAAACATAATTTTTGACACGATCGGTCCAATGGGGCTATATATGATAATATCAATCAATTTTTGTCAAATATGTGACAGTTTTGGGAAACCTATCAAACACAAAAAATTAGTTTCGATATTTTTATAAACAAACAAATTATACATCTAAAACTTTTGTTTTTTTTTCGAGGTCCTCTGAAAAAGGCCCTCTATTACTATCTGAAATTGTAAGTTTGTTTATATGTTTAAATAAAAAAAATATTTGCAACAGTCCAGAAAATAGCGCGAAACAAAAAAAAAAGTCAAAAAATGTAAAAAAAGGATCCCATTATTTATACCCAGTACCGTATGGTACAAAGGGTATATTAAGTTTGTGCAAGCCGAAAATGTATGTAACGTATAGAAGGAGTCGTCAGAGATACCCCAAAGTTACCTAAGGATTTTGAGATTTTTTTGCGCCCTGTACATAGCCTCAAAAGTAGGAAAAAACGCCGTTTTTTGGGTACATAACCTTAAATATCTCAAAGCCCTGTCGTGATGGGCCAGTTCTGACGCCGGATTCGGATTCTACGCACCAAATTACTTCGGAAATAACCCTTAGCTTTCCAACAACTCACATGACCCCTGTATTAGTAGACCTGTGTAATATATATAGTAATATTTGAAAAATGTGTTTTTAATTTTTTTTCAACTTAGATTCAAAAAATGAGCACAAATTTTCGGTAGTTTAGTCACATTCAAATAAAAAGTTGAAAACGTGTTTTTTTACACTAAGCCATATCGAGTTTTGTTTAAAAACCGAAATTTTTTGAAAATTTTCCTTTACCAATGAAAAATAGAGCTATATTTATTTTTAAAAATCTTTGAGGGCCTTTTTTGGTTTGAGGCTTCTCCTGTTAGATTAGTTATTAAATTATTTGTCTCCAATATCCTTTTTATTTTACTTTTATTTATTATGTTATTCTTATGGGTGGTGAAAAAAATTGCTGTCCCTTCTTTTTTCTGTATATCGGACTTACATTTAAAGCTTAAGAAATTTCCCTCATCTGTTGGTCTTAATTTCGATCGGAACTTCGTTAGTAACATAGCTTTTAAAAACAAAAGTTTGTTTATTATAAATCGTATTAGCTATTATTTTAAAAACCACTGATTTAGCACAAAGAGGACCATAACAAAAGCTCGCAAAGAATAAGCTGCAGATGAAAAAGTGTTGGCGTCATCGTGTTGGCGGTGCGACAACATTCATCTTCCTCGCGCCGGAAGCTCCAGTGAAAAACTCCGCATCAACTCCAAGTTGCTGTTTTTGCCTGAAATTTAAATATAAAGGGAATTTCTCATGTTGTTGTTGCAGCAGCAGTGAGCCAACAACGTGGTACAGTGGGTGACGGGCGCTATTTGTTTGCAGATTGAATGGAGTACTTCCGGTTTCCGGTTTGAGTTCAAACGCGAACGCTGCACTTTCATCTTGGAAACTGCAATGCGCTGCAAAAAGTTGACTGGCTGATTCCTTGAAAGATTTCCATTGGATGGCTGCTGTTTTGTCATTTTTCCTTTGGCTGTCTACAAGATTCTTGCTCTTTGGCATTTTCTTTGCTTTTTCACACAATCGAGAAGCAAAAAGTTTCATCTGCTGCAAAGCGTCGGGATGACTTGCTCAATACAAAGCCAAATTCATGGCCCGTGCGCTTTGCATTTCTTGCACATTTTTCTGCTGCAACTTTTGCGAGCAACCAAGCTGCTCCTGCTCTTGCTCCAGCAGCCCAACTGAAGGAAGACTGCCCGAACCGCAGACACTTAGTCTGGCACCCGGCCATAAATCTAAGCGCGCGTCCTGTGCCCGGGCAGCCGGCTGGCTGTTACTCCTGCAGTATTTGACTAGATATAGAGAATGAAATAATTTCGAAACATCAAAGTGTTGCAGTTTACAGTACGCCAGCTGAGAGTAATGACTCTTCTGTTTTTCATATTTGTGTTTTCCATCGTTGTGAAAACAACTTTCCATCCATCAGCAGCTGCCCCGTCGTCAGCACTGGCGGCAGCTTGAAGTTCCAAGTTCAACAACAAATTTATGCAAGCGCCGAGCAGGAATTAAAGTTTTAACCAAAATAGCTCCAACTCCACAGCTCAGCCCAAAGTAAACATTGTGACTGTACGGCACGGCGGAAAGTAAATAGGAAGTGTATTAGTTGGCAAAACGGAAACATATTTACTGATCACATATCTCTGGCCGTCGACCCGCCTGCCACGCCTGCCAATGGCGTCACTTCATTGGACTACTGTCTGTGTTTAGCTTAGTGGCAGCACCAAAGCTGCAACGTGTGGCATTGGTGTGGAGAAGACTCGAGAGGCCGCAGCTGTGCGCTGGACGGCAGTGGCAGGAGCCGCACACCAGAGCAAGGATGCGCTTAATTTATGGCATTGAACTTTTATTGGGCGAATTCCTGTTCATTTCCATGCGTGTATTAAGAAGAATGGCGAAATGGACCGAAAGTGCCTCGACTTTAAGGACCAAAGATGTTGCATGTGTATTATGGGTGTATTGCATTCATTATATACGAATGATCTGTAAAGAAAAGGCTGTTAGTTTTGTTGATTTTAAGGAACGCCAAGACGTCATGGTTGCTTTTCTACGTGGTTCGTGCCATTCAAAATCTACTTCGAGATTCTGAATGCCGTAAATGGATACAGATTGAGTTTGTTTGGACAGTTATTTCGCAACATTTGGGGGCGTAAAGAAAACAACCATAAGTTTCATAAAACTAAATGTTAAATTATACTCTCTGTAACTATGGAATCCGTATTTTACAGCCTAGGGAGCCATCAAAGCTCGAGACACCAGATTTTTCCAAAAGAACTATAGGCTGTTGTTTAAAATCAAGACGGTAGTCTTAGCAAAAATAATTAAGATCGACTAATAGATATACTCAACCTAAATGCACCTCTGTGCCATGTGTGAAAAATTCTGCACACTTTTAGTTTCTGTTCAATGTACTCCCAAGCCCGTAGCATACTTTGAGGCGTCACAAAACACTGAAAAAAAAATTGTTACTACTCACTGAAGCGCTCACTCAGCTCCATACCATTTCATATTTTTTTTCTTCAAAACCCTCCCAGCATATCAAGATTATAACTCAAAAGAGCCCATAAATATATGTATTTTATAAGATATTTCCGTAATCTGTGTATTTTTGAAAAATTTTTTTCAAAATTAATTTGAATTTTTCGGTGCCATTATAGCACTTAGACCCGTAGAAAATATATGCTCAGATAATGGCACTATTTTTTGTGTAGCTTTGCTTTC
>JBAMAX010000376.1:0-343170 GCA_037043745.1 Chymomyza amoena
ATCCTATAATATAAGATTACCAATGTAAACATACCATAAGTTAAACATCTCATTAACATTAATACTAAGCCAATAAGTACTCATAATGTAACTTAACATAGAAATACTCATAAAATTATAACATAACATAACATAACATAACATAACATAACATAACATTTCAACATAAGCTCCACAAAATGTCCATAACATAAAGCTTATAAAAGCTTAATGCAAGCCCGCATTAAGCGCTCTTTTAACTTGCACTCAAAATCATACGGCCACTGCACGCAAATACATTGAATTTTAAACTAAAACTAAAAACTTTAAATATTGGAAATCTATCTATTTGTGCTTGAACATACTCTCTTGGCGAAAGCAGGGAACATTTTGGCGACCACGACAGGACACAAAAGATAAGTTTGACTCCAATATTTAAAAATCCAAAGCATATTTTTCATGCATTGGGATTTAGTTTAAAGATCTTCGTAAAGAAAGAGCTGCAGTGGAAAACACACAAAGAAAAAGGCCACGACACGCCGTTGGAAATTCTTCAAACACAACACAAGGCCACGGCGCGCCGCTGGAAATTTCACACACACAAAATCAAAGGTCAAACAATTTGGCGGACAACTATACATACATACACCAAGCAAACATAACCTCACAAACTACGTGGGACATACAACATACAACTTACAACACATCTTTAAAATATACATCTACAAAAATACATACATCAACTACCCAACTATCATCGAAACAACATTAAACTCCACATACTAAACTGCCAAGGTTAAAATTCTGAGTGAGTAAAACAACGAAAACACAAACTGCAACCAAAAAGTTGCATAAATTCAAACATACATACACACACATGCATACATATTAAAAAGCTAAAAACGCATGCGCATATGTTCAAGCTTAAAGCTTACATATTCAAATTCAAAGCTCACACTTAAAACTAAAGAAAAGCTTTTACATTAGGGTCCACTCACGAGAATTAAAATTGGCTGAAATAAATAAAAAATAGTTGCAAACAAATTTTTTTTACATTTATTTTCAACATTTGCTGCACATTTAAAAATTTTTATTGCGCACACACATACAATTCAACAAAAAAAAATTATTTATTTTTTACAAAATTTATAAATAAAATAAAACTTCAAATTTATACATATACATATACATATATATATATATAACACCTACATTTGCATGAACATACATCAATATTTTTGCATGAACAAATTTACAGCAATCACATACAAATATAACACATCATAATCGCTCATCTAACACATACACAACTCTAATACGGCAAATCACAGTTCGAAACTGTAAAAATAAACTCATCTGATCCGTTACTACATTTAATCACGGCTACTTACAGTAAAAAATATTACGGTTTACCTATTTACGGTTTTACGCGCCATATTGTCGTTTAACTGCTGATATTCTTGTTGTCGCGTTGCCTCTTCCCAATTCGTAGTGCGTTAGTACAGTGGTACAAAACTGATTTTTGTGATACAAATACACAGTGACATACAACTGACTTTAAATTGCGTTGACTTTTCTTCAATTACCACAATGAGTAACCCTAAACCAATTATGGAAAATTTAAGTAAACTCAAAACTATACGTTCAACAATTGAAAAGCACTTAATCAATCTGAAAGCAAGAGTTAATAATTCTGATAATACTGCCAACCTACCGGTGCTCGAATGTAATCTAGAATTACTGGAGTCACACTTCAAATTAATTTCCAAAACTCAATCGCAAATTGAAGAACTAGATCCAAGCGACAATTGCCGATCTAAAATAGAAGAGCTATTTATCGAAATTAAATCAATTCTTATTACATTCATCAACCAAAAAAAACATGCCAGTGTACCAGAAGCAAGTTTTATGAACTCGACTAGTGCCTCAATCAATAGGTTACCTAGATTGACACTTCCAAGCTTTGATGGTACGTACGCAGATTATAAACGTTTCATGAGTGCATACGTAAACCTAGTTGACAGTGACCAATCTCTTTCAACAATTGACAAATTCAACTATTTGCTGAACTGTCTCACAGGTCCTGCATTAGAAGTTATTCAATCATTTCAAGTCACTGAAGAAAACTATTCAAAGGCACTCTCGCAATTGCGATTTCGATACGACAATGACGTTTTAATTTTTCTGGATTACATTTCAAATTTATTTAACCAACCAATAATGCATAAGCCAGATGCAATTCAATTGCAAAAACTACTCGCTTCCGTGTCAGCAATCCGCGGATCTCTTCTATCGCTGGGAACGGTAGAAGATGTTATGAACGCAATTATAATGCACATTCTGCTGTCAAAAGTAGATGCAGATACGAAACTTGATTATGATCAAAGGCAAACATATGAAAAACTTCCTTGCTGGGACGACTTCTGCAAGATAATTATACATCGATGTCAGTTTTTAGAAAGCCGTTCAAAAAGCGTAGCACTATCAGACTCCAATATTTCCAAACCCAAACCAAGGCCTAATCTCACTGCCAGGTCATTCGTTGCTACCAAAATAAATTGTCCGTATTGTAATACTGACAGACATAGCATATGGTCATGCCAAGCCTTCTTATCGCTTAATGTCAACCAAAGAAATGATTGGGTCAAAAACATTGGACTCTGCTTCAACTGTTTACGCAGCAGTCACAGTGTCACCCAATGTCAATCTCAATCTCGCTGCAAAGTCTGCCATGCATCACATCATTCACTACTTCATAATTACCCTCAAGCAACTCAACCGCCAACACACACCAGCCATCACTTCAATCCTAACACTTCATACACACCAGCTCCACAATCACAACCAAATTTATCACTCGTTGTTTGCGCCGCAAAAAGAGGTGTTTTACCAACAGCTATCATACTCATTCAAAGCAAGTGTGGCGAATATTATCCAATTCGCGCTTTATTGGATTCGTGCTCTGAGGTGAACCTTATCACCGAAGAAACAGTCAAACGTTTAAAACTATATAAATGCCGCGTCTCAAACGCTGTCAGTGGCATATCAAACATGCAACAGCCAATTCGGTTCAATGTTGCAACAACAGTCAAATCGAGAATCTCGCCATTCAAATGGTCTTCTACTTTCTCTGTAATAAAACGAATTTGTACAAATCAACCTCAAGAAAGTTATAACACATCGCAATGGAAGTTCCCGAAAGGCATAGTGCTAGCCGATCCCCATTTTAATGAATCAAACAGAATCGATGTTCTCATAAACACCGCTGGCTTTTTTGACGCAATTCAAGATGGAAAGCTGTCACTAGGAGTAGGTTTCCCAAACTTACTTAATACTGCATTCGGTTGGATAGTTGGTGGAAATTCCAGTCACAATGCATCCACGTCTAACTACCAATGTCACATATTACAAGAACCTTCGCCACTTGATTGCATAGTCAAACGCTTCTGGGAAATAGAAGAATATAAGACATCGCCTCCAAAATTCACGAAAGAAGAGCAAGAATGTGAAACTCATTTTAAAACTCATGTAACAACTTGCAAGGATGGACGCATACAGGTGCGCCTTCCATTCAAACAAACAAGTGAGCATTTAGGACAGTCCTACGACTCATCGTACAAACGGTTCATTATGCTAGAGCGTAAACTAGAAAGAAACACTGAAATTAAAAGAGCATACATACAATTTATGCAAGAATACATCGATCTAGGACATATGTCACCCTTAACAGTACTGAATAGACAACAACCGCATTTTTTCATACCACATCACTGTGTGATTAAACCCGAAAGTGCCACTACGAAACTTCGCGTTGTATTTGACGGATCTGCACGCACAACTTCTGGCCACTCATTAAATGATCTGTTAATGACTGGTCCAACCATTCAGCAAGATCTCATTACAACTTTGCTTACTTTCCGTTTAAAAAAGTATGCTTTATCAGGCGACATTACGAAGATGTACCGCCAATTTTTAGTTGACCCTCGAGACCGATCTTTTCAGCTTATACTTTGGAGAGAAAAGTCAACTGATCCATTACAAATATTCGAATTGAACACTGTCACGTACGGTCTATCAGCGGCTCCCTTTCTTGCTATTCGTTCCTTGACCCATATAGCTGATCAATACGAATCTGAATTTCCAATTGGTGCTACAACTTTGCGTACGGACATGTATGTTGACGATCTACTTACCGGAGCAGATTCAATAAGCGAGTTACTTGATCGAAAGTCACAGATTATTCATATACTGAAGAATGCTGGTCTAGCTATGACAAAATTCAACAGCAACGCAGTCGAATTAGCTAACTCTACAGAAAATGAAGTTCCGATCCAGACAGATGAGGACGTCACTGCCAAAACACTAGGACTAACATGGCACCCAAAACTCGATTGCTTTGCCTTTACACACAAATTTGAAGCAAACCCAGTTATAACGAAGAGGACAGTACTATCTACAACTGCCAGGGTATTCGATGTTCTTGGATTACTCAGTCCAATCATAATCAAACTAAAAATGTTCATGCAAGATTTAACATTAATGAAACTTCAGTGGGATGAGCCACTAACCGAACATCTTGTAAACACATGGAGCATATTGAAATCAGAAATTGAAAGCACCTCCACCATACGAATTCCACGTTTCGTCAACACATCATCACAGCACGATAGCGAAGTTCACGGTTTCGCAGACGCATCAGAACGCGCTTACGGATGCTGCATCTACTTACGTACACACATAGGTGAAAAGATACACGTTAATCTTCTCATCGCTAAATCTAAAGTAGCACCTATTAAGGTTCAGTCTCTTCCAAAACTAGAACTTTGTGCAGCAGTACTTCTTAACAAAACCTTCCGAAAATTCCAAGAAAAACTCTCCACTTACGCACATCGTACAGTATTTTGGACTGATTCAAAGACAGTTCTTCAATGGTTAGGCATGCACGCCTCGCAACTTAATTGCTTCGTGGCGAATCGAGTTGCAGAACTACAAGAGCATTCAAACGATGTTGAATGGCGACATGTGCCATCAGCAAAAAACCCCGCCGATCTTATTACTAGAGGATGTAACACTAACGATCTTCTTACAAACATGTGGTTCTCAGGTCCTAAATTTCTTCAAAGCCCGCCAGAAGATTGGCCACGTCTACAAGAGTCACTACCAGCACCAATCGAAACTCGAAAAAGGGCAGTACTAGTATGTACTGAATCAACAAAGGACGCCGTATCATTAAAAGACGAAATCATACAAAACTCATCCTCATTCTATCGAATCATTAGAATCAGTCTCATATATCTATCGAGTTTTTAATAAAGTTCCTATCAACCGTTCTATTAAAGTCAGTAGTATCACACACATCCCAGCCAAAGAATTACACGCAACGTTTTGGCGAATAGTCGCAACCATACAACAGACAGCATTCGCAAAGGATATTAGTTCATTAGCAAGAAACAAAAAACTCAAGCCGAGCATGCAATGCCTCGCACCATTCTTACATGAAATGACCTTAGATAATGCAGTAGTGAGTATTGTGAGAGTAGGCGGAAGACTAGCAAAGGCTGATATTCCATTCGACTCGAAGTTTCAAGCCATTATGCCAAAGGATCATCGCTTCACTCGTCTATACATCGAACATTTGCACAAGCAGAATTTACACGCCGGGCCCAAGGTTCTAATATCACTTCTCAGAGAAAAACTTTGGGTAGTCAACGCTAGAGAACTCGTCAGAAAAGTCGTGCGCTCCTGCACACATTGCTTCCATTACAAGCCTCGCTTAATGCAGCAAATAATGGGAAACCTCCCAGAAGATCGTCTACGTGGTGAACGTCCATTCCTTGTTACAGGAGTCGACTTTTGTGGACCCTTTCAAACGACCTATAGGCTACGAGGAAAAGGTCCCTACAAAACATACGCTGCCATTTTCGTGTGCTTCGCATCAAAAGCCATCCACATAGAACTTGTGTCCGAACTTACAACTAACGCTTTTCTTTTATGTCTTCGAAGGTTCATTGCACGCAGAGGGCTGCCTCAACGCCTCTACTGCGACAACGCAACAAACTTCGTCGGCGCAGCTGCGAAACTAGCCGAATTCCAGCAACAGGCATTCAATCAAGCTGCTGTTAACGCTATTTACACATTCAGCTCACAAAAGGGGTTTGAATTCAATTTCATACCACCGCGAGCGCCACACTTCGGAGGTCTCTGGGAAGCGGCCGTAAAATCAGCCAAGACACTCGCAATTAAAAACATTTCAGAAGCCAATTTGACGTTTGAGGAGTTGCAAACACTATTCATCGACATTGAAGCTATCCTCAACTCTCGACCGATTGCTCCGATGTCCGACGACCCAAATGATGATTGTGCACTTACTCCAGCGCACTTACTGATAGGGTCGTCGCTGACATCAGCACCTGAGCAACTTATCGCAGACCAAGATGGCAATCCTAACCTTCGATACCTATCCCGTTGGCAGACGGTATCGTATCTTAAACAACAATTCTGGAGAATGTGGCATCGAGACTACATACACACACTCCAACGAAGGCAAAAATGGACCTGTGCTCAGCCCAACATAAAGGATGGTCAACTCGTCATCATCCATGAAGACAACGCGCCACCACAGCAGTGGCATTTAGCTCGCGTTGTACGAACTATTTCCGGAGACGACGGAAAGGTTAGAGTCGTCGATTTGAAAACCAGCAAGGGCACATTTCGGCGCCCAATCCACAAAATAGCACCTCTTCCTCTTAATTAACTTGAAAGTTGGTACTTTCAACGGGGGAGAATGTTGGAGCCTAACAACTAATCATCCTATAATATAAGATTACCAATGTAAACATACCATAAGTTAAACATCTCATTAACATTAATACTAAGCCAATAAGTACTCATAATGTAACTTAACATAGAAATACTCTTAAAATTATAACATAATCATAACATAACATAACATAACATAACATAACATAACATAACATCAACATAACATTTCAACATAAGCTCCACAAAATGTCCATAACATAAAGCTTATAAAAGCTTAATGCAAGCCCGCATTAAGCTCTCTTTTAACTTGCACTCAAAATCATACGGCCACTGCACGCAAATACATTGAATTTTAAACTAAAACTAAAAACTTTAAATATTGGAAATCTATCGATTTGTGCCCGAACATACTCTCTTGGCGAAAGCAGGGAACAGATACTAAGTGGACGAGGATCTTGCCTTAGATGAACATAAACGCCTGTTTACCAGCATGTCCGAGCAGATGAACGAAGACCAGAAAGATACTCGCCACGTTATTAGAAGGTCAATATTGGGTAAATCCGCGCAGAAGTTATTCCTCATAGGTGGACCTGGTGGAACTGGTAAGACTTTTCTCTACAAAGCGTTAGTTCATATGTGAAAGGCCTTGAAGAGAAAAATCGCAAATATGTTATTGCCTGTTGCCTGTAGTGAAGAAAGGCGGAAAACGCCAAATACCAAACGCTTGTTTGAAGGCATCGCATTTGTGGGATAAATTAACCAACTAAAACTGAAAAAATATATAATAGCTCAAGGAGACTTTGTAGAATATTGGCTGTTAGATGGAGGTGACTATAAAATAGAAGAATTAGATATACCAGAGGACATGCTCTTTGAAGACGTAATCGATTGTGTATTCTTGATAGACTACCGGGGATGTTGTGAATTGTCATTCGATTGATACAGCCGACTCTGTGGGAACTGATGAAGCTGATCAAGAGAGTGCCACTCTACAATATTCAATCGAATATTGGTATTCTCTAACACCGTTTGGTCTGCCACCAGCGTACCTACAGCTAAAGACAGGGTGCATTGTTCAGAATTCTCTGCATCACAGACGGACTATGCAAATGGGACTAGATTAGTAATACGATGAATTACAAAGAACATATTGATATGTGAAATTCTGACTGGCGACAAAGCCGAAAAAAGGGTTCCCATACCGAGAATAACAGAACTACGAATACCTGGCATTGACTACTGATATCAACGTTATAAATCCGTAAACATTTGTTGACGGGAAGGATGTCATCATGGTTCTGAATACGTACAACGTGAATCAAAAAGTAGATACCGTATACGAGAAAATGAATAGAACAGCCTTAAATAGATTTATTTCAATCTAACACTAAAAATTATATTCAAAAGAGAATAAAAAATATTTTTTTTCAATGGAGTTGAATTTCATTTTAATTGGGCCCCACTGAGCCGCTTGAGGCATTGGAGCGGTGGGGGTTGGTGAGCGAAGCGAGTTACAAGTTTAAAAAAAAGGTATTTTGTGTTTAAAAATTAAAAGCTTAGCACACCAGCACCATTATAAATTCCTCTACCTGGACTTTTGATTTATAATGTAAAAAACTGCGCCCTGGTGGCTTTTACCAATGCTTTTTTTTCTAACTCATAGCAAGAGAAGATTTCTCTCTTTACAAGATAAGCGAATATATGTATTTTTCGAAGTCCATGCTAGACAGTAGTTCTGGAAATGTATTTTTTTCCGATCATCAATATTTTTATTTCGATTATCGAAAAAAACAAATCTCTAAATATCCGAAGAATTAGGGTTAACTTAATTTGGGTACTTCGACAATATATTAATGTCGAAAACTTAACTCATAACCCATATGCGAAGGGGGATTTTAGACGTGTATTTTCTGAATTAATTTAAGCATTCAAAAAATGATCGCTAAAAGTAGTTTTCAGTTAAAAATATCGAATCATCGATGTTGGCCAGATTCGATATTTCTCCAGCACTTCTGTACTGCAGTACAGTGTTTTTATTTACAACAGAGAGATAGGTAATAATAATAAATAGGTAAAAAGTTGAAGGATAATATAACTATATTATTACACGTTATCTCTGGTCAACTATTCGTATTTTTAAGTGAAAAATTAAAAGTCATGCAAAAATATAAATTAAGTCTCTAGACGGCATACTTTGGATGCAGTTGAACATGGAAAACAGATTTTAAGGGGTGTTCTGTTATGTCTGGACTGCTGTGAAAAACTTTAATGATGACTTACCAGATCCAACAAGTGGAGCTGTAAAGAGAAAAAAAAATATTCATTATTGGATGAAACATAGAATTAAAAAAAAAGATAATCAGATTTTTGCAATTTCGACTTAGCCAAAAGAATAAAATCTAACTCAATATAGTTTTAAAGTCTGGAAGTTTTTAAATAAACCCAAATTTCTCAATTTCTCTTGAATACATTTTGCATAATTCTAGCCAAGAAAGAACCGAACTATTTTCATGATTTTTAAAACACATAATAATTGTTTTTTTTTCCTGTTTACTAATTTATTAAATTGTATCTACTAAAGATTTACATTAGTTTAAAAACGTGCCTGGATTTTTTACATCTAAAATAAATTACAGATATCATGCAGTTGAAGGCAGTGCAAATGTTATACATTGAAGAGAGCATTACTTGACGTAGACAAGACATAGTTCAGTTCAACGTAATTGGCAAAACCATCCAACTTGGCTAACTGCCTGGGGGTCTGTCTGACTGCAGATGATGAAATGTTTATTTATACAAACTCATCAGGAAGATCAAAGCGAGCAAAACACGAGCGTGCGGTAGGTTCAACCGACAACACGCAAATACTAGATAGAGAATTACTTGGATACACTGACGAGCATGTCTGAAAGACGCAAAAACGAGCAATAAAAATTCCAAAGCATTTTAGCAATTTGTCCTACAACAACAATAAGTACAACACCTGCCAACGTGTTTACAATTTCCAGAAATAAAAAAAATAAAAATGGTAGGACAAAGTAAAGTCGGTGCATACCGAATAAAACATACTCTTAACTTGAATTTTGAATGGAGGTTTACTTCCAGCAGAACAAGAACAAAGGGTTGTTTTGTTCGATTTTGGAAATATCGGATTTAGTATCGAAAGAGAAAAGGTGACATAAAAAAATGTATGTGCTTAAAATAGTTCTGTTAAATTTTTTTATATTATTAATATTGGCAATCAACCTTTTTTAAAATTAAGGCTACAATCCAATACGAAAAACCAAAGTTAATCGCAATAGAAGCTTAAAATAGTACAAATATATAAAGAAAAAAAACGAATGAAGCGGGAAGCTTGGAACGACCTGATTCAAATAGATTCCTATTTGATTCAGGTCGATTTTTTATTTCAGTTTAAATAAGTCTCTATGAATTTCAGTGGATCTTCAATGATTAGTATCGACACTCAAAAGATCTTTTTTTTCTTTTTTCCCAAAAGGGTTCCTCACAGAGAGGGGCACTGCGACCAAAAGGTCTTTTGTACAATACCCATAAATTAAAGCAATAGAGGAGTAATAGGTCTTTTGTTGGTATTAACTTAAGATGGAAGGGTCTATGGGTTCCTTTCCCATGTGACAGGCTCTGTCCCACACCTGCGCTGGGCAGTCACAGAGAATATGTCTGTTGGTTTCATCGTCTTTTAGACATAGTCTGCACTCTGAAGAGTCCGATAGGCCAATTTTCTGTAGATGGTATCTAACAGTGTGGTGGCCAGATAGCTAAGCTACCAGGAGCTTTAGGTCCGCTCTGCCAAGACCTTTTGTCTTGATCGCGTCCAGAGTTTTGACAAGCACTTTTGCTTGACGAAGGGAAGAACCAGTATCTGCAATGTTCTCCTGCAGCCCATTTGTTTATCATGGTTTTGATTGTGGACCAACCAATACCCCCAAACGGCGCAGGAGATGTAGTTAGGGTGGAGGCAACCTGTCGTGCTACTTCGTCAGCTATCATATTACTATCCACTCCTGAGTGTCCAGGTACCCAACATAGCACGACTTTGTTCCGGGTGGGCAGGGTTTGGAGGTAGTTATGGAAATCTTTAACCATTCTGGAGGAGATGCTCCAGGATGGTTAAATCACTCAAATGATAGATTTTTTTAAAATATTGGATTTAATATCGAATACATACAGGTAATGTTCAGAAAATCGATGTTCTTAAAATATTAGAAATATCAAGAAATAATAATAATAATGGGAAACTTGGAACGACACGTTTAAATAATTATATTTCTATTTCATTTGTTGGTATTTCCAAAAAAAAACAATGTTTTTTATTTCAATTTAGATGAGTCTCCATGAAATTTCAAAAACAATGATTTTTTCAATTCAAGTTTCTCTATTCGCAACATGGTTATCTAATACTCAGTATCGAAATTCAAAAGATCAATTTTTAAAATATCGCATCATACTTTTTCACTTCATTTTTTTGTCTATAAACCCCAAAGTTCTTGACTAGATAGGTAATTGCAACTGGAAGGATTGTACAAAATTGGAAAACTGTGGAAATTATTTGCAGATAAGGCAGAAAAGGGAAAAAATTTGAGGAATATTTTATTTATTTACAAATCGTTTGAAGCTAGCTTAACATATTGAAACAGAGTTTAGATATTATATCTTATCAACTGAAAAATTAAGAAAATAAATTTACAAGTATAGAGAAGATTAATTCGAACATCTAATGGCAAGAAAAAAAAACGGTCATTACAGAGAACATACTAAATACTTGAAAGATATATACATCAAAAATTTCTCTGGCTCATACAGTGTTAGAAACTACATCGACTTGACTGTTTATGATGATCGAGACACATTGCATTCTTGACTAGGGTGATCTGCACCCTGCCAGCCAAATCACCTTTCAATTCTAACTTCTTAGTGCCATATTATCTAAAATCAGATGTTTTAATTTCATAAAAAAAAATGTTCCCCATAATATGTCGAAAAAAAATTTCGAAAATTTCTCCTTTTGCTAGTTACATGCACTCGCAAAAAATTTTCAAGACTTTTTCCTACCTTCGGAACAGGGTATTCAAAAAAAACCACGTTGGACTACGCGTCAAACGACAACCAAAGCTACACCTGTTATGTCAACAATATAAATGGCTAAATCCATAAAAACAAAGCCAAAATACTGCAACTTGGAGGCGGTCAAAATGCACTACGACTGTAAATCGTATTCATTTCAGTTCGGAATGGGTCTGACATGGGCACTATAACATGGGACGGGCTTTTGCGTTTTGTAAACAGAGGGCGAAGGACAAAGTGGAGGCGTTGCAACGTAATTTGCCATCAACCATGATGAGCAGATTTACATGCAGGTGGTGCAGGCCCTGGTCGGATTTGCAGCAATGAACGAACCAACCGAGACGGCATATCCAAAAACTACAAACAGTTCCGCCCCGCCCCGCCCCACACCCGACGGGGACGACGACGACGGATGCAACGATGACGACGACTGCGACGACTGCGACGACTTAATTAAAACGTGAGGTAAATGCAGCATGAAAATAATGAAAAACTGACCGAGTTGTTGCAGGTGGAAGCAAAATGCTGGCTAGCCCAAGACACCCATCGCCCCATGCAATTCCAGTTATACTAATTAGTGTCAACAACCACATTACGTATACGCAACGTACGGCAACATAGTGCAACCATTTTTATGCGCTGCCAATCAAAAGCAAAATGTCGAAACTGTCATTAACTTTAGGCCATATATGTAGAAAGCAGGCCAAATTGGTTGCTGAAGCGTTTGCTAGGGGGACGGACAGATTTGACGTGCCTTGCCAAGAATCATTTGGAACGTGTCATAGACAAAGGCAGTGCAACAACTACAACAACACAGTGACAAACAGTGGCACTTATTAGTGCAGCCAAAGGCACAACAATTTGTTGCACACTTCTCCCTTCATAGCCTGCAACTGTCCAGCCATATGAACTATCTGTCCGTTGTCCATAGGTCCCCATCACTTTGTCCCTCCGCCATACTTTAGCAATTCGCATCACGATTCCCTGCGCTTTCGCTATATTATTATACGCAACTGGCCCCTCCCCAACGCCCAGCGACTTGACTTGGACTTGCAACAAACGGCACGTTTAAGCAGGCTGTTCCCCTTGGTTCTTTTTATTGCACCTTTCAGACATTCGGCCAACATACAAAGTAGTTCAGCAGAAGCTCAGTTACTTAAATTTTAATTTTTATGGGGAATTGAAGATAATTTTAGCAGCTTGATTGATTGGGTAATCTTCTTTGAGTCTTTTTTTAAGTGAGACCTATTTTTAAATGATTTAATTCGTCATTATTGTAACATGTTAATAAGGAAGACTCTTCCATATATCGAAATTAAAATAATAAAATATAAAAAGAAAGATTGTTTAAATATAAAAGTATCTCATCCTTGACAGATTGACAAATTATCTTTAAATTATATAATTATTATTATTTCAATTTTTATATTTATTAATAATTATGAAACGAGTGACAACATCAACATTCGCATAGCTCTTAAGAACTCAAAAAAAAAAATGTTTTTCTTTTTAAAATTTTATGTTGACTACACTGATTTTTGATTGATTTGGTCTATCTAGTCGAAGAATATTAATAAATTCAAAAAAAAATCTTTAATCTATCTTTATTATTATCTTTATCTAACATTAAAAAATTAATTTTCGATATGTGCCAAGTTTGGTGAGAATGGGACGACTATACTCCATAGCAGCCGTAAAAGCCGAAGTAGGATTTAGTCATATATGTTATGTATCCGCCATTTATCCATATAAATGTAATAATAGCGAATATTTTGTTACCGAATTTGATTTGGATCGGACGACCAATCGCCATTTAACTCAATATCAATTATATTTCTGTCGTTTATAATTTTACAACATCTTATCTAGAATTTATTTTAGAAACCTATCGGACATGTATTTTTTATAGGTGCCATATAGCCCGAAATCTTATTTAGCTGTACTATTTCCGCAATGTATGTCCGCCAAATTTGTAATTTTAGTACATTTAAAAAAGATATGTGTATACTTGGTGGGCTGACCCATATATGACGTTACTAGAATTCAATCCATATGAGTTTCAGTTAGCACAATCTTTCAAAAGATTCGTGAATAAATTTGACAGCTGTCAGACTATTGGTGCGTGATATTTGTATACCATAGCTTCACTCGGAGCTACTTTTGTTATTGTGAAAAACATGGAAAAAAACGAATTTCGTGTGGGGAAAAAAAATACTGTTGAAGCCAAGGTTTGGCTTGATAAACATTATTCGTACACATTCGGACTCTGGTTTTTCAAATTTAAGCGTAGCGAAACGAGGACCGAAAACGATGCACGCAGTGGACGCCCAGAACAGGCTGTTACGGATGAAAACATCAAAAAAGTCCACAAAATAATTTTGGGTGATCGTAAAGTGAAGTAGTTCAAGATAGCTGAGAATCTAAAGATGCCAAAGGTACGTTTTGAACATACCATGCATGAATATTTTGACATGTGAAAGCTTTGTGCAAAATGGGTCCCAAAGTCAAAAGTAACAACGAGTTGATGATTCGGAGCAAAGTTTAGCGATTTTCAACCGTAATATCTCCGATTTCCGTCGATATATCACAATGAATGAAACGTGGCTCCATCACAACACACCAGAATCCAAGCGACAGTCAGCCGAGTGGACGGCACGCGATGAACCGACTCCAAAGCGTGGAAAGTCGCAACAGTCTACTGGCAAGGTCATGGCATCGGTATTTTGGGATACACACGGTATAATTTTCATTGATTTCCTCGAAAAGGGAAGACCACAGCATTATTGGAGCGTTTAAAGGACGAAATCGCTATAAATCGACCCCATTTAAAGAAGAAAAAAGCGCTGTTTCATCCAGACAATGCACTGTGTCACAAATCAATGAAAACGATAGCAAAATTTAATGAATTTTTCTTCAAATTGCTTCCGCATCCACCGTATTCTGCAGATCAGGCCCCCAGCGATTTTTTCCTGTTCTCAGACCTCAAGAGAATGATCGCTGGAAACAGATTTAGCTTCAATGAAGAGGAGATCGCCGAAATGAGCAAGTGAGAAATCGTATTATAACAATTTCAGCCCACCTGTTTTATATGGCGAGTTTAGTCTGAATCCGATTACTAATTTATATCATAAACATGATACGTGATTACGTCAGAATCTTGACGTGTTATTGTTTGTTGCAACTTGGATTCGGATTTAGCGAAACTTACAAAAGAAATAGGCCACTGAACCTGAAAATTGATTTTGTTTTTTTTATGTTTTTTTAAGTATAGAATACTTTTTGAGTACTAACTTATGTGATATATTTTATTTGGTCAGTTTTTGGGACCGCTGATTCCATACTGGAGTCCAAAATGACCCAACACGGCCGACTTTTGGGAAAATAAAAATAAAAGAATAAAGGCGTTTTCCGCTATATAGGTCAAATAGACCACTCCGTGCTATGACGGCTATATGATAAAATAAAGCAATTCTCATTATACATATTTGCTAAAGTACTCGTGAACTCTCAAAAAACTTTGGAAAACGATATACTAGGTATATGCCTAAAATTAAATAGTTTTCCGCGATGCAAAAGGTGACCGTATTTAAAGACTATGTCGATATAATTTTTTATTTAACTTTGGGTATCATCGCGTCATTCTGATCAAAATTAAAGTTGAATTTCAAATTGAGACTTTCTGGGTTTTTCTAATCGACAATTGCTTTCTTTCTATGACTTGGTAGCACTGTTAGTGGAAGCTATGCAAAATTTTTCGTCAAAATATTCATAAATGTTTGGAGATACGCATCATTTTGTGAGGTGCGAATTCTACGATTTTCACTATGTCAAAATTTATTAGACAAAGAAGTAGCATTAAATTTTGTTTACGTTGAGAATGCTGCAGATTGCCTTTGGGGTTCCATATGCTCCCTTTAAAGGATGCATACAAGTGGTATAACGAGTTGAAGTCCGGCCGGGAAAGTGTTGAGAAGAATGTTGTATTTAATTGGCCAAGAACATCGACTAATGAACATCACTTCAAACTAGTTAAAGAAATGGTGATTGGAAATCATCCATTAGAGACATCGCTGATATTTTGAGCATATCATTTGGATCGCTGCAAGCAAGAAGAAGTCCAAAGTGGAATTGTGACAAATACAATCAACAATCAAAACAATGCTTTCTGACTATAAGGACGTTTTACAACCTGCATATTCATCTAATTTGGCTCCGTGTGATTTCTGTCTATAGAATATTGCAGCGGAAGGAGATTACTTTAAAGGGTGTGAAATTGATTTAGATAAATATATAAAAATTTGGAAAATTTAAGAAAATACACCTTTTAATTTGATTTTTAATCAGAGTCTTTTATTTAGCGGAAACGAACTTTTAAACTTTTTATAAATTCTTCAAATTTCATGCCACATCCAAAAGAGTACATAAGCTTAAAAGCAGTGGAGGTCCTTAGCATTGCTGAAGAATACTCTATCATCAGCAACTATTTAACTTAAAAAAATGTCTCCTCTCTTGAGAGGATTTGTAATAATTTTGACATAATGGAATACTGTCAAACGTCAAAAATGGCAACGTGCCAACTTTATTGTTTTCAGATAATGCTTTCAAGCTTCAAGATAATGGGCTAATCGAAGTCATTGAATTCCGACTTTAACTTAAGCACGCACTAATTGACCAATCTCGTATAGAATGAAGAATTGCAGCAATCTAAATGATGACAACCAAAATGAGCAGCTACATGCATATGCACGTAGGGCCAAAAAATGCAACCCAGAAACAATTGCAGATGCTACATACAACCAAAACGATTTGGTATTTTAATTTAACTACATTCACATTCAGAAGCAGAGATGACTCTCCTCCTAACGTGTAAATCAGAATGCCAATCAGACAAACTGCAGATTGACATCTGTCGTATTTGCATGCACAGAAAATCCAAGTGCCCGGAAATGTCCCAATCAATGAAGCGCGCGTATCCCACATGGCTCTTCACTTGCCGGCCATAAACGATTAGGTTTGTTGTTCTCCAAGGAATAAGTTGGTATGGCGGTAAGGATACTCGAGTCAGGGGCTGTACGGTGTATGTGTGTGTTGATATTTTTGAACTGACAAACATTTTCGAAATTGAGTGAAACCAATTTCCCAAAGGATTCATGTGCCGGCAAAAGTTTCGCTGTCATTCAAGGAACAGAGCAGAGCAGCGTAGAGCAGTTGGCGTTATCTTACCTCAGACTCAGTAACGCCAGCATCAATGCCTGGAACAGAACATGGCTGCCAGTGGCCAACCCACAATCGTCGAAATGAAGAAAATGCGGTTTTGGTTACGGTTTTTCACTGTTTTTGCCTCGAACTGTGTGGACGACGACGACTCCCCCAAACAGAGCTTCCCAATAGCCCAAAACTTGTTTTTGTTTTTGTTGTTTTTTTTTTTTTTGTTTCTTTATGGAAATTCACAGAAACTTTTCGTAGGCATTTGGATTTGGTTTATTTGAGTTTACTGGGAGTATCTGTGTGTGCGTGTGCGTGCGTATGTATTTGTGCGTGGGTGTAGAAGCAAACATAAAAGTTTTCTATACTTTTATATACTACACGTTTTTGGGACCCTCTTTCATTGCGGTTCCTCGCTTCAGCTTGGTGTTGTTGTTGTTTTTGCTCTGTTCTTGTTTATTTTATCATTATCATTGGCAATTCCTTTTAAGTGGTGCCAATCTTTTTTCACTTGTTATGCTCAAGTTCTGGGGATTACTCAGCTCTGTGTGCGCAAATTTATTATAGTAATTTTATTCAATCGACAAATCGGAAGTGATTTTGAATTCATTACAGTGGGTGGACACTCTTGGCTCTTGTTATCCTTGTAACAAGGCAGTACTCTATCGTAAAAGCAAAAATCTGACGCTCGAAAATTGTGATTGTACAGTGGATACAATGAAAAAGCAGTGAGAATAAGAATATATGTAAGTTGCGTTTAGGATATAAATTATAATATTTTTTGTCAGACTTTGACTCAGGTTTACAAACAGCAAATTTTGTATTATCAAAAAAGACCAATCAAAATACAGTGGAACTTCCCTGTAACGAACTTCTCTATGACGAACTTATCTCTATTATTAGGCAATAATACCTTTTCCTTGTTGATCTTTATGCGCACAACAAGTATTCCAATCCAATATGGGTTAGCCATTTGGTTTAGAGGTAATGATGCCGAATGAGAGATCAAACAAACCCCAACGACCCAGAGTTCCGATATAACCGATTTAAGGCTTTTAACGATGTTTCTTATATGTTTTTGGGGTTGCTAAATCTGTTTCCAATGCCCAAAAACCTCCAGCACTTAATGGTTCATCTCAAAACTTCCCCGAACCCCATAAATCGATTGTTTTTGTGTGCTTCTGGTATAAAGCAACTACCAGAAAGTCTAAAATTTTTTTTTTTTTTGGCCTGTTGGTGCGTTTTTTTTTTTGGTTTTGAGCTCACTAATTCCGCCCTATTGTCCACCTAGGGGCTTCTACTCGTAAGCGCATAATTAAGCTTTACAGAAGTCTGGGAATAAATAAATATAAATCGAAATCCTTTCACGCTAGGTTTCTGAAAAAGTTTCCGTTTTATGAATTTTTTCCGGGACACAAAATTCATTTGGGTAGCCCTCCGAAAAATTTAGTCGCTTAATGATTCGTAAATATCTGAATTAACATATTTCACAAAAACGAAACTACCAACCATAAATTTTAGTTCGACTTATTCCATTTTCGGACAGTCCCATAAAAATAATATAATAATAATTTTTTATTAGTTTAAAAAAGAAAGAGTACAAAATCGCTTTTATTCTGAGTTGACTTGTTTTTAGTAAAAGTGTTGCAGAGATAAAAGCTTTCATGCTTGTTATGAAAATATATATTTATATTTCTTTAGGAAGAAATATGTATTTGCTATTCGGAATTACGACGGTCAGTCCAAAGGAGCAATCATAAATTATTTACTTCAAGATTAATATCTTGATCAAAAAGTTCCCGGAATCAACACCGAGTGGCGCTCTCAGTCACCTAATTGGATGTCTCTTTTTGTATCTTAAATTGGTTTTGCTCCCTGATAGTTTTTCCTATTTGATAGACTCACAAAACCGCCCTGTGGAACGCATTACAGCACCTTAGGTCACCTGAGGTCAAGGCTCTGATGGCCATACTGCAAAGTGATTATACAAAATATTTCGAGGATTGGATCAAGCGCTGGCATAAGTGCGATAATTCCAATTTTAAAGAATAATCTTGAAGTTTGGATTTTCAGAATAAACTCCGGGAACATCTTGTTCAAGGGGTATATCACTGTAGAATTAATACGAATTTTTTTCTATTCCCTATTCCTTAAATAAAGGAAAAAATACTCTTAATCTAAACAGATTGAAAAATAAATTAAATAAGCCATTTTCAAAGGTAAAAAAAGAAAACTGCTCCTTTCTTTAATTATTTTTTTCCACTGTAAACCGATGTATCATCAATGGCGAATAAATTAATTTTAATGGCGTTTAATTTCCGCTACTTCTTGATTCATGTGACGTCATTAACTTAACCTAAGTGCCATTGATTTGACTTATATCCAGCACACTTTGGACATTTCATTAACTTGACTAAAAATTTAATATAATTTTGCGCTGGAGCAGCTGGACTTCCCAATGTCCACCAGTGACTCTGCTCAGATTCCGGAGGCAATGTCTAAACGAGCGCAATGACCTCATAAATTACCCACCAGCACACATACAGACTCACACACACATACACGGAGTTAAGTGCAACTTGGTTGGATTGCACTTGGCCATTGCATTCGGCGGCGGATAAGGCACTTTGTAGCACTTTGGTTGTGGCATTTCCAGACACTTGCACTTTCTCTGCTTAATGGACAATTAACCTTGATTCCTGAGCATGGAAACGGCAGCGACGGCGGTTCGTTCGTGACCTTGCACCACAAATATGTGCCTGACCCTGGCCAAGAGAGCTGCTGCTGCAATGCAATTGCAACAGTTATTGCATTTTATAACTGGCAACGGCCAAATGCATCTTATGTATTATTAGGGCACATAAACAATGGGTAATTAGTTAGCCACCACCACCTGATGATATGGCAACATTGTGCAACTGCTGAAATTCCAAATGGTCAATGGTTATATGTGCGTCCGGCCATTCCTGCGGCTCGAAGGGTGGCTAACAATTTAGTGCACCTTTCTACTTTATAATGATAAAAATGTCCTTTTTATTGTTTCAGGTGTGGTCTAAACAAATTGTTAACATGCTTACTTTCACTTTTTCAAGGTCTGGATTTGGTTTAAAAGCATCCTCAAGGACACTAACACTATAAGAAAACGTTTGGATGTATTGTCGAACAGGGTATACATTAATGTACACTTTATTATGGGTATAGGGTGACTAGATAGCAATGATAGTTTTTGAAATTTTTGCAAATGTCGTCAAAGTTTACATTATTTAAAAACACCAATCAAAAATACAGTGGAACTTCCCATTAACGAAATTCTCTATAACGAACTTATCCGCATTAGGCATCCTGGCTGAAATTTTATTCGCCCGACAAATATTCCAATCCAAAATAGTTTTTGTGATCCAGAGGTCCTCCAAATATCCCCAACACCTAATATAAAGAAACTATAAGTTTTCACGATGTTTCTTATATGTACTTCCAGCATTATGTAGTTCTAAGATAACCTCGAAAATACCTTGATTTTGAACACTAATGTCGAAAGTTGGTCTAACCTCCGAACCCCGGAATTATCGAAAAGTCAACCAGACATCAAACGAAATTTATTTTTTCCTCCATTTTCTTTTTCACCCTAAATCAGTAGCAACATCGCGAATATTGTAGACGTTATATTTTTAAATTGAATTTTTGAAAAAGTTTTTCTGGGCTTGAATTTCAACCAAACGCCCCAAACTGCTAAGCACTCAGAACAAGAAAGAAAAGACTGAAAAGGTTCTATCTAGAAGGCCTATCGATGGAAATCCTCTAATCAATTATATAAAAGCAAATCCATGTGTATTAATCTTATTATATCCTATCCTTAACCCTAAACGCATCCTGCCCCAGATGAACTTCAAATTTAAATTGAACTTCGATGTCTCGATATATCGATGGTTTTCAGTTAAAAGCATGGAAAACATCGCAGTTTCGAACACTGGTATCTAAGAGGCAACCTTCTTAGAGTTTTGTAACATCAGATAATATGTCATCCTGTTTCTTCCCCTTCATTGCCAAACCGTTTAAGATAGTAATCCATAAAAGTGCAGTAAACGAATAGTTTCAACTGGAAAAAATACTTATCGAATGAAACTTCAGAGATCATTAGGGACCTTTAAGTCTAAAAACGAGTTTTCGTATTTGTGGGTAGAGGGCGTGGCACCGCCCATATGTGTTGGTACAATTTTTGCATAAGATATTTTTTATCAAACTTAAAGATATGATTCAAAGATTGATATTGTTTCAAATAAAGTTATCTATCAGACAAGACTTAAATCAAACTTGTAGATTAATTGGTTCAAGCACAATACCTGTTTAAAGTTAATTGTTGGAAATGGGGTTTCGTGTATTTCAAAAAATTTGCAAATATCTCAAAGCAGGTACGTTTTTTCGGAAATTTTACTCATAGATTTTGTTTAAGTAACCAAAATTATCTACAAATTGAGTCGCAGTACTTTTTTTCCAATACGCCTTTGATTACCGTACTAACAAAAGCTGAAGGAGGTATTCAGGCGGTTGCGGAAACCAAATTCGAATATATTGTTTTATTCGAATTTGACTTGTTTGGCGCATTCAATTTCGCTATAATGTGGTTTGGAGTTCCAATGCCAAAAGCAGTTAATTTCATTCCAAAAGTGTAGAGATGAGAACAAAGAGTACTGAGTATATGAGCAGATATCGACATAAAAAATGGCGAAATGGAGGAACGCAAAAACTATTGTTCGATATAGTGCATTCGTTTGCGGTGACACGGCCTAATAATGAAATCACTTCGATTTACTCAAAGCCTGCCTTTTAAATCAAACAATTTTTTTTTTAAATATTTCCAATAAATTTTCATCATAGTAACCTGGTCTGATATGACTTGTAAATGAGGCATAGAAATTTAGTTAGTATTTCGAAACTCGTTCGGCAAGCAAGAGCTCAAATTATAAATTTTAAAATTCAAAATTTCAAAATTTCAAATTTCAAAATTTAACCAAAAATTAAAATTTTTTTCATACTTTTCCGTACACAATGGTGATTGAAGATGGTAAGCTACAGTAAAATAATTTGTATGTACAAATAAAAGACATTTTTTTTTCAATAAGGTCCCGGTCCAGGAGCTTATATGCTGCCGTCCTTAATTGGCTACAAAAAGCACGATACAACCAGAAAAAGAGGTCCACACTTCTCCTTTGGTACAAGTCCGCGAAAATCATTCATCAATGTACAGGAAGATGGTCCCGGGCCAGCTGCTTACCTGACGGATAAACTAACAAGATATGGTAGAGCACCCTTTTGAGGCAAAAGAACTTGGAAACCGGATTACTGCTCTGATAAAAATTCTTGAACCACGAAGGTGGTGCTAATGTTTCTTCTGTTCTGGTTATTTACACGTTTTAGGTTATCGGCAAATAAAAACCACACCGAGTCGAAAACTATGCCCATTGGCCTCATCTAATGATATGATTATGAAAAATATTAAAAGCATAAACAGTCTTGAATAAAATACGTTTAGAAACCAAATGCGTGTGTGCCATTAAAATGGAAGAAGCTAGCAAAAGTGAGCAGGGAACGCCTACAGTTCTGGGTGGGGCTATTGGACCGTGGGCCTTGGGCCATGCATATACATATATTTTGGGTAGGGTGGTGAAATACGATGTGGCAACACCCTACGGTGCCTGCACACACACACCCACATAGATACACACACACACGCACACAAAGACACATGGGACACGCACGCAAACCAGGCACGCACGCACTCGACACATGGCGCTATCGGCGTTTCCGGTGCGTGCGCTGCCTTCTCTTCTTGCGGCTCCCCTTGTCAATCTACCGAATACTGCCACTGACAAGTTTCGCAACACGCAGCGGCCGCCCAAGGCAAAGGAAGTCAAAGCTAAGAAGAAGCACGAAAAAAAATCTAAAACGCAATAACTTTGGGGTGAAAATAGCCGAAAATATCGATGGAGGAGGACACACATCTACAACAAAATCCAGAAGCAACAACAACAGTCGAGGCAACAGCAGCAAAAGTCGCAGCGACAGCAGTGAAGCAAAAAAAATTTCGAATCGTTCGTCGGGTGTGCCCGACAGTGGAATGCCCTGCAAATAGTTTTTGTAAGGAAAACTAATTTTTACTAAAAACATGACAGACTGATGAATGGTATTCTGATTAGTGGAAAAAAGTTTAAAAAGCTACAGATGTGTTTTGTTTGTTTGCATCAAAGTTACCAGTGACGTCACTATATGAAAAATTTGGAACATGACGGGGTTGGAAGAATCAGGAAGTGCATTCAGAAGCTAGCATTATGACGGAGGAGTGTTGCGAAATGCAGAGGCCAGTTTAGAAGACTTGAGTAAACTCTTATGGATCTTAGCAGAAGTTTTTGCGTATGATGAAAAACATAGTCGCCGTAAGAGTGAGAATCGAAGAAGTCCCAGAAATATTGTTTCAAGGCCGACCATCAATATATTTTGAAATTTCTATAGGATTATATAGAAAAATTTAATGAACTGTAGAAAGCAATAGGATGACCAGATTGCAAGAGTTTTTCAAATTGTTATACCACAAGGATCATAGTTACCAGTAATGTCACAAAGTCAAAAAGTTTTCCGAGGACAAGAACAAGTTTGAGCGATTGTACATTCGGTTTAAAGAATGAGGTAGTGGTCTCTCTTGATAAGTTTGGTACATGGAGGAGTGGCAGCCACTTTTTTTGTTGGTATATATTCGCCTTTATCACGACACGATTGATTAAATTCAAAAGTAATTCCTCCCCTTCGCACTTAAATTGGGATCCACTTATTCGACTTGCTCGATATTCTTTTAGACTTTGCCTTACATAAGGTATTGCTTGACCTTATTGATTTTACTACAGTGGATCATCTCTTGTGTGGATATATGCACTATGCAGGAAAAGAGAGAATGCACTGAGATCCGAAGTTTTTGGGAACGTTACTGAATTCGCGGGAATCAGAATAGATAAGAATAATTCGTTTATTAATCGACGGGAAGTTTCAGAAAGGAGAAGAAATGGGGAGATACGCATTGCAACGGGCTTTTTTCAGGATTAGTTGTCATAAGACCACCGCTTCCACCTACCTACCGCTATTGATCCCACTGAACTCTTAATAAATTTACTTTTGTCGAACCTAAAAGTATAAACCCTAATTCTCGCCCCTTAGCCTTGCAACTTGGCAGATTCAATTTTTCTATCCATGACATTTTCCGTGTCTTAGCTTTAATTATACCACCTGTATAATTTCCTCTCTTTCGAGCAGTCTATTCCATCTAATGCGTCTTTTATCCTAAGTCAATAATCCTTTATTATGAGACACTGGCTGACGTGGCTCTTGTAATCTTTTTTTTCTAATATAATGTTTAATTTTTTTCTGAACTTTTTTTTCCACTGGGTCATTATTGTAAGTCCTACATAAATATGTCGGGTTATTGTCGCCATATAAAAAATGAGTACTTACTTTTAGATGAAATCCAATCTCCACACGAATCGAAGATCTGTAAGAAATAGGAGAAGTGATATAATATTCAGATTCCTCGGAAGTAACTCTTAACTATCCAACAACTGACATGACTCCGGTATTTGTAGACCTGAATCTCGCATAGTTCAAGCTTTGTATATAATGTATATTTTCATCGTTCTTATGCAATAAAGAAGATATTTGTCAATTGACTTTTTTTAGCTCGATGGATTCGAATGGATTAAGAGTCCCAAAGGCTTATTCGAAACTAGAGTTAGTTTCAAGATTTTTTAATAACAGCTGGATTCTTGATGATGAAATTTGTAATATAACGTTAAAAACATACTTTCGCAAGAAGCTATATTCATCAGTCAAAGCCATAAGTAAAACCTCTGTAGTATCCAAATCCCAAAGATAATGTACGCCACCTTATTTCTCGATATGTATGATACGCCATTGACTTAAACATATATCATGAGCTTAGTTTGAGCACCTTATAGGACCACATAACATTTTGCTACAGCGTAGACGATGACAGGTTCATGATCCATCATAACAGATATGCAAATAATCTTGTGAGAACGATCCAAGTAAGAAGACTAGAAAGAGGATTCATCCTTTCGGCTTCATAGGTAATATTCAGACTTATCGAATTCGATTCTGTTAAATTCTTTCCAAAAATCTAGCATACCCTTGACCCAATGCGTGCAGTGTATAAAAAAAAATTACAAGCAAAATGAGAGCCCAAAATGCCAAAATAGAAATAAATTCCTTTGTGTGCTCTTATCTATATGATTTGTGATTCTGGGTGTCGTCGATTGTTGTTGTTGTTGTTGCTTTAGCCGCTACTGACAATGAGTGGGTGGTGGTTGCTGAGATGAATGAAGCCATGGAAGACGCCCCCCACAACGCCCTTTGCTACGCCCGGCAACCGCAGCTCAGCTTCAAGACATGGCCCAAAAAAACTTGCTCTTAATGGAATTTTTTTCAAGTCGCTTTCCTCGACAGACTGCAGCATAAGGAGCTGCTTATAGTATCCAAGATATTTCGCACATAAATATCCATACTAGGCAATCTATCTTCTGCCACCCTTACGTTAAATTCTTTTGTCCGGCTGCAATCAAAATGAGAATTTTTTCGCTTTTTTCCAAAAGCATTTTATCTTATTGTGTGTTGGCATTGGCCGGCTGGTCAACAGCTCGTCGGAGCCATAATGAAATATAAGCAAGTATTTAGAGGCCTACAACAACAAGAATGGCAAATACATAATATAAATAATATCTCATAATGTCGTGAAATACAAAGCAATACATTGTAGGAAGTGGAGTGGAGAGCAGGTGGAGCATAAGCATGAGACAAATGTTGAACTGGTCTTGGACTCGGCCAAGTGATAGGAGCGGGCGGCCAGCTTTCGCATACGTATATTATAATAATGCGGATAAAGAGATACAATTTCATTGATATCGTCTAAAAGTCCAATATGCCAAGATTTATGACCAATGGACAACAGTCAAAATGCTGAATATGATCCTGCCAACTTATGAGCTGGCCATTAAACAGGGACGCAGCATTCCAAATGGACAACATTTGGGCTTTGGCTGCTCTTAAGATTTTTTCCAAGCGCTTTGTTTTGTATGCTGGTGATTTCGCTTTTGCGTTCCCCCCAAGGATTTACACAGCAATTTTTTAATATTCCCAGAACAAGTGTGAGAGCTAACGACTTTTAATAAATTCCTGTCTAAATATTAATAAGTAAATGGCAATATATTTTGTACATTACATTAGAAATTCTTTGGGGCACGTAAAAATTTGTTTGTCTTTACAATTTTCGATATAATTCATTAAACTAAATTTATTATAAACATGAATTGAAAGCTAGCGAATAGCTCGTTTAGGTTCTACAGTTCCTAGATGACAAATGAGATCCAACCATACCTTAAATAAAGATGCCTAGGTCCCCAGATGAATATGCTTCCTGAAAGCCAAGCTGAAACCAGATGTTTAAATGATGTTCCAGCATCGAGGATGCGCCCCCTTTCCCTTTATCATTTAAATTATAGATATGTTACAGATATTCAATTTTTCTACCTTTTGGTCTCTATTTAGTCCCAATATTTGGTATAATTAAATCATCATACAGCTATATCTCGTACAACTCAAAAGAAATATATTAAATGTTACACTTACAAAATTGTTATTACTGGAACATCCAAACCATCTCCTATGTTCCACTAATACAATTTTATATAAAATAACTAGAACATTCAAAGAACATCTTCAGTTTGTGAGAAAAAATTTTGTCAAGAACAAATTATGTGCGAAACCACAAAATTTATCCCAAAACGATTAGTACCAAAGTTAACTCTTTAGCCTTCTCCTTCGCTTTTTCCCGCAGAAGGAAAAGAATTAAATTTCATTCACCGGCTTTTTTCCTTGAATTCCATTCAAAACTTTTATAAAATTTCATTTTTGAACCTCTTTGTCCGAAAACCACAGCAAGCCCCACGATTTCTAAATCTTTTGACGACAAAGTTTCTTTTTCTAAATTCGATTTCTTTTTGAAAGTTTGTAGATTTGGAGGTAAACCAAAAGAAAACTGAGGCATGCGTCGTCTTCTTGCGTCATGATTGTTGTATCCAATCATAGTTGGCAACGTGTAAGCGCTTGGACCCGGTCCTAAAAAACTTTAGTGTATTTCTATTTGTTGACAATTTTTGGGTGGAAGCTTACCAATATTCTCACCATTTTGCATCCAAAAGTATTTTTGGAAATACATTTAATTTAAAATTTAGATTTTTTGTTTGCCGAACGAATTGATTAAAAATTCTAATAATTTTTGTCATTTAAAACTAGGTCACTTTGTTGAAAATTTATATTTTTAGATTTAATCGGAAATATCTTTAATTGTATTGAAACAAGTTGGAATTTTTTTAATTACTCAGCCGTCTTTTCCTTTATCTTTAATCTTTGCACATACAAGGATGTTACAACGAAATATTTTAAATAATTTTTTTAAATCAAAATTGAGCAAAATCATCGGCTAAGAAAACATAAAATTTCTAAGTACCTGTATATTTTAAAAAAATTTTAAGAAGTTACACACGAATTAATCGCGGGATAAAAAAAGATATTAATATTAAAGCAAATAGGGAAATGCTTGAAAGTTGCCATACCATAGCTATTTTGGCTTTAACTCGACATTGAATGCATCGATGTAAATACACTGATGGAAAACGAAATAAAGATCTATAATCCACAATAAGCAGATCAATTGAATTATATTACAATAAGAATTTTACAGAAGCTTGAAAGCAACCACAAGAAAAAATGCTGCCATACCTTGAAAAATCGCTGAAAAACTGAAACCAAAACGGATGATTGATAAAATTGAACAAAATTTATGAATTTAAAATTTAATTGTGCTTGAAATTTAATTTAAAAAAAAATGTACTTTGCAGAGTAGTCAAAATTGTGATTTTTGGTAATCAAGCCGACGAAAAGCCTTCTTGTTCACCATACTAAAAATTAATTATCACGGAAAATATTGTAAAAATATATCCGAAACTGGCTGAAAAATTAATTTATTTTTTTTAAATTTTGGAATTCATTGAACAAAGCCATTTTTAACCCCCGACGCAAAAAGAGGGTGTTATAAGTTTGACGTGTCTGTCTGTTTGTCTGTCTGTTTGTCTGTCTGTCTATGGCATCGTAGCTCCCGAACGCATGCAGTGATTTCAATTTAGTTTTTTTTGTATTAAAGGTGAATTATGTGCGAGTGTTGTTAGACATGTTTGGTGAAAATCGGTTGAGCCGTTTAAAAGTTGTGGGGAGTAAAAGTGGGAGAAAAACATCAACTTTGTCCGATTGGCTTAAAATTTGGTCCTATTGTAGCTGACGACGTCACTGATTCGAATCTGAGGTTATTTTTGCTCTATCTCTTCTCGTTTAGAAGTAATGGCCATTTGAAGTTAAAAACATCAACTTTGTCCGATTGGCTTAAAATTTGGTCCTATTAAAGCTGGCGACGCCACTGATTCGAATCTGAGGTTATTTTTTCTCTATCTTTTTGCGTTTTTGCTCTATCTCTTCGCGTTTAGAAGTTATGGCCATTTGAAGTTAAAAACATAAACTTTGTCCGATTGGCTTAAAATTTGGTCCTATTGAAGCTGACGACGCCACTGATTCTAATCTGAGGTTATTTTTTCTCTATCTCTTCGCGTTTTTGCTCTATCTCTTCGCGTTTAGAAGTTATGGCTATTTGAAGTTAAAAACATAAACTTTGTCCGATTGGCTTAAAATTTGGTCCTATTGAAGCTGACGACGCCACTTATTCGAATCTGAGGTTATTTTTGCTCTATCTCTTCGCGTTTTTGCTCTATCTCTTCGCGTTTAGAAGTTATGGCCATTTGAAGTTAAAAACATAAACTTTGTCCGATTGGCTTAAAATTTGTCTGTCTGTGGCATCATACCTCCCGAACGCATGCAGTGATTTCAATTTAGTTTTTTTTTGTATTAAAGGTTATTTGCGAGTGTTCCTAGACATGATGAAAATCGGTCGAGCCGTTTAAAAGTTGTGGGGAGTGAAAGTGGGGAGAATGCGTAAAAAAAAGCAAACGAGCTTGACCTTAAATGTAATCTATACCTTAACAAGAATCTAAATTATAGTAAGTATATTATAATATACTAAAGTCTAACTTAACCTAACCTACCTATAAAAAGTATGAAATAAAAATTAAATTAAAAATTTAAAAAACCCCGAACTTAAGTAATTTTCATTTAAAAAGTGAAAAATAATAAAAGAAACTTAATGTTAAAGTACCTAAGAATCTATTAATAATTCTAAAAAAAATACGTCGCGCTGGGGGACCGCTCTAAACTAACAATTTAAATACAAATAGTCTAATTAAGCAACAAAGATTAACTTAAAAACAAAATTAAGAAAATACTTCAAAAACTTTCATAGAATTACTTCAAAAAATTTGCATGTAAGATACGACCGTCAACGACGTCTGCCCTCGCGTGTCCCCCAACGCGACGTATTTTTTTTAGAATTATTAATATATTCTTAGGTACTTTAACATTAAGTTTCTTTTATTATTTTTCACTTTTTAAATGAAAATTACTTAAGTTCGGGGGTTTTTTAAATTTTTAATTTAATTTTTTTAATTATGAAAGTTCATTGAATTTCAGTTCCAACACATAATTATATTTTTCTTGATATTTTATTTTGATGTGATTCCTCTTTAGCGCAATCAAAAATGTACATTTTATTTTCTGATTTCTTTAAAAACGATTTTTCTATTTTGTTACACATACATACACTGCGTGTTCGCATCAAAATTACATTAAAATTGTTTAAAGTATATTTGCCATCGAAGAGAGGTGGAATTTTGGTGGTTTCATTGCTGGAACATGAAATTCGACTAGTTTAGCCAACTTACAAGCCTCTACCATAAATAAAATATTTCGCAAAACCAAAAATTTAATTTTAAAAGAAATACCCATTTAAAAAATTACAGCTCATTTCTTTTATATACGATTAAATTCCGATACTTAAATGACAAAGTTTTTACTATCATTGGCATGGTGACCATAACTTGACTTAAAAGACGAAAAATGGTTTTTAAATAGAGACTTAAATGGAAAATATTTAAATTGATTTCGATTAAAATATATTCAATGGCTAAAAAAAAATTGTAAATTATAAAAATATAGTAAACTAACTGACCAAATAAAATATGGCGGCGATATTTTTCAAAAAATAAAGGAAAGATGGGATAGGATGGCGTGGCTGTAACATTATCGAAAATATTCAAATTTAAGCTTTAGGGCCCAGCTTCATTTAACTGCATTTCCACTATTTTATTTTTTTGTGAATTTTTGTCATTCCACTTGTAACATGCTGAGTATAGGTCTTTATTAAAAAAAAAAAATTTTGCCTGTAATCTCAAATTAAAAATGAAAGAAAACAGGGGAGGAACCCCTTGACTTATACATTATTAATTTTGTGTTCATTGTTAAGTTTGTTTTTAGATCTATGGTATATTAACGTTTATATTTTATATTTTTTGTTTATTTTCAGTAAACAGATTATTTACGATTTTACTTTCATGTTTTTTTTTTTTAAATACCCGAATAAGTTGACTAAAAATAGTTTATCATAAACTAAATCATGTTCGAAGCCTTCTTAATAGCAAACTACTCTTATTTCATACACAATTAAACTAGTTGGCTACTAGTTGAGCATCATGCCCAAAAGTTCTAGTTGCCAGACTATGACCTATGACCTAATAGTTAGTTGGCAATCATACTAGCTCTTGGGCACACCAGTTACTCATACGGAGTGGTTAGCAACCAGTTCAGAACAACATTTTTATTCCTGCAGGGTGTGCACTACACACACACATACATATACAGTATATACATATATAATACATATACAAAATAAGCAATTGATGTTAGCATTAGCTCAACTCAAAGACAAATTATGATAAATGACTATTAAAATGTTGTCATATGTCAACTGTTCTCTGTCGCTTTTGCTTCTGTTGTTTTCCTTTCTGTTGTTTATGTTTGTTGTAGTTGCTGCTTTTGTTGTTGTTGTTGTTGTTTGTGTTGTTATTGTTGGTTGGCGCTACCGTGAGCCGCCCAGTTGCTGGCTGCCTTTTACATTACAGTCCGTGACCGTCGGCAGTGCTTTATTTATTGACTCACCTGATCAACTTGACTGATTATTCGTATGCATGCATTGGGTCGCAACAACAAAAAAACAAATTCAACAACAAAAAAACAATAACAATAGAGGTATTCCTAAAGCTACAACAAATACAAACATTAAATTGAGCAATTGTTGTTTTGGCTGTTGAGTTTTTTAAATATTAAATTAAGTTGCACGATGTAGGAAATAAGCATGAAATTACCAAATGGAATAAACTGCCCGAAATTCAATTAAGAACACCTATTTTTATTTCAAAATATTAAGTCTAAATTTATTTAAAAAGCATCAGGTATCTATCTACTTTGCTCATTGTCGATCTTCGACCAATTTTCAGGTTCTATCGCTCATCCATTCTTTCCTTTCTTTTGGGCGAAACCCTAGGACCTGTTTACTGGCTTAAAGTATGGCATCTCGCATCGTTGACCATAGTTTGTCAATGAAGTGACTCGTTTGGGGTGGTGTGTATAGAGCTCTATTTGTTATATTTTCATAGAGGTTGCGGGTGTTTTCGTTGGTAAGTTTTGCAATATCGAACTTTTTCGAGTTGACGTTACTACGCTGTGTAACCGCCACCCTTAGACGTATTGATGCGGTCAAGAGGTGGTGGTAAGAGCCAATATTTGCACTTCTTTTAGCTCGCACATCTAAAAGACTACTTCTCCACTTTCTGCTGATACATACAGGATCAATTTGGTTTTCTGTACGATTGTCTGGAGAGATCCAGGTAGCCTTATGACAGCGTTTGTGTGGGAAGAGTGTTCTTCCGATTACAAGATTGTTGGTGGAATAGAATTCGATAAAACGTACTCCATTATCATTGAGCAGTCATAATCCATGATTTTCAACCACAGCCGTGTAGTTTATGTTTTGCTGTCCCGTCTTAGCGTTAAAATCGCCCAGCATTAAAACCATATCCTTCAGGTGAACACTGTTAAGGGCCGCAGACAACGGCTTCCAATCAACCACAAATTTAGCAGTTTTCTTGCTCAGTAAGAGACCCACACCCTCAGGGTGAATATCGATTGTTGGTCGTCCTGATTACAAGAACTTTGTACCATCTGCTTGTACAAGTTCTCCAGTGCCGTTCCACCTGCATTCGTTAAGCCCCATAACTTCGATGTTGAGTCTGTGCATTTCAGGAGTTAATTGTGCCAGCTTCCCGCTATCGAAGAGAGTACGCACATTCCATGTGCCAACCATAGTTCGCTTTTTCATGTTGAATATATTTAGCTGTCTTTGGAAATTATTCATGATGATTTCCGATATATTGTTATTTCTAAAACATGGGGCTTGCACCTCCAAATCCAAGCCGAAGCAGGTGGATTAGCCACAGAGACACTTGGTGAATGAATATTCCTCGGCTTTACTCTCATGTTTTTAAAAAAATATGTGAGGGAGCAGGGTTCTGACAGTAAGTTATAAGCTCAAAGTCAATCCTGATAACTCTGCTCGCCGTGACAGGTTACTTTTAAATAGGCTGCCCCTAACCTGGTGAGCAGACTCCTTTTGCAGCCGCTCATTCTGAGTACAGACGCTACGTTGTGGATCGCTACATGATCGCGAAGCCATGATTCGCCTTCTCACAATTATCTAGCCCCAGAACGGTTCTTCAGGGGTTACCCAGAAGATACTTGACTAAGAGTCCGAAGTTAGTGAGCTGCTTGTACCGTTCAGCAAAAGAATCATTTCTGACCACTCTTAAGTGAATGGCGATCAGAAATTTTCCACATTTGCATGCACTTCTGCTAATCCATGCGATTATATATATTATATTATTTTAGGTATATTAATAAATAATTCCCTGTTAATATATATTATAGGTATATAGCAGGTAAATAATACTATGAGAAAATTTTGAAATGATTTTCTGAGTGAAAGATTTCTTTGAACAATAAGATAATAATTTATTACTTTCAGACGGTATGGTACATGCTGAACGATAAGATTTACAGATTTTTAATACTATTTGACGTTTTCTCAGCAATATTTTTTTTTTTATTTCTAACTTTATATACGAAAAAACAAGAAAGTTCAAAAACCTTTGAAAAATTCAAAATTTGTATAGCCAGGAGACAAAATTAAACCAACTATGTGCCTCCCCACACAAAGAAACTAGAAACTTAACCATATTTATCAAATGTTTTATTGGTCAACGAATCCAGATTCAGGGCCAGATAAGCCACAGTAGATCAGCGCTCAAGCAAAACCTCAAAAAACCCCATAAGGAAACGTCAGGCGTTCCCAGATCCCGACATTATTTTTGGTTGGCAGATGATAAGTCCAAACCAAATACAATTTATAGAACTATTTAAGGATTTTTATAAATGTGCCGTATTCTAAAGTTGGAAAGAAAGAAGAATTCTTTTTCGTTTATTCCTTCAACTTGAGGAGCATAGGCCTCTCCCAATGGCTTCACTTCGTTACAGGAACATCCTGATTCTTCAACTGTTTCTTTCTCCCTCTTCTTCGGTTGCCCATCGAGTTCAATTCAAGGGCCTGAGGAGAATCTTCATGGTGGTTATCGCAAAGTATGCCCAATCTAATCCAACCCCATTTGCGACTAGTAAATAAAAGACAGTACCCCAGATATGAGCTCTATCTTTGTCAGCTATAATGCGTAAAGATGAAGTGGAAAATATCACCCTTGCAAAAAATCACCCTGTAACATTGACTCACGGCAAAGCTTAATACACACTTTTACTCTAGGAATACAGATTAGTTTTAAGCTGGGTGAAAAAATCATCCAAAGCTTTAAGACGCCAGTCATCACCAACAACAACAACAATAACAACAAGTGAGCTCAAAGGATGAGCGCCAATGTTGTTGGCAACAGAGCAAAATCGAAGCGACATTCGAAACAATTCAAAGTTTCACGTCGTAAATTTGGCGGGCAACTTCATCGATCACTTTTGGCTTTTGCTGTTGTTGCTCTTGGTCTGTTGCTTTTGCTGTTCCTGTCTCTGTGACTGCCAGTTGACTTATTTACCCGTTTGCCAGCGCTGGATCCAACTGCAGCTGTCCCAAGCACCAAGAGCCCACAGTCGTCCCCTTTTCCTTTAGCCACTCTCAATCACTCTTTCACCCACTCCCTCTACTACTCTCCTAGTCACAGTTAAACGGCACGCGCGTCTTGTTTTCATGGTCGTTTTGACTGCTCTTTGCTCTGCCGCACCTTTGCTCATGCTATACTCTGTACTTTAAGCTTTAGGGATATGTTAAGTTTGTGGCAATGTTTGTAATATAAGGAACATGTCGGCCGGAAAAACATTTAAGTGTTATAGGGAAAGGGGAATCAAAAGATCTTGATAAAGACATGTCCGACTGACTATCGATCTTAAAGGTTATAAGAGCTACAATATCGAAAGTTGAAATTTAGATTCCTTATACGCGGTTCAAGACTCGAAGTGGATTTAGCACCTCGAAGTCCGTCGTGCTGGCTTTTCTCTGTGGTATAGAGGGATTTCTTTTAATTCGACGATTACCACTTGGGTAACATACCGTTCGGGATTAACTCCATGCTCTGTCAGTTGTTGCCTGTCGATAAGTTATAAGCTAAAAGATTTTTGCGTAGTATGACTGCCACTGCTCGTTGGTCGCATGTGAAAATATTTTCCAAGGTGAACGGCACAAAAAGGACAAAAACTCTGAGCCCTGCACACGATTCAAGCTGAGCCCAGCCCGAATTGAATGATTTAGAGGCGCACAGTTGTCAAAGAGCAGCGATGCGTATGAGCAACACCCATGGCCGTGTGGTCCTTGGTCTCCGCTGTTGGTCCTGAGCTGAGCTGAGCCCTAGCGAGAGTCCGGGCGAGAGCGGTGGTGTTGGCCAGGGCTGAGCCCTGGTGCGAGATGGCACCAGGCGCACGGCTGCTATGCCGATGGGGCGCCAAGTACGCTTTTAAAACCGATTTATCCGCTTCAATATTTATTGCTGCACATAATTGAGTGTAAAATTGCTTTAAAAAAATAAACCTTTAAAAAACATTCGCTTTAATTTAATATTTAAATATGAAGACGAATATAATAAAGTGCGGGAAATATCTAGGAATTTATAGTTTCAATTATTTTTTGGGTGATAATGGTGTAAGGTTTGAAATTTCTACTACTATATAAGGATTAATTCTAGGCAACAGTTTTCAAAAAAATTTTCGGATGGATTGTAGATAGTGTACGATAGGTAAAGTAATTCCCGAAAAGGATATTGAGTTTTTGTGTTTTTAAATATTCTTATGCTTTTGTCTTTATTTTAATGAATGAGATAACTAAACTGAATAATTACATTGCCAATATTTTTTTTTTAACTTGCACTTAAAGTTTAAGGAGTTATACTTAAAAGACGACGCGGATAACTTAGGGGTACCACTACATTACAATTAAATTCAATATATTTCTGAAGACCTTCAAAAAATATTTAAGTTACCAAATTTGGTCAGGATATTTTTTAAAACAAACAAATTAAAATCGAATTTTGCATCAAACATTTTTTTTAGACCGATCGGGCCTATGGGAGCTACATACTATATGAAATAATCAACCGATTTTAATTTAAGGTGGTAATGATTGCGAGCTATATGCTTAATAGCTTCCGACTGGTAAAATAAAATAAACTTGTTTCCCCTTCAATAATTAATCTAAATTAAAATTAATCTAATCTAAAAATTTGGTGGCTCTAGTTCTAACCATCTCTGAGACATCTCGGACAGTCGAAAATGAGTATATCGACTTCTCTAGTCACCGTGATCTTACTCTGGGTAACTTTTTGACATATTGTATATTCAAAATCAAATGAAGTCTGAATCTAAGCATTAGGTATTAATATAACATTAAAATTAAAGAGTTTCATACTATTTATTCAAAACGTGCAAACGAATAAATTAACACGAGAAAGAGCTTAAATATTAATGTTCGACTAGTCATAGTTATAAATATTGTAGAATTTCGAAAGTTTTTCGGTCTCGATATTGCAAATGTTTTTAAAGTTAAATAAAATTTCGTTTTTATTATGTAAACTTTTTTTGTGGAATTTTTACGGACTTAAATCAAATTGATTAACTTTTTCTTTCTCGTTTCAAAAAGAGTTATAGCGAAAATTAATTTAAAAATTTTTCTTTTATATTAAAAAATTAAATGCAATACGAGGGTGGATTGATAAGTTTCCGGCCTGACCAAGAAAAACAAGGTTTTTAAGAATTTTTTTTTTATTTCTCAACATAATCTCCTTCAAGGCTGATACATTTCTAGTAATGCCATCTCTATAGACTGATTCGTCAAGCTCCTCAAAATACCCATTTACAGCTTCGATTACTTCTTCATTGTCCGCAAATCTCTTACCGCCAAGCCATTTTTTGAGGTTAGGAAACAGATAATTGTCACTCGAGGCTAGGTCTGGAGAGTAGGGAGGGTGCGGCATCAATTCAAACTTCAGATCGTTGATTTTAGCCACCGCAACGATTGACTTGTGCGCTGGTGCGTTATCGTGATGAAACAAGATTCTTTTCTTCGCCAGATGAGCTCGTTTAATTTTCACCTCGTGGCTCAAACGTTGCAATAAGTCTGCGTAGTATTGACCAGTGATAATTTTACCCTTTTCAAGGTAACCAATGTATATAATACCTCTTGCATCCCAAAAAACAATAGCCATAACCTTGTTCGCTGAAAAAATTGTTTTTGCCTTCTTTGGAGTTGGTTCCACTGGTCCAATCCACTGTTTAGACTGTTCTTTGGTTTCAGGAGTGTAGTGGTAGACCCAAGTTTCGTCAACGGTTATGAATCGACGCAAAAATTCGCTTGGATTACGCTTATACAACGTCAAATTGGCGGTAGAAATGTTTTTTCGAATTACGAATTTTCAAGAAAAACACAGAGGCGTCTTGTTCAGTGTGCTCTCAAATCTAAACTAACATGGCGATCGGGCTGAAACTATAGCTACAAGCTATCTAAGGATGGTAAGCCCACCATAGAACGCCACCTCAAGGTAGGCCTAGTGGCGCATTATTATCAAATGATAATAACAAAATTATTTGGATAATCATTTTTTCAGAAAAAGAATTTAGAATAATTTGTGGTTCCTTCCGATTTGTGAGAGCTATCATTGTCTTGATGAAAGTTAGAGTTTTTAGGCAGCTATTGGGTTAATTGCTGTTTTGAAATAACACCAGTGGCGGACTTAGCCAACAGGCAACATAGGCTGTAGCCTAGGGAGGCCGAATTAGTGGCGGCAAAATTTGAGTCATCTACTACTACTACCTACTACAACAATATATTTTATCTTTTTTTTTTATGAAAAAAGGGCGGCTAGTTATGGATTGCGAAGGGGCGGCAAATATTTAAATCCGCCACTGAATAGCACGCTCAAGAAATAAAAATTGTACTTGATTTCACACGATTAAAAAAAGATATTCGATTGAAATTTAAAAGAAAAATATTTTTATTAGCCTAATCTTTTAGTACTTTAGTTAGGGAGTTCCCTTGTCTAATTTATTTTATTTTTAGTATAATTTATCCTAATATCATGCAATAAGCATACATCGCTATTAAAATACCAAAGATGAAAAGTTTTTTTAATTTTAAAAACTTATGCATGAATTTTTTACTTGTAAATTATAAACTTATTTCTATATAAAATTGCAATAGGGTTGAGAATCTCTATTAAAAACATTCAATTAACGTATAAAAAGCAAACTATTTAGAAGTTAGATCGTTTTTTTTTCATATTTTATTTACGATCTGCCTGTTATTCGACCATAACAAATTTAATGAATAATAATAAAAAAAAATGTGGTACAGTGGAGACGGTGCCCGACAGTGGAACACCCTGTACTTTTTCTCTCCAAAACATTTTTTCAACATATTCCTGCTATGAACTTTCCAATTGGAGTTAATTTTTTATTGGTTTGATTCGATATTTATAAATTCCGTAAATTTTTACCGATTGTGGTGAAATTCGAAAATTACGTCAAAGAAGCCATTTTAAATATATGAAGTTAGTTTCAAGTTGATATGTTGAGAGGTGTGGGAGAAAACACGGTAAATCGATTCAATATCATCAATAAAATTTGAGTGTGGATTTGTTCAATAGAGCCACATGAATCAGCTTACCAAAAAATGTGATTCGAGGTCACTTGTAACCATAATTAGGTAGAGTCAAATATTGACGCAATTTATAGGCAAGGGGTGATGAAATTTGTATATTTTTGGCTAAAACTTTTGCTGCATTTGTCCGATTTTGACACACAGATGTGTGGAACCCTAACGCATCACTCTTTTAAATTTCAGATAAAAATAAAGAACGGTGCGTCCCAAACCGCGAAAATCTACTGCAGGGGATCGGGGAAAAATATTGACACGATTCAACGAAACTTCATCTTCTGAGGAAATATGCTCACCAGCTGGTAAAGTTTGATGTATCTAGCTCTTCTAGTCTCCAAGATCTAGGAGTTCATTCGGACGGACGGACATGGCTCAATCGCTACCTGAGGTTATGATAAGCATTTTGCTATAGAGTACTTGGGGTCAGCCACGCCTCTTTCTGACCGTTACATACATTGCACAAATCTATTGTAGTATACTCTTTGTACCTATAGCTACAGGGTATCAAAATATATCTCCAAAATATATACCCAAAAGCATTGAAATTGATAAAAATACGTTTTTTTTTTTTCAAATTTTAAAACATATTTCGGCTACGTTTAACAATTCTATGAAAATATCCATATGCTATATTCTTTTCCCCTAATCCCGTTTGCTGGAAGAAAAATAAACTATCTGCAAGTCTCTTTCCTGAACCAAAATAAAACAAACTCAAGACAATACGATTCTCTTAAAAGCTCTGGACTTGTGGTTTCGCCGCTGGCAAACGAACTTGCTCCACTCATACATCGCACACGGCCAAAGACCAAATGATTCTCCACACAAGACGGAGAGCCTTGGCCAGCCAAAAAATGCCACAACACAAACTATAACCGACAATGGATATTAACGCTGGCGCTCTTTTGCTGCTGCTGACGTCGCGGTCGCTGTCACCGTCTCGGCTCCAAGTGGCAGCGACGCCAACGGCGCAGCACGCTGGCGTCGGCAGAGAACGACTGCGTAAATTTATGTGAGAAATCCCACCGAAAAAAGAGCAACACGGCTCGCTCACGACACACATAAAGCAAAATAATGGCACATTCGTCACACTTAACGCGGCCGCATGCTGCCGTTGCAGTCGCACGCCTGCCACTGCCTCGTGCCGGCTCGCTCGCACACAGTCATCCATCTTGACGAGTGCTCTCCGGCAGGCGGCCGAGCAAGCGACAGTTGAAGGCAAACGAATGCTTTATGAGCGCACAGCTCCGGCTCCTCCCTGTTTGCGACGCGCGACGCGTTGCCAATTGGCGGCAGAGGCTGCAGCAGCGTCAGCGCCAGCAGCAGCAGTAGCAGCATTAAGTCGGCCAATTTTAGTTGGTTTGGTTTTGGTCTGGGGGCTGCATGGCGTGAGTAATGTGGAGCTCGCATTGCCGTCGGCACTCATTTGATTGAGAGCAATGTGGTTGCTCTCTCAAGGTGATTCTTCTTCTTCTGCTGATCTCAGGCAAACAGCTGTGATGCAGCAAGTAGTGAGCGAAAGAGAGCAAGAGAGAGTGCATTGTGGCTATTTGGGGTGGTTTGTTGTGTACGCAACAATATGTGTGCATGTATGAGTGTTTGATTTGCGTGCGTGTGTGAGTTTGCTTTGTGCGTGTGCGTAGTTTTGTTGTGGTTGTTGTTTGTGTTTTTAGATTGAACGCCATGATTGTTCTGCCGTCGGCAAATCTGGCAACCATTATTATTATTTTTTTTGACTCATCTCAATCAATTTTTTGTTTGTTTTTGAATTGAGAAATGCAAATGAATGAAATACGAATTGCAATTTTTTAATATGAATGTGGGTCGCAATTGATATAATAATATAAAACATTATGTAGGTTGTTTTAATTTAGAATCATAAATATAACTCTGATTTAAACGACAGTATAAATTGTGTACTTTTAAAATAATGAGGAAATTCATTGGTCCTAGCAGGTGCTGTGAACATATCTTATTGTTTCAAACTATTGCAAATATTTTGAAAATTCAGCTTTATGTTAAAGTTGAGTTTCGGCAAATTAAGTTTAAAATAAAAATGTATATAATAATAAATTGAGAATTTTAGCTAGGTATATGCCTAATTCGATTCTTGCGATTTTCATTTTTTCAGCTCATTAATTTGATATTACATTTTTTTTTAAACATCTATCAACTCTAGTATGTTAGGTCGGGCAATTATAGGAAGGTCCTCGAATAACTTGTCAATTTTCCCCATTATGAATGCTTTTATAACGAACTATAAGATTTTGTATATTTTGATCTCTCCTATTCACCTATGAATTAAATTTCATACTGAGAAAAAAGGAACACTTAATGTTATTAAAAAAAGAGATTAAGGTTCAGGAGATTGAATTAAATTTGTAGAAAATCTTAAGTCTCTACACAAGATCGAAATAATATCCCTAAGGAGATAATCAATACATTAAGTTTTTTTTATGAATTAACTTTTTTGAGCCTTTCCAAAAGCAAACTGAAAGTTATTGATAAGAAAAAAAACCAAAAGTAATAAACTTACAAAGATATTAGGGGACTTCGCCCCTTCTCGCTTCGCTCACCACCCCCAAAATTCCATCGCCGCAAGATGCTCAGGGGGGCCCACCTTACTTACTACAAAAAGTTTACTACAAAAAAAAACTTTTTTATATAATAGGGGGACATCATTTTTGTATCTAACAAACTAATTTTTTGCTCGCCTGTAATTACTTATTAAGGGACATACCAATTCTACTATTTTTAAAAATTTTTGTGTAATATGTCAATACATTTAAATTATTGTAAATAAGGGCTATTTTAAGCATTAAATCTAAAATATAATTGATTTATTAGATCAATATTCGACTTCTTAAGCACATACAAATATGAATACTATTATAGCAATCTTTATCTAATGCCCATCATTATGGTTGGTTGAAACATTTCCAAAAAAAAAGTGTAAAAACTGAAGTGACTTTAAACTTTTAAAGAAATCACCTAATAAAATATTTTTGTTTAAAATTTCAATTTAATAATTTTTTGAGTCAAGCTAAATCGAAACAAATTTAAAAAAAAATACATAAATTCTTTTTAGACGAAGTTAAATCAAAAACTTATATAAACTAAGTTGGGTGCAAATTATTTCCGAGTAAAATTACGTATAAAAATATACATTTAATAAAGCTATAATAATATTTCTTTTACAATTCTTACTTGAGAAAATACTCATCCTTTTTCTTGTCGGCTTCGTAGGGCACAGCCTTTATATAATATATAACACAAAAATTACGATCATACCTAAGTATGCAAAATAATAAAGTTTTGCCTTATCTATTATAAGAACTTAGAGATTTAAGCATAAATTTTAATGGTGCGCTATGGGACAAGGTATGGATCTAGAATTTGTGTCTTGGGGGTGTTATTTATTTCGAAGTGCTCGGAGGAGCTCGCAAAAAACTTTGATCCCATTCTTCCAAAAACACATCCGAAAACCCCCACCGTGGAACCGCCAGTATATGAGCCAAATCAAAAGTTCAATTGTAGGATTTTTTTCTATTCAAACTACACTTCATATATATATTTATTGAATATATAAAAATATACAATCCAAAATATGTATTCAAAAAACCCCCGGTGACAACAATGGTTCACGGATGGGTCTAAAACTGAGCAGGGAATCTCTACCGCAATGGGCATCTGGCCCAGCGTCTTTCAAGCGGAGATTCGTGCCATAGTGATCTGCGCCCTTAGTATCTTTCTCAAGGGAACTAGGGAAGCAAACATCTGAATTTTTTCAGATAGCCAAGCTGCTATTAGGGCATTGTCATCCTGGAGCATATCCTCCAGGATGGTTAAAGAATGCCATAACTACCTCCAAAGCCTGTCCGCCCGGAACAAAGTCGCGCTATGTTGGGTGCCTGAATACTCGGGAGTGGATGGTAACACGATCGCTGACGATCTAGCACGACAGAGTGCCTCCACCCTGACAACATCTCCTGCGCCGTTTTGTGGTATTGGTTGGTCCACAATCAATACCATGATAAACAAATGGGTCGCAGGTGAACATAGGAGATACTGGTTCTCCCTTCCGGGGCTTCGTCAAGCAAAAGTGCTTGTCAAACCTCTAGATGTGATCAAGACAAAAGTCTTGGCAGAGCTAGCCTAAAGCTTCTAATAGCTTACCTATCTGGCCACCACACTGTTAGATACCATCTACAAAAAATTGGCCTATAGGACTCTTCAGAAGGCTGTACCTAGAAGACGATGAAACCACCAGACATATTCTCTGTGACTGCCCAGCACTGGTATGGGACAGAGCCTGTCACATGGGAAATGAACGGATTACTCCCTTCCATCTCAGGTCAATACCTACAAATGACCTATTGCTATTAATGCGGAAAGCGGAAAGTCTTTTGCTTTAACTTAAGAGTATGGTACGAAAGATCTTTTGGTCGCAGTGCCCCACCTCTCGTGAGGAACCCTGTGCGGAATAAATATGCATACAAAATCATTTAACGATATTTTGATAGCTGCCTTTAGGATATCTCGTAAATTAAATAATACTTAACATGGTTGCTATCAGAATTGTATTACTTTTATAAAGAATTTCTAAAAGTATTCAAACCTAAAGTGGATTTTATATCCAAATTACTTATAAATAAGATTTGAATACTTCATAAACAAATGAATTAACCATCTAAATACTTGTGAATATGCAGATCGAAATGCGAATTAAAATATAAGATGTAGTTTGCAGTAGAGCTGGGCTCGATCCCTATTTTCGAGAATCGATATTTTCTACCAATTTTCACCATAAAACATCGACTTTAATCGATTAATCGGACTTAAAATGTTAGACGCTTATAAGATTAAAACCGCAGAAAATTAATACAAAATGTCACTTAACATTTATTTTCTTAATTCCAAATAAAGAAAACAAAAATTCAAAACTGAGTAAAACGAAAACAAAAAATTAATAATTCGTTTGATTCAAAACTTAATACGAGAAAATCTAAAACGAAGTCACCATTGTATAATGTATAAACAAGTGTATATCATACAAAAGCTTGAATCTTCTGGCGGCTCTCAAAACTGTAGAATTAGATCCGAAAATGGATTCTTCGACCTCGGACGACCCCCATTAAGCTAGAGGAAAAATAATCGTTTTTCAGATACTTGTAAATGAACGGTTCTTAAGTCGATAATTTCCGAATATTTAAAAATATAAACCTATTTTGAAAAACAGTATGGCGACTCGAAACTCATTTGGACCCATAGTTTAAAATAGCTCAATAGAATTAAATTCGCTGAAGGCCTCCAAACTCGTTGTTCAGCGTAACCAATAAGTCAAATTGGACTCCGTCAGAATTTTGCATCAAAAAAGATTCGGTTTACTCAATGAACAAGTGATCGATTATAATTGTCAGAAAATAATATTCGATTAAAATCGCCTTTCATTTTAAAATAAAAAATGGCGTACAAATTGCAATTCAATTATTGTAGTATGATTGGGTGGCAAAAAAAAGTTTAATTATCAAATATCAAAGCAAGCGAATTACGTCCTGAAAACATTTTTTTTTACCAGCTTTATGGAGGCTGCATCTTGGAGACTATATCAATAGTATAACCGATTTTGATCAAATGAAGAATGCCACTATCAACTTCTACTGTCACACTAGCGCTTTGGGAAACATTGAATATCATCGACGCGTCACGACGTCTTCTTCTCTATTAAAGATACATTTCCGTCTTGCACAAAATTAATACGAGGGTGGATTGATAAGTTTCCGGCCTGACCAAGATCTGGCGCCACTAGGCCTACCTTGAGGTGGCGTTTTATGGTACCATCCTTAGATAGCTTGTAGCTATAGTTTCAGCCCCATCGCTATGTTAGTTTAGATTTGAGACCACACTGAACAAGACGCCTCTGTGTTTTTCTTGAAAATTCGAAATTCGAAAAAACATTTCTACCGCCAATTTGACGTTGTATAAGCGTAATCCAAGCGAATTTTTGCGTCGATTCATAACCGTTGACGAAACTTGGGTCCACCACTACACTCCTGAAACCAAAGAACAGTCTAAACAGTGGATTGGACCAGGGGAACCAACTCCAAAGAAGGCAAAAACAATTTTTTCAGCGAACAAAGTTATGGCTACTGTTTTTTGGGATGCAAGAGGTATTATATACATTGATTACCTTGAAAAGGGTAAAACTATCACTGGTCAATACTACGCAGACTTATTGCAACGTTTGAGCCATGAGGTGAAAATTAAACGACCTCATCTGGCGAAGAAAAGCATCTTGTTTTAAAACGATAACGCACCAGCGCACAAGTCAATAGTTGCGATGGCTAAAATCAACGATCTGAAGTTTGAATTGATGCCGCACCCTCCCTACTCTCCAGACCTAGCCCCGAGTGACTATTATCTGTTTCCTAACCTCAAAAAATGGCTTGGCGGTAAGAGATTTGCGGACAATGAAGAAGTAATCGAAGCTGTAAATGGGTATTTTGAGGAGCTTGACGAATCAGTCTATAGAGATGGCATTACTAGACTAGAACAACGCTATGAGAAATGTATCAGCCTTGGAGGAGATTATGTTGAGAAATAAAAAAAAATTCTTAAAAACGTTGTTTTTCTTGGTCAGGCCGGAAACTTATCAATCCACCCTCGTATATCAATAATCAACCGATTTTGATCAAATGAAAAACGCCCATATTAACTTCTGCGGCCCCCGCGGAGCCATAGGACTATATATATATTAACTTCTCCTGATAGCACTTTATAAAATATTGGAGGCCATCGACGCGCCACGACGTCTTCTTTTTTATGTAAGATACATTACCGTCTTGCACAAAATGAATATACCCTTTGTATCTACTAATAAATTAAATATTATAATTTTATAAAATATTTATATATAAATATATATTGAAGTAAGGTTTGTGTTTGTTTTATTATAAATTATTGTGTATTTGGTTTTCTACCAAACTTTGGGCTCAGTCATCATTATTTTAAGGAATCTAAAACCCACGATCCATAATAGTTCGAACTTTATAAGCACACATAAAAACAAAGTCTAAGCGAAAACTATTATTAAAGTAACCATTTTTAAATTTAATTGTCACAAAATAAAGATACAATTACGAAAATAAACCAATAAAAATACCTAAAAGAAGATTGATCTTTATACAGTAAGCTGGCTTTGAGTATTTCCTAAACTCTGAAAACTTTTTATTTTATGCCTAACCGACTGCTGTTAGTTTGAGGTCATATATAAATAAATAAATAAATAAATAAAACTTCAACCAGAACACACCCAAAGCAGCTCAAAACTATTTCAGTTGTATGCAGTTAGCCAAAAGGCTAAACCAGATTGCAAACTCAAAGAGTTGCCCAAAACCAAACTGAAATATGCGCTTGCCGCCAGAGTCGACCAACCGACCGACCGAGCGACCACAAGCCGCTGTGCGAATCCAAAAGATACAAATGCCGCAGCAGACTCTCACATAAATAAGTTTGCCAAAAGGCAAACGAGACACAAATTAGGTACTGGGCTGAGTCTGATACTGAGACTGAGTCCAAGGTAGAGGCACTCACTCATGCGCTCTCAGTTGAGTGAGTGAAAACCTGGGCATAGCTACATAGCTACATACGACAGACGGGGCTGCAGATACTTTATGGCCACTCGGGCTGCGCGTGGTTACTCAGCGCGGCGCTGCTAGCGTTGCGTCAGCGCAGACGTCAACGTAACATAAATAACGTTGGCAGCGCAGCGCCGTCAAAGAGAGCAAGTTTTTGCAGCAGTTACGTTGCTTGCGTCGCTGCTATGTTTCTTATAAGATTATTTATATACTGTTTGAATGGACGTTGACGCTGGCGCTGACGTTGCCGCTGGCATCGCTGCCAAGGGGTACTGCGAGCGAGGCGTCGTTGTGCCGCAGTTTGCGCACTTCTGGATTAATAAGGAGTTCTCGCTTGGATTTTCACATGTATATGCTTTGAATTGAATGCTTTATGGGTTTAGTTTGATAGAAGTCGTAAAGAAATCAACATCACACAACACAAAAGCACTCTCGTGTATCCGTGTAGTCACACAGACGCGTTCGTCCCCATTGTTGTTGTTGTCGTTGTTGTAGTTGTTGGTCGCATCGAACATCTCGGTATAACTCGGTCCCGCGGGCGTTGGCATTGGGGAGGGGAGCAGCCAAAAAACACAAAAAAAAAAAAACAAAATAGCAGCAGCAGCAGTAGCAGCAGCTACTTCAGTGGCCGCCAACTATCTCATCCAGCGCAGAGCTTTATACGTCGCCGTGTTCTCGCAGTCACAGTCGCAGTTGCGCCCGCCGCCAATTGACAGCTCGTAAAAATCGTAAAAATAATCATAACAATAATCGTAAAAAATTAGAACCGCAAGCGGCATTCAGTCGCATATTGGTCACAGTTCGGCATAGACTTTTATGTATCCAAAACGCGCGCGCGCTTCCTAAGAACAAATAGACAGTCAGTCGTCTCTAAGTAAGCGATACTTCAGATACTTAATTTTATGATATGTAAACGCTATAACTGACCCTGGTCTAGACTAAACTGCTCTGGGATTTTTATGACAACGTTTAACACTCTATAAAAAGCAAATAAAAATAAGAAAAAGTGCCCTCTAAAAAGTGTTTACCCAGCAAGCAGTCTGGCAGGTGTCTGTCTGCTTTAAGCCAACAACAATTGTGCAATAAGCTTTCGTGGTACATTGATATATACACACACATACATACATACATACATATATATAATCCTTACAAGTTGTTTGTTGTTTAAATCATAATCATTGTGCAAAGCTTTCAATGCCAAATTTGTAAAACCTATCTAACTAGCTGTCTGTCAGTACTAAGTGTTTTCGTTAAACTAGCATTAATTATAAAATAAATCAAACTATATAAATAACTAGTTTAAATAGTTTAATCAACTTAACGCTCAACATTTCTAGTCCCAAAGCAAGCAATATTTACAACTAAATAAGTAAAGTATAAAAATTATTAAGTGTTCAACGATATGGCCCTCTACAAACTAAATCTACTAGACAGCCAAAAATATACAAAAAATAAGCATTGAAAGCTGTTAAAAAAATAAAAATAAAAGTTACTACCAGAATAAAAAAAAAAACAAAGTTTTTCCAGTAAAGTTTTGCGCACGTGCAAAACAGCAAGTTGAATAAATAAGCTGCCAAGGATTTTCACAACTTTTACTCCTGTGTGTGTGTGGATTTAATGGTGAGTACAAAACGCGCCTTTTCAATTGTGATTTTTCATTCTGAACTTTTTCGCAAAAATTCAACACTTCATAACTCACAAAGCTGTGAGTAGCGCGGGGGTAGTCCTTCTGCAGGCCATCACTCAAAATGCCAAAATTGGGCGCAGCAAAAGGCTCCAACTGTTGACAGGCTTATTAGCCATTTGCATAAATTTTGATGCAACACCAACTACAAGCACAACAACAACAACAATAACAACAGCTACAAATAGCGCTCATAACGCAGCTGAGCTGAGGGGGACGTTGCGCGGGCTGGCACAAGTAATGGCCGCTTTGAACTTGGAATTCATTTTGAATTATTGCATATATCCTGGCAACATAGTTTCACTTCCGCATACTGTGGGCGGTCGGCCATTTGCATTTAGCCACTTGCAGTATGTGTGTGTGAATCAAAATGCACACCAATACAGCGGCCAGGCGGAAAGGCACTCACACACACACATACACACGCACGCATAGAGAGGCTGCCATAGCTAGAAAATTTATGCGGCCATTGCTGTGCACGTTGTCCTTGTTGTTATTGTTATTGCTGTTGTTGCTTTTGTCCTAGTTGTCTAGCCATGCATTTGTCGCACTCTTTCGCTCTTCTCTGCTGCTCACTCTACTTTTAGCTCTTTCGCTCTCTTTCAATGTGCACTCAGCTGCGCTGCATTTGTTCTGCCATTTAGACTTGAATTTATTTCATTTATATTTAAAAAATAATAACTTTATGCTTATATAACAATCTGTGTTGTTGTTGTTGTAGTTGCTGTTGTAATTATTCAATGCGATTGTTTTTAATGAACTTTGGTTTATTTTTAACACATTTATATTAATAATATAAACAAACTCAATTTGTGCTCTCTGTGTATGTACTTTATATACTCCTCTTTTTTGTGTCAAATTTTGTCATCATATAAAATTATTTGCTCATAATTTATCGATTAAATCAGTTGAAAATGTTTTACAGCTGACAAAATCGTAAAGGAAATGCAAAAAGTTTTATGATTTATGACAAAATGCATTTGAGAAGTGTGGCACACGTTGAGATTAAAGTTAATTCATTTAAGGCTAGCAAAGATATTTAAGCTAGTGAAGTATAAGCTTCGAGAAGAATATCTTCAAAGTTCTAAAGAACAGAAACAAATTTCAAAAAAATTAAAATTTTTATTTTTTTGTAAATGAAAATGTAAAAAGAAGTAGCTTTTGCTAAGCCAATTTAAACCTACACAATGGTATCTTATTTAACGAGATTTTTTTTTAATGATTTAAAGACAAGTTTCTCATAAAATAAAATCCTTATTTTAATTGCCATTGATTAAAAATCAGTAGAAATATTAATGATTTAAAGCAGCTTAAGCTTCTGGGTCAATGTTTCTTAAATTGCAAAGAAAAGTTATGTATGTATATATTTTTAACCCCCGACGCAAAAAAAGGGGTGTTATAAGTTTGACGTGTCTGTTTGTCTGTTTGTCTGTCTGTCTATGGCATCGTAGCTCCCGAACGCATGCAGTGATTTCAATTTAGTTTTTTTTGTATTAAAGGTGACTTATGTCCGAGTGTTGTTAGACATGTTTGATGAAAACCGGTTGAGCCGTTTAAAAGTTGTGGGAGTGAAAGTGGGAGAAAAACATCAACTTTGTCCGATTGGCTTAAAATTTGGTCCTATTGTAGCTGACGACATCACTGATTCGAATCTGAGGTTATTTTTGCTCTATCTCTTCTCGTTTAGAAGTTATGGCCATTTGAAGCTAAAAATACAGCAAATCTATTAAATATGATAATGATGCTTGTCAACAAATTATGCCAATGGGCTTGCCAATCATTTAATGTCTGTCTGTCTGTCTATTGCATCATAACTCCCGAACGCATGCAGTGATTTCATTTTTAACCCCCGACGCAAAAAGAGGGGTGTTATAAGTTTGACGTGCCTGTTTGTCTGTCTGTTTGTCTGTCTGTCTATGGCATCGTAGCTCCCGAACGCATGCAGTGATTTCAACTTAGTTTTTTTTTGTATTAAAGGTGACTTATGTCCGAGTGTTGTTAGACATGTTTGATGAAAATCGGTTGAGCCGTTTAAAAGTTGTGGGGAGTGAAAGTGGGGAGAAAAACATCAACTTTGTCCCATTGGCTTAAAATTTGGTCCTATTGTAACTGACGACGTCACTGATTCGAATCTGAGGTTATTTTTGCTCCATCTCTTCTCGTTTAAAAGTTATGGCCATTTGAAGTTAAAAACATCAACTTTGTCCGATTGGCTTAAAATTTGGTCCTATTGTAGCTGACGACGCCACTGATTCGAATCTGAGGTTATTTTTAACCCCCGACGCAAAAAAAGGGTGTTATAAGTTTGACGTGTCTGTCTGTCTGTCTATGGCATCGTAGCTCCCGAACGCATGCAGTGATTTCAATTTAGTTTTTTTGTATTAAAGGTGACTTATGTCCGAGTGTTGTTAGACATGTTTGATGAAAATCGGTTGAGCCGTTTAAAAGTTGTGGGGAGTGAAAGTGGGGAGAAAAACATCAACTTTGTCCGATTGGCTTAAAAATTGGTCCTATTGTAACTGACGACGTCACTGATTCGAATCTGAGGTTATTTTTGCTCTATCTCTTCTCGTTTAGAAGTTATGGCCATTTGAAGTTAAAAACATCAACTTTGTCCGATTGGCTTAAAATTTGTCTGTCTGTCTGTCTGTCTGTCTGTGGCATCATAACTCCCGAACGCATGCAGTGATTTCAATTTAGTTTTTTTTTGTATTAAAGGTGACTTATGTGCGAGTGTTCCTAGACATGTTTGATGAAAATCGGTTGAGCCGTTTAAAAGTTGTGGGGAGTGAAAGTGGGGAGAATGCGTAAAAAAAGCAAACGAGCTTGACCTTAAATGTAATCTATACCTTAACAAGAATCTAAATTATAGTAAGTATATTTTAATATAATAAAGTCTAACTTAACCTAACGTACCTATAAAAAGTATGAAATAAAAATTAAATTAAAAATTTAAAAAACCCCCGAACTTAAGTAATTTTCATTTAAAAAGTAAAAAATAATAAAAGAAACTTAATGTTAAAGTACTTAAGAATCTATTAATAATTCTAAAAAAATACGTCGCGTTGGGGGACCGCTCCTAACAATTTTAATACAAATAGTCTAATTAAGCAAGAAAGATTAACTTAAAAAAAAATTAAGAAAATACTTCAAAAACTTTCATAGAATTACTTCAAAAAATTTGCATGTAAGACCGTCAACGACGTCTGCCCTCGCGTGTCCCCCAACGCGACGTATTTTTTTTAGAATTATTAATAGATTCTTAAGTACTTTAACATTAAGTTTCTTTTATTATTTTTTACTTTTTAAATGAAAATTACTTAAGTTCGGGGGTTTTTTAAATTTTTAATTTATAGAGTTTTCAATATAGCTTTTTAATAAATTAATAGACAAAAATGAGGTGCAACATTTTGTTCTGAGAACGGAAACGTTAATTAGCGAATTGTTAGCTAAGATAAAGAATTCACTTTTTTAGAGAATACCGCATAAGGATTTATGTTGACAAAAAATAAAGTTGTTTAAGTTAATAGATTTAAGTTACAAACGATAGGATTTTAGAATCCTGATCAACATATAATTTTTTGGTTGCAACACTATTAAAGCTATAATATGTAGATCTGACCTAAAGATACATTTTTAGGATTCTGAAGCGTGAGCTGCATAAGGACTAATACCTTGGTTTAAGCTGCTAAAAATGATTAAGCTTGAAATAAAGTGATTACGATCCTGTTAGTGTCCAAAATTATAAAGACAATTATCTAAATAATGGATTTTCGGAATGATGTTTTGTTTTTCAAATAAAAATTAACAAAAAACAAATCAATCACTTCAGTTTTCTTCTTTCTATTTCAATCTTCTTTTAATAAGTACTTATATTTTATGGAGTTTAGCTTATATAACAGCTTTACAACTGCGATATATTTATATAGATTACATTTCGCTTACGTTTTAATTTTATTAATAAAGAAGATGGGGAAACTCTTTAAGGCGAAACTTGGGAATCATTCAGTTCCTGAATAGAGTAAGCTAAATATCACTTTTTGAATTAACGTAACGAACTTATTAATTCCCAAATTTTTTGAAGTTTCGAAATTTTTTTTTAGTAAATAAAGATGCAAAAAGGGAGAATATTTTTAGTCCGTAAAAGATTTAGTTAACTAACGCCATTTAAGCGAATACAATAAATAACACTGTTCTACAAAATCAAAAAAATAAAAGAACTTTTCAAGTGACCTAGTGTACGTTGTAGGTCTTGACGAGTAGATCACGATAGTGTGTTTCAAAATTGTCTAACACCCCCAAAATCGCAAGTTATTGCTTAAAAACCGTTTTTCGGGTACTGCGATCACTCCCACTATCACAACGTCGCCATTTTTCAACCGATTTTCGATTGCTTTACGGCTTTGAAAAGAAGAAGATTCAAGCTTTAAGATGATATACACTTGTTTATACTTCATACAAAGCAATTACGAGATTTTTTAAAAGTTGTCTAAGATTTACACTTTTTTTTTTTTTCGTTTTTCACACTTTGAAGTCATTTTTATATAACATTTTGTTAAAACACCTTTACTTATCACCTTTAAATATCAATGCCGAGTAAGAAAAGTCATGGTTTATCAAAATCGGTCGATAAACTTTTAAGTTACGACGCTTATTGTAAACAAGAAAATTAAACTTCCATCGAAAAAAAAGTTTTAGATGAATAATTCGTTTGTTTATGAAGATATCATAACCAAATTTGGTATTTAACAGTTTTTTATAGTTCCCAAGAACTGAACCAAATTTGAGTTTAAGTGAATGAGTTTAAATGAAAGAAAGATGTTGATGGGATTGGGTAGCCAGGCCTTCTAGAATTATGATACCACTTTTTCAAAATGCCATGAAAAACAAATTTTGAATATATAAATTATGCTTGGCAAAAAAATTTCTTACCAAAATATGATAATTCCAAATGTTTCTTCTTTTAGAATTAGTTGTATATTACAGAAAATTAATATTTAGTAACCTGCTCTGTGAAGAGAGACAAAATTTAATATAAATTAATTTAATTTAAAATTAAATTAAATTTTGTTTCCCTAGCATTTTGAAAAAGTGGATCTGAACTCTAGATTAATAAATATGAAAAAAAAAGGAAACCATTATGGTTCACTCAAGATTAAACTAAATATTGCTTTCTTAATCAAGAAAATAGAGTCTTAACCATATTTCATGATTTTGAGCTTTATACGGATTTCAAAACTAACTTGAGCTAAACTATTTGACACTGAAATCAAGAGATACACTTAAAAGCTAGAACAAGAATTTGTGTTGGCAAAAATACGTCCAGGCGATTTTTCCTTTATTTTGAGACTAATTATTATTTTTTCTTATAGACAGGGATTCTTCGTTTCAGAACGCTCAAATTAAAAATAAAAAAATAGGCTTAGCTGCAGATAGCTTTACGGCCAGGAAAAATTTATAATTTGTAAATGTTTAGAATTCTCAAATTAAATTTCATACTCACTAAAGCCATATTTTGTTTTAATGCTGAGATAGGGATTATTTTATTTTTAAGGAAAACAGAGTCGAAATATTCGGTAAAATTCCACTTTGTTTGAGCAAATTCGAACTTTAATAAAGATTAGCGCTTCTTTCTGAATAGTTGGCAATGGATATTATGAAAGCTCGTCTTCTTCGTTGCTACTTAGCTTTAAAAAGTAACTTACTTAATGTTTTTAAAATTTATTGATTGGAATTATATAATAATGTCTTTGTCACTGTTAAATACCAAAGAACTCATCAAAAAAGAATATTTATTATATTATACAATAAATTAGGAAAAACAAGTTTTGAATATACTTTGGCTACAAAAAATAAAATTCTTTAACAAAATAAGACAAAATTAAATTTGTCTTCTTTAAGTTTTTTATTTATTTACTTATTTGCAAGCAGCTTAGATTTTTTCTTTTAGAATTTGTCGAATGTTGCAGAAAATTAATCCTAATTAATTATCCTAAATAACTTTTTTTGTACTTTTATTCACTTAACAAAGAGCCTAAGATAAAATTTGAGCATACGAAAATTTTGCTCTTAACCAACTTAATTTAAACTTAAATATCTGCGTCGCTATGATGATTTAATTTTTAATATTTTATAAGTTGAGAAGTTTTGGACAGTATTTCTTCAAAAAGTAATTTTATCAAATTATTTATTATTATTTTTACGCATTGGCGTCGAAATTATTTCCTCTATGAAGGGGCAATTTGCTATATTGATAAATATTTTTCTTTGCTCAAAGTAATTTTCACGTTTCTAGGACTTATTATATTCTAAATCTAGTTTTAAATGCTCTAAGACCTATTAGTATTAGTCACGGAAAATAATGTCATTTTATTTTTTTATAAATGGATTATATTTAGCTTGCATAAGGATTTTACAGATCGCTTAAAAAAACAAAGCTTATATATATATAAATATATATATTTTTATATTGCTTAAAAAGATATCGTTACTGCATTTGGTATTCAGAAGTTTTTCTAAATTCCCAAAAAATCTTTTCAATTTATATATTTACAATACCAAATGGACCTCGTAGTACTACCGATCGGTAAAAAAAATATTTTGTCATAATTTGTTTTGTTTATAAAACGTACGTCATGTTTCATTACTTTAAAAATAAAATTATTCTAACTGGAAAGTTATCTAATGCACTAAAAAAAATAACACAAAAAAAATTCGAAATAATATCTGATATAATCTACGAAATTTGCTTAATTCCATGTATCTCTAAACAAGTATACTATCAAATCGAAACGCCCGTACAAAAACTAACATATCAACCTCAAAGCCGCAAAAAACAAAATAAATTCAAATAATATTTATTCAAATTCACACTCCCAGAGCATGGCAGCTAAAGATTTATAACACGGCGTAAAATGGCGACAACTGTTTTGTAAAAAACATTAATCAGCGCCGATCATCAACAGACAATAACAAAAAAAATAAAACAAAATTTAACGAAACTGAAAAAATACAAAAATAAAAATCTTTCCAAATAAAACAAAGAGCACTAAAGAAATAATAAAACTTGTTTGGTTTAACATATGCCGGGAATTTGAAATTAAAATTATTATCAAAGACAACAAATATATACACCATTGAATAATGCTAACACGAAGCTACTAATTAATCATATGCAAGAATATATAACAACTCACGCAAAAAGATTTAAGATTTAAATAAAAAGATACTTGCATGATGAACTTAAGATACACTTGAGTTTTTCTATAAGAAAAGAGCATCATGTAGCTTCCTAAAAAAGCAAAGAAGAATCGTTTTAAAAGGTTTTTAAAGATGGCTTTAACTTTTTACTAAACATATACATTTTTATAAAATGTAGATTCAGATTGAAAAGATCATTTGAGCTAAAATACGTTGAGAAGGCGTGGTTAGAATATACTTAAATTTGTTATATAGCCAGGCCCGACGAGAGGGATCGGGAACTTTTTCCCCAGGGCCCGGAGCTCTCGGAGAGTCCTGGACTCGAGAGTCATTCGGGAAGATTCGAGTCTCAGGATTGGCAACTTTGTATTTGGAATCTGAGTTAGCAAGAAAACTCGACTTTGATGATATTGTAAAAGCTTTCGCCTCAGCTTAAGCACGGAAGGCGAAATTCTAAGCATCTAGACGGGTATTGTAAGAAAAATTGATAGTGGCCCGGATCCGAGATTTTCACCGGGGCCCGGATATTCTCTTTACGGCCCTGTATAAAGCAAAAGTGCGCCTTTCCGCCCTGTTCTTCTAATAGGAGCGATACGTTGACTTCATTAAGAAATAAATAAAATAATTTTGAGGCTTAATGATTTGACACGATATATATTAATTTATTTTTAAAGGAGATCTTAAAGCATTGTTCGTTATTGTTAAAAAATTTACTATAGAATAGTTTGTTATAGAGACTGCAATTCAAGATTTTTTTACTCTATATAGGACGATCCCTATACAGGCGAAAAAAAGTACGCCATTTTTATTTTTAGGTGTATAGCTTTATCTCGTGGAAAATATATATTAAGCGTCATAAATCTTTCCCCAAAAATCTTAATCCAATCTAAGAGTAAGGTAACTCTAACTTTAACTATTTTCAAGATAAAGGAGTTCAGTCAGTCATGATCCATTTTTCTTGTCCTCTTCATCATATTTGAGGTAACTAAGTGGGGTCTCCAGATGTGTTTTCCGCTTAGTAACTAAGTAAATTCCCATGCGATTTTCTTCCTTTTTGCAAGCAAAACCTTTATATATATACTAGATACTATTTACAGTAAAGATGGCGTGTACGGTATTAGTCGGGCGCGGTCGGCTTAAAGATACCCTGTACGACTAGCTCGTAATAAAGTTCGATTTCCACGAATATACATAACCTGATGAATCTTTGACGCACTAGTACAAATTTTAGTTGACCGATTGGAAGCTCACATGACTATTGTCAGACAAAGTACGTTAAACATTTGACACGAGTACTTACATACCTGCAGAACGCTCTCGAGTGCCAGATTTATTTCAATATCTTTACAAACAATCCAAACACATCGAATTTGTACCCAAACGTGTCCTATGACCGACTGGTCCTATGGCAAACTATTTGAAAAAGTCAGACGATCCTAGCTTAAATTTAGTACAGTGTAGGAACAAGCAAATATTGACGAATAACAAATTGGGTATCAGATATATCGACATACTAACGAATCGACAACATATTTTGTTAAGCAAATAAATTTTGAAGATCGGCGTATAGCAGCTATTGAAGAAACCGACTGTTGTCCGAAAAACACGTTGCAAAACGACAGAGCTTGGGCAACAGAAAACATTGATCGCGATTGGTAGTAACGTAATCTTTTGTTTGGCGGCCTGGTCTTTGTCATCAAGTAATTTTGTCCTGCGCACCGTTAAACACCCTATAAAAATTAATCTTTGGTGATGCTTCTCAAAAAAGGGTTTCGGCATTTTGCGTCTCTTCACAGAGAACCTGAATGCTCCCACGATGGGCGAAATTTATCGAAAAGCTTTATTACCGACTGCCAAAAGTCAATTTATCAACAAAAAAGAAGATTGGATTCTGCAGGAAGATAATGACCCCAAACACCGCCTTCGTCTCTGTACCGACTGGAAGCGCGAAAAAGGCATCATCACCTTGGAATGGCCTGCACAGTCCCCTGATGCAAATCCCATTGAAAACGTCTGGGCCGTCATCAAGCAAAAGCTTCGAGGAAGACCCACATTTACTTTGAAACAGCTTTAAATTTGATCAAAATTGGGGGCTTTAAAAAATATTTCCAAAGCTCACAAATTTGCGGCAAGTCTATATTTTGACAGAGGAACTTCTTTAAGGTCCATAAGTTACTTATAATAACTTCTCAGGTTTTTATCTTAAATTTGGTAAACGATAGGTAGAATAATTTAAACAATGGTTCCCTCAACGTATACTGTTCAAGTTATAGTCTAAGTAATATATCAACACTGCTTTAATTTTGATCTATTTTCAATCCATTTTTAATAACCTTATAAATATATATAATAATAATAATAATATGTACTGCAATAAATAATTTTGATATATTTTGATCTCCAATCCAAAATCCAAATCCAATTTATTTATCGTAGACTAGTGAACCCGGCTGACGGTGTCCTACCCCAACACTTTGAATACTCTTCAAGTGTATAAACATCGTAAGATTGTCTAGTTAGATTATCTAGACAATCCATAAGATTTTTGGATTAGTTGACTTTTATGACTCTCTAAAATGCCGTATGTACGAACTTAAATATTCTTAAGAGAGTTCGCATCTCTAATAAATTGATGCCCCACAGAAACTACATTTCAACCCCTTTGCGACTACGCTTCTGTCTGCACTTAATATCCGACACCAGGTGTTGAACAATTTTCTACTATGCTATATTCACGATATTTGTAAAAATGGTGTATCTCCCAAAACAATACACCCAATATACACCGCAATAGGCTTAAAACCTCCGTATTGACAACCTCTAACAGGCGCAAAAATTTGATATGAAATTCATCGACGCGTTCATGTAGCAACACTCGTAACACGTGAAACATAAGTTTCTTTTATATATACGAATATAGATTAATTTGAAAAGAGGATGCCTTCACCAGTGCTTATTCTAAGGTGCCTGATTTTTAGAATTTTACGCTTCTACTTTCTAAATATCCAGTTTCCGAATTTTCAATAAATGTCGCTCAGCTAAAAGTGTAAGAAAAATTTAAGAAGTTATGAGAAACAAAATCGAATAAATTGTATTCATTCTGATTTTGAGAAATTCGGAGCACGGCTGATTGGTATTATTAGTGGATTTAAATTAACTATTGTTATTATTCTACCGCCAGAGCACCTTCATTAGCACATTCCCCCTGCTTAACCTCCATTTTATGTCGCCAATCATTGCTCATGTTCTCTCATCCGCGGAGTCTCGTCTCGTCTCTCTATCTTTCTCTACCTCTCTCCCTGTTTTGCAGTTCACTATTTTATCGCAATTGCTTTTCATGTTGTTCACACTTTCCAAGCAAAAACTAACAAATGAATGCCATAAGGATTTGTAGCTGTTGTTGTTGTTTTTGCTGATTTTTTGTTGTTGTTGTTGATGTTTTTGCTGTGCTATTTAATTTTTGTGCGGATTTTGATGTAGCTGCAGTAAAAAAGGACTAAAGAGTCCAAGTCTCCCGGTGCGGCGCAGTTTTTGGGTGGCAATTTGCTGTGGCTGCACTTTGGTTGCTCGTTTTTGTTGGAGCTTGAGCTTTTTTCTGGCTGCTCCATGGAGCTGGCTGAGACTCAGTCAGAGAGTCAGTCGTGTTGGCCCGGACTGGCCGCCCAGCGGGGCGCGCTCGCAGTGACATTGCACAGAGCGGGTGACAATGATTTATGGCAAAGAGATACGCGACAACGAACGCAAAAATTCAGCAAAGTACAAAAAAAAAATAAAAATGGAGACGCAGAGCGGCAGAGCGAGTGAGTAGAGCAAACGAGAGAGAGTGTTGGCTGAAAATCTAAGCCAAATTCAATTGCACGGAGAGATAGCAACTGGCCAAAGATATAATAATACTTATATATTTTGCAGCGCACCTTTAAAAACATTTTTTTTAAGACACGAAATGTCCTTGAAAAAGCAACAACAATAGCTAGCTGGCAGGAAAGTGAAACCCGCAGCGTTCTACGAGTTAGAGCCGGATTTTTTTGTCACTTGCATTTTTGCACATGTCATAAAACCATAAAAATTTTCCCAAAAATTATGGCCATTAGGAAGTCACCTGCACTGAGTGCTCAGTCGTCACCTTTGAGACTCAGTCTGTGTCTCTGGTTATGCAATCATCATTTTCTATGCTCATAAAAATTAATATGCGTCCTTCGCGCTGGCAATTTAGCGCGTATCTGGGCAGAAGCATCTACGGCATTTGACTTTGAAGCCCCCCCCGGTGCCGTCGACGAGCCTTCTAAACAACAGACGACCAAATCGACCAACCAACCAACCAAGTCGACCAACCGTCGGGTAGTACATGACTTTTGACTTGACTTTGGTTGCTATTGTGTTTGTTGTTGGGTCTGAGCCGCACATCTTGAAGGTTACCTGTTCCAGTATTTACAGTTTGGCCCTCTCTCGCTCTTTTTAGATTTCTCAACGTTTGCGTTCTGTTTTTTTTGTTGTTGGTTCGAAGTTTGTCTGAAATTATTATTTATGAGTTCGCATTGTTGTCGCCGTTTTGAAACTGATCTGAATCGCCTGAACCTGAGCCTGAGCCTGAGTCTCACTTGGCCGGGTTTTGGGCCTGCTTAGAAGCAGTTTGTATCTTCGTTTTCATTTTTGGTATTTGGCCAAGCTGCAGGCAAATTAAACAAACAAACATACAACAACAACAACAACATGCTACAACAACGAACTTGCTTCGATTTTTACTTTCAATTGAAAATGTATCTTTTTGTTGTTGTTGTTATAAATCAAATCATTTGTGTGTAATGTGTGTACATGTGCGCGTGTGTGTGTGCGAGAGTGCGTCAAAGTGTGCGTTGTCGCATATAAATCACTTCATTTTAGATTTCGGTATTCTTGGCTTATTTTTTTTTTGGGTGTATAAAAGAAATTACACACGTTCTGGTTGTGTTCCTTATATACAGAGAATTGTTTCTCATATAAGCTATGTAAATAGAAATAAGTACAACTTAATTTCGATTTCTTGCCATCTGAAGTTCTTTTCGAGGGGAAAATTATTAACTGCAAATTGAATATATATAAAAAAAGTAATTTCTTCTACTACTATAACTTTGTAAACTATATAAGAAATTCGAGTTTAAGATGTAGCTAGGCTTGGATAAAATATTTTTTGTCACCATAAGAATATGAAAAATAAAACTTGCCAATTGAGGTTTTTGAGAAAAAAAATCATTTACTATAAATCGAAAAATTATATGTACTACGAGGGTGGATTGATAAGTTTCCGACCTGACCACTAGGCCTACCTTGAGGTGGCGTTCTATAGTACCATCCTTAGATAGCTTGTAGCTATAGTTTCAGCCCGATCGCCATGTTAGTTTAGATTTGAGAGCACACCTCTGTGTTTTTCTTGAAAATTCGAAATTCGAAAAAACATTTCTACCGCCAATTTGTCGTTGTATAAGCGTAATCCAAGCAAATTTTTGCGTCGATTCATAACCGTTGACGAAACTTGGGTCCACCACTACACTCCTGAAACCAAAGAACAGTCTAAACAGTGGATTGGACAAGTGGTCTAACCAATCTCCAAACGACCAAATCTGGTTACGATATCTTTATTTAGGAACAAGAGAATTATAGCGACATTGATTTCTTTGAAAAGAGTTATTATATGACCGATCGATCCTATGCAGAGCGTAATGCTATACTGATTAGTCAACCGATTTTGATCAAATTTGATGACAGTGATTGGCGAACTATAAAGAACTCTTCGAATACCAAATCTTGGTATACGATACCTTCAGTAAACAAGTCGAATCATTGCGATGGCTAAAATCAACGATCTGAAGTTTGAATTGATGTCGCAGCCTCCTACTCTCCAAACCTAGCCCCGATGGGAGCTATTAATCTATCCCCGATATCTACAAAATAAATGAACTTGGCGCATATAGAGATAATATGCGGATCTAATGTGAAAGTTAAGTAACTCGAAGCTCGTACCATATCGGAGTATCTAGGCGTTGCAGGAACTTGACGAATCAGACGGATAGACGGACATGGGCATATCGACTAGTCTAGATCACCGCTGATCAGAAATGTAGGTCAACCTTGGAGGTGATCTCCGACGTCTGCTACTAAATATTAAAAAACATTTACAGCTTGCACAAACGTTAATATACCCTTGGTACCATACGGTACAGGCGGAAACTTATCAATCTACCCTCGTATGTATATGGAAAATTGAAATGAATAACGTAAAATTATAAAAATAAGAATATCCTAATAAAGTGATATTTTTGGTGAAAAATTATTAACTGAACTGTATCTACTATATTGAAAAATCGATTATATAATAACAAGATGAAATAAATAAATATAACTATATACGAAAATTGCTCCTTATCTTTTTAAAGAGATCGCTCCTTTACTATTTTATCGTCACCTTAGACACATGATAATATAGAATTAAAAAAAATAAAGGCATCGGAGGTGCCACAAGGCTTGGCAACAGTTTGAAACCAAATCTTTAAAAAAAGATTTAATTTTTCGGATAAATAATTAATAATTATAAATATTATAAAGTTTTTAATATAAAAGAAATAATACTTATATGAACTATTAAGAAATTCGATATAAAGGTGTAGTTCTATTTTTCTTTAAAGCGGATTTGATGTATATCCTTAAAACTTATTTACTGAGAAACGAAAATGTTATATACTTACTAATTAGATAGAAAAATCGTATCGAATAATTAATTTATGATTTTGAAAATAAGCATATCTTAATGCCTATTCACTTCAAGATATACTTTTTATTTACTGAAAATTTAAAATCTTCTATATTGAAAATTCGAATTATATAATATAGAAGTAATGAATAAACCTTAAAACCTTTTTACTGAAAATCTAAAATGTTGTTATACATTTACTGAGTTTATTATTTTATTTACTAAATCGCACAATAAGCATATGTTAATGCCTATTCATTCACTTGAAGATACATTTTTTTTATTGACTAAAGACTTAGAATCTTCTATATGGAAAACTCGAATTATATAATATAGACGAAATGAATGAATCTTCTACGAAAAAAATACGAAAAAAATATGGTTTTGATTTGTATTTTTTATTATCATCTAAGGTGCAACAAAATAATAAAGAAACGATCTCTTTAAAAAAACTGCTATTTTAAAGAGATCGTTTCTTTATTTTTTTGTTTTCACCTTAGATGATAATAAAAAAATCCAAATCATAACCATATTTTTTTCGTGCCACTTTCGTTTCTTTTAGAGACAAATTTTTAATTTCGAAAAAAGTAAATGTATTATTTACTTTACGTTAAGTTCGCAATATTTAAATGGTCATAGAAATTAGTAGTACCTCCTCAGTTAAAGACACCTTAAAGTAAAATCTTACGACACTAAGATAGGCTGAACACATCTACAGTCATGAAAAATTCACGCCACAATATTTCAAGCCTTAGTAATCATGTTCTATAGAAAGATATTGATTGCTTTCAGTAAGAGCTTATAGAGCTCTCTGATCAAGATAATGTTGTTGACACTTCTAGGAACACTGTCTACCAGATCGCGCGAGTTGTTCAAGAAGAAATTCAACATCCTGTAAGATCTGGGAGACTGAGCAGACATTAAAGCTTTCCTTAGATGGGATCAATCAGAATAGATCCTAGGTCTGTAGCCTAATAGAGCTTAGCGATTTGAAATAATCGTGTCACTCTAACTAGAGGCTGATATTTTTCGTTGTCTTCAAATTTCGTCATCATTTTAACTGAAATAATTAAGATTCTTTCGAAAATAGAGCTAGCTGAGCAGCCTTAGAACTAGTAGTGAACTCAATTGATCCAGTGCAGCTTTACCAACAATATTGTTATCTTCATCTATAGCCGGCATACTTAATACATACAACTATATATTATATATATGTAAATAAATATATATAAATAAAATAAATATATTTATTTGCTGCACATATAACCTTGATACGGCCTCAAAAAAGTGAATGGATTGCTTATCGTACAAGATCTGTTTGAAAGTTTTAATTTTTATTAAAAGTTTGTTTGCAAATTCTAAGCGGCCTTTTTAATCTTAAATTTTTATACCATAACAAAGTTTCATATTTAAAAAAATGGCGGACGTAAAGTCGGGCGCGGACGACTTTAGGATACCCTGTACCACTAGCTTGTAATAAAGTCGATTTCTGCACAAAAACCAAAAACAGAAGAATTTTTAAGCAAACATTTTTTTTTTGACTGATCGTTCCTATGGGAGCTATATGATATAGTCAACCGATTTCAATAAAATTTGACACAGTGCCTAAATACCTTAAAAAAGATATGAATGCCAAATTTATTTTAAATATCTTTACAAACAAACAAATCACATCGAATTTTGTATAAAAAACGTGTTTTTGGACCGATTGGTCCTATGGGAGCTATATGATCTAGTCAAACGATTTGGATTAAATTTGGTAAAGTGCTTAGGAACTATAAAATACTCACGAATGTCAAATTTGGTCCCAATATCTTAACAAACAAACGAAACACAACAAATTTTGTTAAAAAATCGATTTTTTGGAAGATCGGACCTATGGGAGCTATATGATATAGTCAACCGATTTTGTTCAAATTTGGCACATTGCTTAAGTGGTCTACAAAATTTCCAAACACCAAATCTGGTTACGATATCTTAATTAAAAAACGAAATATAGCGAATTTTTCTTTAAAAAAGTTATTTTGGCCGATCGGTCCTATGGGAGCTATATGATATAGTCAACCGATTTCGATCAAATTTGGTACAGTGATTGGGAACTATAAAAAACTTTCGAATACCAAATTTGGTTACGATATCTTTATAAACAAACGAATTATTCATCTAAAACGCTTTTTTTTTGTCGAGGTCGTCTCAAACACCCCTATGGGAGCTATATAATTTAACCCCGATATCAAAAAATAAAATAAACTTGCCTCCTATGGAATAATATGGGATCTAATGTGAAAGTTTGGTAACTCTAGCTCTTACCATCTCTGAGATCTAGGCGTTCACACGGACGGACGGACGGACGGACGGACGGACGGACGGACAGACGGACGGACGGACAGACGGACAGACGGACAGACGGACATGGGTATATCGACTTCTCTATTCACCCTGATCATATTTTAGGTAACTTTGGGATGTCTCCGACGTCTCCTTCTATATGTTACATACATTTTCGGCTTGCATAAACTTAATATACCCTTGGACCATACGGTACAGGGTATAAAAATTAAAAAAAAAAACACTTGCTTTGTGTTCTGAAACTAGTTTGGGGTTTAAAAATAAGTAAATATTCTTAAAATATACCAAGCCTTATCTTCAGTCTGTGATCTTACATTTATTTAACTCCTATAAATATAAACTGATTTAACGATAAATATTTTTATAGTTTATACTTTGAAATCCTGTTTTGATTTTTGGAAAATTTCCATGAATTTTGCTCGACAAATTTGGCTCCACTGCTCAAAATTTTTTACTTTTTTTTTTTTTATTGTCCTTCGAATCTTATTTCTAAAAAAATATGATATGTTCTTAATAACTTCTTTTTAATGGTTGAAAATTTAATGTTTGAATCCATCATCAAAATTTAACCAACAAATAATTTAAAAAAAAAGAGAATATATATTTAGGTCGATGGCACACGGCTTGCGGGCCAGTGCTTCGATTCTTTTGAAAAAATGAAAGAATGGATCGATTCTTGGATCTTATCAAAGGATGAAGAATTTTTCCGACGCGGGATTCGTTTGTTGCCTGAAAGATGGGCCAAAGTAGTGGAAAGTGACGGACAATACTTTGAAACATAAATAAGATACCATTTTTTTATATAATTTTTAAAATTAAAAAGTTGTAGACCTAATATGTTTTAAACATTTTGATTTAATTAGAAAATAATCTCACAAATGCTTTAAAAAAAATTATAACATATTCAAAACTCAATTTTTATAATTGTTATTTTTGTTTCGCTGAATAAAAGCTTATTTTTAGATTTGGCATCAAAATAGACAAAAAATTTGTTTGTTTTTTTTTTAAGAGAATATATTGCAAATATTTAAATTTTTTAAATTATAAGAATGAAGTTATAGACAACAAAAATTAAGATATTTTCCAAAATCTTAACTTTTATAATTGATATTGTTATTTAATTGAATGAAGCTTATTTTTGGATCTTTCATAAAAATTGACAAAAAATCGTTTTTGTAACAAAAACTCATATATCTTTCAAATAATTTACATCTCGTAAAGAAATTTTCCAAAATATTAATTTCTCTCTATATTAGAGAGAAAATATAAAAAGTTTTTCGTCGTTGACATTTATATTTATATATAAGGTTATGTATAGTTTCGATCGTGAAGCGAAACAGAGCCTCCTAGTCTTTCAAAAAACGGATTTCGATCAAATTTTACCCAGTGCTTTAATAGTTTAAAAAAGATCTGAATACCGAATTTAGTTCAAATATCTTTACAATCAAACGAAACACAACTAATTTTGTATAAAAAACTTTTTTTTGGACCGATTGGTGCTATGGGAGCTATATGATATAGTCAACCGATTTTGTTCAAATTTAGTACAGTGCTTGGGTACTCTAAAAACTTCTGAATGCCAAATCTGGTTACGATATTCTTATCAAAAAATTAAATGTAGCGCTTTGTAAAAAAAATTATTTTGGTCGATCGGTCCTATGAGAGCTATATGATATAGTTAACTGATTTTGATCAAATTTGGTACAGTGCTTGGGAACTATAAAAAACTTTCGAATGTCAACTTTGGTTACAATATCTTCATAAAAAAGAATTATATATCTACAACTTTTTTTTTCGAGGTCGTCTGAAACACCCCTATGGGAGCTATATTATTTAACCCCGATATCAAAAAATAAAATAAACTTGTCTCCCATGGAATAATATGGGATCTAATGTGAAAGTTTGGTAACTCTAGCTCTATGAGATCTAGGCGTTCAAACGGACGGACGGACTGACGGACATGGGTATATCGACTTCTCTATTCACCCTGATCATATTTTAGGTAACTTTGGGTGTCTCCGACGACTCCTTCTATATGTTACATACATTTTCGGCTTGCACAAACGTAATATACCCTTGGTACCACACGGTACAGGGTATAAAAATAAAATAAATTTGTTTTCCGAGACAAAATAAGGTGACCCCCCTTCTATATGTTGCAAACATTTTCAGCTTGTAAAAACTTAATATATCCTTTGCACCATAAGATGCAGCGAATAAAAAAACTTTGAATCAATCGTCAAATCTTTTCCTAAAAGAAATTAATAAAATATTTTTAAAATGACTTTTTTTAATATGCACTTTAATCAAAATTTGCCTGCCATTTGGCAGTTTTAAAAAATTTATTAAATTCTTATATAATTTTAAGCCTAAGTTACACAATTTTTACAATACGTACAAATGACGTCACAATTGCACAATCAAATCCTTACAATATTTCCCATCCACTTCAGATATGTGTATTGTATTTAATATATTAACTACAATTTTAAAAACTTTTGATTACTCAAAAGATACATTTTTTAAGCCCGACAAGTAGCCTGAAGATAAAGATTTCAAAGGTTCTACCCGCCAAATGCCGCTCTGTTCCCTTGGCACAATTATGTGCTTAACCTTTACATATAAACACACTTTTGTACTCTCAATTCTATATACTACTTACTTATATGTTAGGTACTTTTATGCCACATATGTGCTGCTGGCTGAGAATTGTTTGTGTTGTCGCTGTTGCAGTTGCATTTAGCTCATAAATCACCTTCGCTTCTAATATTTTCACAAACACATCACAATGGAGAAAATTTTGTGATTTATTTGTGTGAAGAAGTCAATAACTCATAAAAAAATCGACATAAATCTTTGGAAACTGTGCAGCGGGCACACACTCAGACTCCAGAACAGAACTCGACCAAATCCAAGGTACTCTACTGCTCTAAGGAGTCTAAGGCGCACAATTGTCTCAGCACGCGTTTTCTAGGACAGCGGCAAAGGCAATAACATGTGTTGCATAATATTTGCATATTGCAAGTTCCAAGGATTTCAGGGAACAGCGTGTGGAAAACAAAAGTAGCTGGGATATGTCCAAACAATATGCATATGAAATATGAATATGAAAAAAACACACTTTTTGGAATCTGTGATTTTATAATTGTTCTTTTTTAAGAAATTAGTAACGCTCTATATTGAGGCATGTCCTAGCTGCATGGGATCAGCAAAAAAATACAACTAAAATCCCAACAGTATGACTCAAAATAAGTTTAAAACGTTTTAACTTGGGCGGCAAAATTAAAGCAAAGGCCAAGCGACAAAAGACATGTTTTTTTTTTGTTTTTTTTTCTCAAATGTATCTTTTTTGTTGTTGCTGAAACTATCTTTGTATCTAACTAACTAGCCAGGGGCAAGTCTTTGCGTGTGTAAGAGTTCCAAATGTGAACATGGAATAATTCGTTGTTTTTGTTGCTAAAACTAAGCCAAACGAAATACTCGAAAATGTCGCAAAAGATATAAAAAAAACGAAGACGACGACCAAAAAAAAAAAAACAATGTCACACATGTCAAAGTTGTCGCGAAATGACACAAATGCGGCCCGGATTGCTCATTGACCGCACGTCGCGTCCGCCCTTGGACTCTGTCGATGCCGCCAAGTCGTCCCGCTCCAATGTACAGCATTTGGACGAGTCTTAGCCATGTTAGTTGGCTCTGGAATCGTGTCAGTTTCAAACACGAACCAGCTGACAAACTTGAGCGACTTTCGTGGAAATTTCACAATTAAAACCAAAAAAAAAAGGCACAAAATCTTAGTTAAGAGTTAACCTGAATATGAGAAATCGTGTTAACGTCAATGTTCAGATTTTTGGTTGCAAAAAGTCTAAATGTAAGCAAAGTCGGCAGGGTATCAAATAATTTGTAACTTTTGACTGACATTTGGGTTTTTGTGTGACCCTGGTTTGATTATCGGTAGAACAAATCAAAGATCTTAAGGTACTTTTTTTTTTAATATTGAAGGCATGATTTGTTTCATTTTTTTATATGGGAGTAATTGCACACAACGAGAAGATATATCAATAAATTTGTTTTGTTTAATTTGATTTTTAAATTAATTTCAAGATATGTAAAGTTGACAATTTGAACCTGAAATATTGTACATATTTGAACTCTCTCTGTCTGTATTAGTTTTAAATTCTTTCTAATATCGAAATGCATGACACTCCTGAAGCATTTCCCCAGAAATAGCGAGGTGTGTTCAAAAAGAAAGGCGACTTTTCAAATTTCGCGGGCAACGTATTTTCAATTATCAATTTTTTTGTTTTGTTGTGTTGGTACACTCTTCCCGAACATCTGTACCAAATTTCAAGTGAATGGCATTTTTTGTTTGGTTGTGAGAGGCGTAAAGGTTATAAGTGTATTGCGTGCTCGGCGATTTTTTTTTCGGTCTTGAGCTCTTCTGGCCGCTTCCATTGGGACGATTGGGCTTTGGTTTCGATATCATAACCATATACCCATGATTCATGCACCATTTATGACCCTTTTGAGTAAATCTGGGTCGACGTTGACGTCATTCAACAGCTCTTGAGCGATGCTCATGCGACAGTTCTTTTGGTCAAAATTTAACAATTTCGGAACAAACTTCGCTGACACACGTCTCATGTACCGACATCCTTAGCAACTTCTCTGATAGTGATTCGAGGATTTTACAAAACAATTTTCTTCACTGCTTGAACGTTTTCATCAGTTGTTGACGTGCTTGGGCGTCCAGAGCGAGGCTCGTCATTGGCATCTTCCCGGCCATCTTCGAAGAGTTTGTACCAATTGTAAACATTTTTTTTACTCAGAACAGTTTCACCGTAAGCTACTGATAACATTTCAAGTGTTACGGAGCACTTAATTTTATTTTTTTTTATTTTTTGCGTCTTCGATTTTTACATTTTCGATTGATATCTTCTTCTATATCCTTTGGATTACTTCATTTCTTTCATTTGATTACAATATTCCTAGTACGTACTTCATTCTTTTATCTTTATATGAACCATTTATTATGCAAGACCTGAACTATATACCAAAAATTTCTTTTGAGTTGTGTATGCCATTTTTTGAGGTTGATTCAGAAAAAAATTAAAAGAATTATCGCTAAATTTCTGAGTCAATTTTCTATATTAAAAAATAATTTCAATTTGAAATTATATAGCACAGACGAAAAAACACATACATATATACAAAGAATTATCGATAAATATCCGGCTTAATAATGTATCTTACGAAAAATTATTTCAATTTTAAATTTTTTGGATTAATTTTTATTTTTTTTATTATTCAAATTTAACAAATTTGAATTCCTCGGAAGTAAAATATTGGTTCGTTATAAAGAATAGTTTTAATAAAAGTGATTAAAAACAGAGTACTTGAAAAAATTCATAAACATGGAGAAGTTTGTTATTAGGAAATTCGATTTTGTTCAAAACGAATTCTAAATATTTTAATATAAATTATTAATTTTTTTTATTGTAGGCAAAAGAACCGAGTTATAGAAGTTACGATCATTTAATTATTTTAAGCTTCGGAAGTAAGAAATGCATAGTAATTAAATTTCCATGTCCAAAACTTGGCTGGATCAATGGTATCAATAAAATGTTAATATAAGTTTTTTTGGAAGCTTATACACAAAAAAATTAGTATTATAATAAAAAATTTCGAATAAGTTCTTAACTGCAAGTGCTAAATTTTGCATGAATGAATCAGGAGCAAACAGTTTTATGGTTGGATTTCTTTATGCTTTGTAAAACTTGATCTATTTTTTATTATTCCAAGAACCCATTTGTAGACTTTTATCAAGTGGCGGCATTCATGAAAAAATATACGTTAAAAATAAATTCCTTGATACCCATAACCCCCATATACACATAAAAAGATCAGAAGTTTTGGTTTAAAATTCAAATATTAGGCAAAAAACCAAGTTTTAAAAATTTGCAGGCTAAAAAAATGTAACTAAAAAACTTGAATCTCAAAAATCGACTTATATTACAATATTTCTTAAAAAGTTCGAAATATTACTTTAGTTTGATTATTTGATCTTTGTTGTGGCTCAAAAATTAAGTAATAGAAAAATTTAACTTTTTTTTTTTTAAATTACTTACCTGAGTATTATCGAAGATTTACCAAAGTTGTATAGTTGCATCCTAAAAAAATATAAGAAATGATTAATTTATGTATTATGCCTTTTTGAGCTTTCTTAATACTAAAAAATCACACTTTTTCCAATATTTTATATAATTAAGCCTAACTTATTAAGGCTATTAGTTAAGAGTTGCCGCAAAAACTGAAAACTTTTAAAGGCCTAACTTTGACTTTTCACTTTTTCCCAAGATAGCTATGCTACATAAGGTCAATAGTTGGGTTTCCCGCTAAAGTCCAAAGCAATTACTTTCCCGCAACCGTGTGAAATATTGTTAAACAAATTCCATAAAGCCGCCCCTATAATTAATAATATAATAAGAAATTTGTATATCAGACGCTTTGGATATGCAATTCTATGACGTAGAGTCTGCTAAGAAACGCCATAACAAAAAAAATATCCATGGCGGAGGCGTCGCGACGGCAGCCATAATTCCAATAGAGATGGGCAGCCATGCTGCGCCGGTGCGTTTAGAAAGAGAGCGAGAGGCGGCAGAGAGAGAGACGCGCGCTAGTGCAGGGCAACGGTGAAACGAAGATGGTTTAAAACACAAAATAAAATGATGCATTAACCTTTTGAAACTATTTTCGGTGAGTCAAAAAAGTCGAGATCGCTTAAGAGGGTGAGCCCAAAAACAAAATACAGTCATACACGCACACACTCTCACTGTGAGAGCAATCTACATACACATGCAGCAAGAAGAAGCAGCAGCAGCAGCCACAGCACAAGACAACAACAACAAAAAAAAAAGAAGAAAAAATTAAAGCCCATTAATCATTTTGACTTATTTCTTTCCTTTTTTCGTCTAAAATTAATCTTGATGCCAAGCGGTTGCCAGGCAACGGGGACTGCCATCATCAGCATCACAACGAGAGTGACAAAGAGAGCGGCTGAACACGCATTGCCGAGTGAGATGGCTTGAGGGTTTCTTTAGCGTTGTTGTTGTTGTTGCAGCTTATAAGGGCAGCGCGCGGGGAACTGACAAAAATATGAACAACAAGAAAAAATGCACAGCCAGCTGCTGGCTGAGTAACCCAAATGGGAACAAGCGCGTCCAGACTGCTCCCCCAGCTGCGCGCTTGCTTAGATTACCGTCTGGGATCTGAGCTCTCTCTGGGCACTCTGGGCATTGTTTGGCTCTGCAAATTCCCAAAAATAATTTAAAACAGATTAAACCGTTACGGCTGCCATTTACACCACATTGCGTCCACAAACACGATCACGCACACACGCCCACCGCCCTTCTGGCCAGCTAAGCTTATTTACCTCGTTGCCACGACTTGGTTGACAGCAATGCCACCGTGCTGCGCCCTGCTACAAATTATTTTGCATTTGACCAAATGTCTTGCGAAACTGGCAGCCTGTCTTTCCTCACCGACCGCCCGCCCTCCAGCCACTGCGCCCTTTGTGCATATGCTGCAAATTTGACTTGCCCAGGGTGGGGGGTGGTTTGGTTGGCGGTAACTTCGATTGCCGAGTGGCATACTTAAGGGCGCGCGCTGACAGTGAAAACAACAGGGCGGCAATAAAACCGTTTAAATCAAACGGCAGAACAAATTGCTTTCCTTCAAGCAAAAACTTTACTTATTCGTCGTCTAGTAAATGAAGAATTAAGGGGTGAATTGGCGAAAATGTTGGATTGGGTTGGGGGTTGTTAGTGATGGTAGTAGGGCTGGTGATGTGGTCTTCGCTTGAGTTTGATTTGAGCTTATATTGTTCGTGTAGGAGGAGGAGTTGGGCCAAAACTTGAAATGCTTTATTTAGAAATCAACGTTCTTGTTGTTGGGCAATTGACTGGAAATCAAATAATCATGAAATTTTGGTGGGAACTTTGACGTTACTACGATTTTCGCTAGCTACGCAAACTGAATAAGTTATAGCTGTGAATTGTGGTAACTAGTTAAGGAAAAATAATGATGAATGTTAAGAGCTGGACACAAATCAGAACACAAAAAGTCCGCTCTTACTTAAAGTTAGAATTCGCTTAAGAATTTGTTACAATTTTTAGTTCTGCCTTGTTCATAAACCAAAAAAAACTTTCAATCTTAGCATTATGACTAAAAAATCGAATAATAAGTATTATAAATACTATACTCTTCTCCCAAGTCGGGAGACTTGGGCTACTGGCAGCCCCTATGGAAACCCCCGGTGGCAACAATGGTTCACGGATGGGTCCACAACGGAGCAGGGTGTAGGTGTTGGAGTCGTTGAACCCAGCATCTGGCCCAACCTGTTTCAAGCGGAGATTTACGCCATAGAGATCCGCGTCCTTAGTATCCTTCTCAAGGGAACTAGGGGAGCAAACATATACATTTTTTTAGATAGCCAAGCTGCTATTAGGGCATTGTCATCCATCGTGCTATGTTGGGTGCCTGGACACTCGGGAGTGGATGGTGACACGATCGCTGACGATCTAGCACGATAGGGTTTCTCAACCCTGACTACATCTCCTGCGCCGTTTTGTGGTATTGGTTGGTCCACAATCAAAACCATGATAAACAAATGGGCCGCAGGAGAACATAGAAGATACTGGTTCTCCCTTCCGGGCTTCGTCAAGCAAAAGTGCTTGTCAAACCTGTGGATGTGATCAAGACAAAAGGTCTTGGCAGAGCGGACATAAAGCTCCTGGTAGATTACCTATCTGAACACCACACTGTTAGATACCATCTACATATCATCTACCATCTACTGCCCAGCGTTGGTATCGGACAGAGCCTGCCACATGGGAAAGGAACGGATAATTCCCTTCCATCTCAGGTCAATACCAACAAAAGACCCACTGCTACTCATGCGGAAAGCGTATTTTTTTTTACTTTAACTTAAGGGTATGGTACAAAAGACCTATGTTATTGGTCGCAGTGCCCCACATCTCTGTGAGGAACCCTTTTACGGAATAAAATATTATAAACACTCTATGAGCTGCGCTTTTCCCTTAAATCCGAATTGGCTCGAAATTCTTCATTTTTGTCTCTAGTCTGCAGATCTATAGCAAAAGATTCTGAGTTTCGAGACCGCAATTCATAAAATATTTCTGTCAATAAGAGACTTTGATTCGTATCCTCACGACTAAGTTATAGTTGCATAAAGTATTATAAAATAAATTCTTAATATTAAACAAAATGGCGAATGCTTAAATCGGGTGCGGGGAACTTTAAGAAATTTTGTTCTATCACATTATAAGGAAATAAAATAGCTGCAGCTATTATCTATATAGTGTGTAAGAATGTTTGTTAGCAGTACTATGACTAATTCACACAATTAAAGAGTTAAAACTTTTCCTTAATATCTTTCTAATATTTTTTATATATCTTTTATTTTAGGTAAGTTTATGGAAAACTCATACATTATTAAAATATTAAATAATCGGTAAGCTCTACATTTTATTACTCCCATATTGTTTATATAAACTCCACCTATAGCTTTGAAACTTGTATAGGTAATTTAGCGCCTTAAAATTTATTAAAAGCAGGGGCGTGGTAGTTGAAAAAAATTCACTTGATCCGGCTGCTCACCTAAAAAACCTCGTCAAAGGTCAATCTTGTTAGCTTTATAGTGTCCAGGACTAAGCAACAGACAAAGAAACATTTCTATATCGATTTCAGCTGCTCACCATGTTGGAGGTAACTTAGGGGGTCCTTCCGTTCAAAAACTTGCAGTGTATACAATACTTGCTAGTTTCTGGATTACGCTAGTTTACACGAAAAATTAACCTTCGACAAAATGTGTTTTTTATGGTAATTTTGGATAGAGAAGCATACCATTTTTTTCTCTTAAGCACCGATTTCGAAAATATTTTCAAAAAACATGTTTATGGTTTCATGTTTTAGTTTTGCGTTAATATCTCGTAAACAAACTTTTGTATCCACACGAAAGATGATTAGATGGAAAGGTATTACTGTCCTCCAAATATAAAATATGTACAGATTATATGTACAGCAATTATAAAAGCTACAAACAACCAAAATCTAAAAAAAGTGTTGTTTTCGATTTGACAGATTTTTAAAACAATTATAGAAGTTGCTGGCAACCAAAATCTAAAAAAAAGTGGTACTTTCCATTTTTTTTTTTAAAACTCAAGTTTTTAGCTGGCTATTTTAAGGAAAAAATGTTTAATTATGTGAAGCTTTAAGATGAAAAAGAATTTTTTTACAAACATTTGGAGTCTAAGATCTTTAAAATCGGCTAAGAATTGTAGGTGCTATGGAACCAATTACGGAAGTTCCTATCTTAACTTAATCCCAATTTTGTATGAAAAAAAATTGGACACTCAAAAATTTATTCTTTGTATGGATAGTCTCTTCTTTATATATGTGCCTTCTTCTTCACTTTATTGGTTTCATCTTTAATACATTCTAGAGCTGGTGGGTTGGATTATCTCTGTGACCAATTTGTTTAGAGTTTTTCCTTTAAATCTCGTACGAGATCAGATCACTTTGGCCTATAAAGCTTTACACATTTCGTGGGTGCACAAACCACATCTGCACTTCTTGTCTAGCAGCTAAGCCCACACCTTTCCAGATATCATTTTGACCAAACCCAAACGCTTAGGCAGTCATCAAGCCAGTTAGAGAGAGCTTTGCTGGCCAACGGATAACCCACACGTTTGATTTGCATGTAAATTGTCAAAGGAAGTGATAAACGACGTCCAGCGACTTTATAAAGGAGACGACGCGACACTTTTATGAAAATCTAATAAAAATTACACTTTTATGGACATGCAGAAACGCACAGCGAAAAGACCTCAAGACCCCAAGAACACAGACACATTTGGACATGACAGAGAAGATGACAAATTGTCAGACAAGCTGACTGACAGGCGCGACAACAACGTCAAAAACAAACACAACAACAACAACTACTAAAACTATCAGATACGACACGAGCACGGCTAGTGGCAAGTGGCAAGTGCACTGCAATTAGTCAAAGTGGCAAGCAACTACAACAACAAAACTAGCCAGAAATTAAAGTTTGCGGCAATGCAACAAAGTTAAGATACTCTTCTGGGACAGTCTAACCGAAGCCATATACGAAGATGCAACTGGTGGCAAATTATCGAGCAGGTTGTGCAATCCATTGCATCATGTGTGGGGTCTGCGTATGAAACTTTTCTTCATTTTTTGATAAAGAGCCAAGGCTAAGGTATATACGAAGTAGCAATCCCAAGGGATACGACAATTAAGGTTGCGACTTTTGAAGAGGATCCCAAAGCATTTTCAAGAGACGCTCAAAATGGCTTCCGTTTTATGGGACATATCTGGAGTAACGAACTTGAGGAATATTCAAAAAATTTACGGATTGACGTTTCGATGTGGATTTTTATATTTTGTATTCTAAGGTTGGGGAGATTTCCAAAGATGTTTTGGCAGGAAGTCACTAAGTAGCATACAGAGAATGTCATTTCAGCATCTACCAGCCCTTAAGCAAGCACGCATAGAAAACTTCCTAGGCAAAGTGAATTGATCCTTATAGAAAATCCCTGCACGGATAGGTACTTCTTTGATGAACATTGCCGCATTCTAAGATCATTTGGACAATTTCTGTGACCAAGAGGCGCTTAAAATAGATTTGGTTGAAGGATACACATATATCCCTCTATAATATAAACCAGTTTTTTTTTTCCTCATCTTTTGAAAGTGTAGAGCATGTTGTGTGTATAGCAGAAAAAGCGAAGTGAGCAGGGGGAGAAGCCCCCTAGTACTTAAAAATATTTTTATTTTTTTCTAAAGTTAGTGAGACTTCCAAGAGAGAGAGAGAGAGAGAGAGAGAGAGAGAGAGAGAGAGTGAGACACCATTTCAGCATCTACCAGCCCCTAATGCAATACGCATAGAAGCTTCCCTAGATAAAAATAATCGATCCTCACCTAAAAAATCCTTTTGGACTTCTTCTTAGAGCCACGTTGTCTCACGCTAAGCCCCTTTTATTAGTAGTCAGTCAGTCAAGTAGAACATTTAAAAAAAAATATTTATAATATTGAAATGTATAAACGAAGAGAGCGACTTTGGCAACAGAAATTGCCGGGAATCTCCTTGTTTTACATAATCTTTAAGTTACTTGTCACTAAGAAAAATGTTCAAAAATTCCTTCCTTTCTTCCCTAGGCGAAATAATACTTCTGGGAATGACGTTGTCCCACTCTAAGCTATTTTTATTGGGAGTCCATCAGTCAAGTAGAACAATTTAAAAAATATATTTATAATATTGAAATGCATAAACGAAGAGAGCGACTTCGGGAAAAGAAATTTCCGAGAATCTCCTTATTTAACATAACGATCTTTAAGTTACTTGCCACTAGGAAAAATTTTGAAAAACTCCTTCTTTCCTTCCCTAGGCGAAATAATACTTCTGGGAAAAGGTTGTCCCACTCTGAGGTCTTTTTATTGGTAATCCGTCAGTCAATTATAAAATTTTTTGAAAAATATTCAAATTTTAAAATTTATAAACAAATAGAGAGACTTTGAGGAACAGAAATTTCAGAGAATCTCCTTGTTTTACATAACGATCTTTAAATTACTTGCCAATAATACTTCTGGGAACAAGGTTGTCCCCCGCTAAGCTCTTTTTATTGGTAGTCCGTCAGTCAATTAGAAAATTTTTTGAAAAATATTCAAATTTTAAAGAGAGAATTTGGGACTTCCGGGAGTCAACTTGTTTCCAAGTCACTAAAAATAATGTTGAAAATAATATTTTTTTGGGATCTTTTTTCCGGATGAACCTATTTTAAGTTCTAAAGACTTGTAACAAATTAGTCTATTAATATATTTTTACAAAATACGAAGGAAATCCCATCTGTAGAAATCAGTCTTAATTCTTCAGAATGCAGCAAAGAGTGACTATTTTTTGAAGTATTAAATACTTATTATTAATTTTTAAGCTTATACTTAAAATAATAAAAAATAAAGCATTTTGTTCAATTTCAAATATAAAAATAATCAAAATCACAGAAAACTATTTTAGCAAGCCCAAAACCTTACAACTTTAATTTTTGTTCTAACCCAGTCCAACTCGAATCTGTCCAACTCTGCGAAAAAATAAACATACCCCTTGTTAGTGTTTTGACCACATCAGTTGGGTGCTGCCAGACCCCAAGTCTTGCCAAGACATTTTTTTGCCGCAAAGCGATAAAAAAAAGGTTATAAAAATATGAAAAACAGTGGGGAATGTTTCAGAAAAATCCAATAAAAGTGTGATAAAATTTTGCTTCCAAGTAAAACCAGACAACGCAACAGCATAACAATTGCGGCACGTAGACGCAGCTACTGGCCACAAAGCTCCACGTGCTATGTGCGTCAACCTGTGGCAATTATATGTGGCGGGTAAAGGCGGCAGTCCCTAGCATTAGACGGGAATTTGCACATTGCTGGCGCTGGCCAGACATTGGCACCCAAACCAAGCAACAGCAGACATCCATCCAACACCCGACCAGGCCCAGTTGTAATACGCCTGTGCCATTTGCGGCAGGTGTCTGTGCCTGTGCCCCGACCCTCTACGTCCAAAACTAAGACCTGTCGTTTGAATCAATAAACTGCGATTAGATGCCGACGACCACGACGAGTATGTGCGGACCAAGCCAAAGGCGCTACTCCACCTTATCGTAAACTGCAAATCGTCTGCGTCTGGGTCTGCTTCTGTCTCTTCGAGACTGGGTCTGGAGAACGCATCCGCAATAAAAACCATTTGCACTTGCGCATTACAACTAGCCATCGATGGATGGATGGATGGATGAGTTGGCGCAGATTATGCAATCTAGACGTTTGGTTAAATTGGCAAAAGTGTCGCGTCATGCTTTGATTTGACGCCGATTTTAAAGGGGGGAACAGATACTGACCACAACACCCACGCTATACATTATATACTCGTTTATATAGAACTCTAAACGAGATTATCAATGTTAATAAAGCTATAAAATTGAGACATTTTAATGGCCTGTTATTTTGTTTGTCAGTGTGTGTGGGTGTATCTGTGTGTCTCTGTGTATCTGCTGCCGGCAACTTGGACGCTGGTTTTACTTAATATCCCATAATCATCTAAATAATCCATAATGAAAAATAAAAACAAAGCAAAAGTAAGTAAATATTTGCTGTTTGTTTTGGCCTTGTTTCTTGAAGTACAACGATATAATGGAATAATTTCATATTGAGCGAACTTTTCGAGCGATGATATAATACTAGATTATGGGTTTTGCCCAAAAACAAGTAAAGTGTAGAGTATTTTAAGGCAAGCGGGAATCGCAAGTAAAGAATGTCAAATTTTAGTTTCAGAGGGTGTCTTTGGGGGCTTGGACCACAATCCGCTGTTTATACAATTTGGACTGGATTTTGGCAGATATCCATGGAGTTGCTGTTGCTCCTGAATGTTTTTGGGTCTGAATACTGAGCTTAAAAACGAAATATTTAAAATCGATCTGTTCTCTAAAATAGAAAAGTTAAGTATTTTAGTACAGTTTCATTCTGTTCTGGGTCCAGGCACCCAACATAGCGGACAGGTAGTTATAGCTCTCTTTAACCATCCGGAAGGAGATGCTCCAGGAAGACAATGCCCTAATGGCAGCTTGGCTATCTGAAAAAATGCATATGTTTGCGCCACTAGTTCCCTTGAGAAGGACATTAAGGACGCAGATTTCTATGGCATGAATCTCCGCTTGAAAGACGCTGGGCCAGATGCCCATTGCGGTAGAGATTCTGGTGTTGGGTCCAACGATTCCAACACTTACACCCTGCTCAGTTTTGGACCCATCCATGAACCATTGTTGCCATCGGTGGTTTCCACAGGGGCTGCCATCATCCCAAGTCTCTCGACTAGGGATAAGAGATCTAAATTTCCTGTTGTGGAAAAGTTCCGTGATCATAAGATCTGATCTAGAGCAGATCGATACGTCAGGAAGGGAATAAATAAGTGCGGCATGACTAGTGTCACTTGCTAAGAGTCAGTCTTTTTGATGAAAATATGCAGTGGTGTGAGTCCAAGGACTGACTTCATGACAGCTGTCGGACAGGTACGCATCGCTCCCGAGAGAGATATGCATACTAGTCTTTGAAGCTTGCTGCAATTATTGATTGGCCACACTGCGTCTTGGCCCCCACACAAGGGCTGCATATGTGACGATAGGCACGTACCATCATCCATTCTATAATATGAGGGCTGAAGCCCCATGTGCTGCCAAAGAATTTTCTACAGGCCCACATGGCTCGAGTAGCTTTGGAGAGCACTTGCTCTAAGTGATAGATATTTGACCTGGTCTGAATACTCCACCTCAGGTTTGTTTATAGAAAGGTTTTGAAGCTGCATGTTGTATCTCTTCGTGAAGGGAAAAATCTCAGCTTTTGGGGGTTGATGCTAAGCCCTGCACTAAGACACCAGTTAAGGGTAATTTAAAGAGCATTAGCCATCATCTCTCTGATGGTGCTCTCGGATTTACCCGTCACTATGATGGCCAGGTCGTCTTCGTACCCAATGACCTTATAACCAAGCCTTGTCAGCTTCATTAAAAGTTCATCGATTACGAGAGACCATAGCAACGGAGATAACACACCTCCTTGTGGACAACCCTTTACAGCTCTTATGCTGACTGTTATACGGTCTAAAGATGAAGTTATGTCCCTCTGTCGGAGCATGGATTCAATCCATGCGGTCACATTTGGTTCTATGTTCTTATGGGCTTACGCTCTAGAGATAGAACTAAATTGTTTAAAATTTTAATATGTTATTTTCAATTAATTATGCGTTATCACTAAATGACTATGTTCGTCTTATCGACGAAAACACTTTTTCTTCAATTTTGCCAATGCATTCTTATTCTTCTAAGATTCAGTTGTTGTCAAGCTTTAGTAACGAGCCGTTTTTTATTTAAAGAATGAATGCTCGTCAAAACGACGAGAATAAGGCTTAGTGTAATTTTTTGTAATGCAGTCGTGATCTTGAAATATGTGCAACTATTATACTTTCTGTATTTTTCGGCTTATTTTATATAATAATCCATTCGGCATTTTTTATCACTAGACAGACAACCTTCGTCTTATCGACGAAAAGCATTTTTAATAAATTCTTGTTTTTTTTTGCCAATGCATTTTTTTCTTTTAATCTTTCGAGCTTCTGTCAAGCTTTAGCAACGATTAGACATTTTATTTATAGAATTGATGTTCGTCAAAATGACGAGGATACGGCTTAGTGTATTTTTTTTTTATGCAGGCGTGATCCTTCAAATTTTGCTTGTAATAATACATAATTTCGCTTGCTTTCAATATTATGAAAAAGGCCAAACATTTGTTTATTGTGGTCCCTTATTTAAAATTTAGTCACAATATTTTTCTGTACTACTCATCAAAACGAGCGTCTTCCGTGAAGCAATAATTAACAATATTGATTTTCTTAATAAAAAAATTTCATTTTTGTTTTGATTGATTATAAACTCATTAAGTTAAGCGTTATTTCGCACATCTAGAGTTTCATCATCAGATCCTCCCACTGTGCTCATTATTATGCAGCAGCTGATCGTGTTTATGCAAAAAATACCAGAAATCGCTACGTGAGCAAATTTATTTTGTTTTGAAAGATGGCAAATAAAATATTTAACTATTATATTAAATGTGCACATTGAAAGCATAAGCAGAAGAAATTAAATTTCAATCAATCAAATGCCAAATGGTTTTGGATGAGTAAATCAAAGATACTCTGGATATCAAAGGTATTCGGGGTTGGATACTAACAGGTTGGTTATACGGATACCAGCAGGTTTTTGGCAAGTTTGTAGAAGACATTTCATTTAAATGAGATAAATACTCTGAAGTGGTTGTTGTCCTCGTTGTTGTCTCTCTTTATTATTCGCATGTTTCGTTAGCGAGCGGCTATAAATCTTGTAATCATAATAATTTGTTTCAATGTTAATACCTTCAAAATATCTGAAAACCCAATAAATAACAAAACTACATGTTCGTGTGTGCTGTTAATGTCATACCATGAGATACTTCATATATCATTCGTTGCAGCACAGAGACACACACAGATACACTCACACACAGCTATATAGGGACAGTTGTAGAACCTGCGCTGGCAGGTAGAGGTGACGGTGACTTCGTTTACGCTTTTCCTTTTCCATCTTTTTTGTGACGCAACGCAGATCCATCCTCTAAATGCAATGTCTGGCATGCAATGCAGCCTGTTGGGGGGATTTACTTGACTGCTGCTGCAGCAGAACAAATTAATCCAAAATCAGTAAAAGACAAGCAGAAATAAGTATAAAAAAAATACGAGCTAAAAAGCCAGCCAAGACAGAGCCAAGACATCAACTCGGGCTCGGCTTTGAGGCGCGGCTTGTACCATGCCCGGCCTGGCCTGGTAGTATATATCAAGTGTAAGGCTGGATGACACTCGACTGCAACATCCAATAACAACGGCGACGACAAGCACAGACATGTATCTACAAACTCGCACTTGCCACAGATACTCCAAAGAGCGAGCGAGAGACTGAGTGAGGGTACGGAGCCCGAGCACGGGCCCACGATATCGAAGCGTCCAATGTTGAATAACTCAATTAATTTCTGTCACCTGATTTATCACCTTTCGTGTATTTTCGGTGTACGTTGTCCCCCTCCCCCCTAACCCGCGCGCATACCTTAAACTGCTTCCACTTCCACTTTTAATTTCAATTTTATTTATTTGCATTTTTATGAAATTTGCTTGCAACAGATACTTTACTTTGCCAGTTCAATAGGTTCCAGCTGAACATATCTGTAGGTGGCACACAGCCATCAAGTTGCAAGTTGCAAGTTGCCTAGTTCCCAGTTACAACAACCGCAGCATTCGATCCGATACCTTCGGATATCTTCAGCGCAATTGAGACACTTCCAGAATCGTAACCCGTTTGGCGGCTGTGCGCACTTGAAATTAAAATGTTTTATCTCTGGGATATGCCTGCAGACATGTTATTAGCCAGGCTGTGGTAATTTGCATAAAGCAACATATACTACAACGTATGTACTGATACTTGCAACCACCGAGCCCTGATCTCTGATGGCTGCTATTAAAACATTCCGCTTAACACTTCCTGTGACAAAAAAATAAAAAAACGACGACAAAGCGGCAAGACGTTGCACAGTGGTTAAAATGCATTTAAAATGAGTGCAATTTTTTGAAGACGCTTCTTTTTCCGCAAAAGGGTTCCTCAAAGAGAGGTGTGGCACTTCGACCTAAAGGTCTTTTATACCATACCCTTAAGTTAAAGCAAAAGACTTTCCGCTTTCCGCATGAATAGCAGTAGATCTTTTGTTGGTATTGACCTGAGATGGAAGGGACTAATCCGTTCCTTTCCCACGTGACAGGCTCTGTTCCATACCAGCGCTGGGCAGTCACAGAAAATATGTCTGGTGGTTTCATCGTTTTCAAGACAGAGCCTGCACTCTGAAGAGTCCGATAGGCCAATTTTCTGTAGATGGTATCTAACTGTGTGGTGGCCAGATAGGTAAGCTACCAGGAGCTCTCGGTTCGCTCAGCCAAGACCTTTTGTCTTGATCACATCCAGAGGTTTGACAAGCACTTTTGCTTGACGAAGCCACGGAGGGGAGAACCAGAATCTCATATGTTCTCCTTCGGCCCATTTGTTTATCATGGTTTTGATTGTGGACCAACCAATACCACAAAAAGGCGCAGGAGACGCAGGGTGGAGGCACCCTGTCGTGCTAGATCGTCCACTCCCGAGTGTCCAGGCACCCAACATAGCACGAGTAGATTCTCCAGGATGACAATGCCTTAATAGCAGTTTGGCTATCTGAAAAAATGCATATTTTGCTCCTCTAGTCCCTTAAGATTGATACTACGGACGCAGATCTCCATGGCATGAATCTCCGCTTGAAAGACGCTAGGTCAGATGCCTATTGCGATAAAGATTCTGGTGTAGGGTCCAACGACTGCGACACCTACACCCTGCTCAGTTTTGGACCCATGCGTAAACCATTGTTGCCACCGAGGGTTTCCACAGGGGCTGCCATCATCCCAAGTCTCCCGACTTGGAAGAAGAGATCCAAATTTCTTGTTATAAAAAAGTTTCGTGATCATAAGATCTGATCTGGAGCAGATCTATACGTCAGGAAGGGAATATATAAGTGCGGCATGACCAGTGTCACTGACGTTACATCATCTTTTATTATGACGGTTTTATAGGATTTTGAAGGTATTATTTTTGAATTAGTATTCCTTTTTGGGCCTTAATTTAAATCATATGAACACCTATTTCCTATGCGTCAGTTGTAAAATTTTTCACTAACAACTCTCCAATATCGTCCCACTGTAGCAATACATTTTGCTCAAGCTGGCAATGCTAACCATCTTCAAAGTATTGAAACTGGTTTCTCAATTAAGCAGTACTCAAATAATTACAAACACACTTACACACACACACACACCTTACAGTTGATTACTTGCACAACAAACAGTACACTGATGCACTGCATCCGTCCAATCCGTCAAGGCGACTTGCTACAAAGTTGTAGTACGCCCAGTTTGTGGCAACCAATTGCTGAAGCAGTGCAGCCGCAGAAACGTCGGATGTCTCGTAGAAAGCATATTTATGGCTTTGGCATGTTATGAATACACCCAAGAGACATTTTTCTTCTTCTCACTGGTGCTGTAACATCTGCAGTGCCTGCCTCCTCCTCCTCCTCTATAGCTTTCGATACAAGCAGACAAGTTGAGCATATAGAGAACTCAAGAAAATTTGTACTGAACTGGCAACGTGCTAAGGAAAAGCCAAACCAGATACAGATACAGCTACAGCTACAGCTACATGGATGCCATTGCACTGCCCGCTTGAAATGAAACGAAAAGAAAAGCTAAAAATATGCAGCCAAAACAAAAATGGAGGCGGAAAAGCGCGTGCAGCGGCACGGGAAATTCTTGATCAACCATAAATCTTGGCACCAGAGTCATCCATCTATCTCGCTTGGCGCGTTTCGTTTGCTTCGTTTCTCTACCAAAAGAGCTCCCTCCAAAGCCAAAGTTTTTTTTGTCTGTGTGTGCGTGTGTGTGTGTGTGTGTGTGTTTGTTTTCTACAAAATTAATTTTTCGAAAATAAAACATTCTTCATCGTCTTGTCGCAGCCACCTAGAGCAACGCCGACCAGCATCAGCGCCATCTTGTTTTTTTTTCTTATTTGTTTTTATTCTTGTTTTAAATAAAATACAGTGTTGGATGGGGAACCAAAAAAAAAAAAATCAAGCACGTGTGTTTTTCATTTGGATTTTAATTAAAAGTGGCCCATGGCTTATTAGAAATTAGTAAAAAAAAAGAAAATGTTTTTATAGGTAGGTTGTAGGTAAATTTTATAGAAATGCGTGAAATTTACATTTCAGCACCTGTTGGCTAAATTTCGAAGATCCCACTACTTGTTTTTTTCAAAGCAATTAGTGTGAAAGTGATTTATTTATTGCCAAAAGTTGAGAAAAACTTAATGACTTTGCTTAGGTTTAAATATATTAGATATAGATACAGATACATCAATATTGGCATCATAAACTCATATAAATTGAACAAAATTTTAATACGAATTTTCTGGGACGAAATTTTAGTAAATAATGAAAAGGATTTTGAGTTAGGTGTTGTCGTAAAATAAAAAATGGCGTACGTAAAGTCGGGCGCGGACGACTTTAAGATACCCTGTACAACTAACTTGTAATAAAGTCCGATTTCTTTACAAAAAACCAAAAACAGAAGAATTTTTAAGCAAAAAAATTTTTTGTCCGATCGTTCCTATGGGAGCTATATGATATAGTCAACCGATTTCATTAAAATTTGACGCAGTGCTAAATACCTTAAAAAAGATCTGAACGCCAAATTTATTTCAAATATCTTTACAAACAAACAAAACACATCGAATTTTGTATAAAAAACGTGTTTTTGGACCGATTGGCCCTATGGGAGCTATATGATCTAGTCAACAGATTTGGATTAAATTCAGTACAGTGCTTAGGAACTATAAAAAACTCACGAATGTCACATTTGGTCCCAATATCTTAACAAACAAACGAAACACAACAAATTTTGTTCAAAAATCGATTTTTTGGAAGATCGGCCCTATGGGAGCTATATGATATAGTCAACCGATTTTGTTCAAATTTGGCACATTGCTTAAGTGCTCTAAAAATTTCCAAACGCCAAATCTGGTTACGATATCTTTATTAAAAAACGAAATATAGCGAATTTTTCTTTAAAAGTTATTTTGCGATCGGTCCTATGGGAGCTATATGATATAGTCAACCGATTTCGATCAAATTTGGTACAGTGATTAGGAACTATAAAAAATTTTTGAATACCAAATTTGGTTACGATATCTTCATAAACAAACGAATTATTCATCTAAAACGTTTTTTTTTTTGTCGAGGTCGTCTCAAACACCCCCATGGGAGCTATATAATTTATCCCCGATATCAAAAAAATAAAATAAACTTGCCTCCTATGGAATAATATGGGATCTAATGTGAAAGTTTGGTAACTCTAGCTCTTACCATCTCTGAGATCTAGGCGTTCACACGGACAGACGGACAGACGGACGGACAGACGGACATGGGTATATCTAATTCTCTATTCACCCTGATCATATTTTAGGTAACTTTGGGGTGTCTCCGACGTCTCCTTCTATATGTTACATACATTTTCGGCTTGCACAAACTTAATATACCCTTGGTACCATACGGTACAGGGTATAAAAATTATAAAGGAATTGATCATTTTTCTTAATTTACTGATTTTTTGGATAGGAAAAGATATTATTAGAAAAATACAGTTTAAAAGCCTAAAAGATTCATTTTTGGTATTTTTTAAATACAATCTAATTTCAACTTAACGATTAACAATCCTTTTTAACTTGTTTCATGGTTTTTGGCAAGAAACAAAATTGAAAATTAATTGGGGCCAAGAAAAACATTTTCTCACAATATAGGAAGAAATAGGTATCTTTATTTATTATGAAGCGTACAAAATTTGAATTCCAGATTTTAATGCTCTTCGGCATTTCAGAGGATTTAATGTTTAGTCCAATTTCCATTTCATTCAGATTAAAATTAACAACTTGTTTCATGGATTTCCAAGAAACAAAATTTTAAATTAATTGGGGCCTACAAAATTTGTTTTTTAAAATATAGAAAGAAATATGATCATGAAGTCTAAAAAATTTCTTCATAATTTTGAAATCTCAATTTGTATGCTTTTTTTTCATTAAAAAGATTTTTTGTTTGGTCCAAATTCCATTTCATTCCGAATAAATTTCTGTACAACTTGTTCCATGGTTTTTGCAAATATATAAAATATCAAATTAAGTTTCATACCTACTTGGTGTCTGGAATAACTTTTTCTCACAATATAGAGAGAAATGTGTTAGAAAGAAGCCAAAAACTTTCTTCCAAATTTTGATATCCAGATTTTTAGGTTCTTTCCAATTTCCATTTCATTCTGTTCGAAATTGCATTTATTGAAATGGAATGAGAGCATTAGCTTTTTCGGTATTTGAGACTTCTTTTGAATAGCTCATATTCCATTCCAAATTTATTCTGTTCCATATCAACTTGTTGCATGGATTTTATATAGGACCAATGGCCCCTCGAAAACTTACAACTTCCACTCCAATTTTTGTCTTTCGGTTCGGCATTGCTCTTTAGATATTTTAGAGTTATATCTTCATTCCGATAAAAATTTCATATCAACTTGTTCCATCGGTACAATGCTTTTTCGGCAGTTTAGAGTTGTTGCTTTAGTCAAACTTTCATTTCGTTCGAAATTCCATTTCATTTGTACTATCGGCCTTACAATGGTCTTTAGCCTTATTTCTATTTCATTCCGTTCTAAAACCATACCAACTTGCTGCACGATAAAATCCGATTCAAAATAATAAATTTTTTTCTACAATTTTTTCTTGAATTAGAAAGTAAAAAATGTTTTGAATAATTTTGAACTTTTTTTATAAACTTGAGACTTTTAAGATTAGATAATAAATCTGAATTCTGAAATCTGTTCTTTTTTATATTCTGAACTGAAAGAGGGATACTATTAGTCTATAGTTTAGACTTCGATAGTTGAAACTATCGATAGTATTCTTTAAATAAATTCCATAAAGCAAGTGGCGATCTTTACAGCTAATGGAGAATTGATTTTTGGTTTTTTAGCGAAGAGCTTTCATAGAAATTGTACTTAATCAAATAATTTTTATGATCCCCATCGGATGTTGTGAATTTAAAATCGTCGGATGGTCAAACCCGTTCGATGTGCTATCACTTTGCCGCTTTTTTTGTCCGTTAATGTGCCAAAAAAGTTTTTTACCTACAAAACCATACTATCGATATATCGAACAAAACCATCCATAGTATCCAAAAAATGTAACTATCAATTCTTCGATAGTGCCATTGATAGTATCCCAGCTCTATTCTGCACCTAAAGATAGGGGGTATATGCGATTTATGCAAACAGAAAATGATACGCCAGATAATCCCCTAAATTGAACTGCATTATGTTCCAAAAGATTAAAAGAAAGTGGTGTAAACATTCCCGTATATATCGGCGATCATAGGAGTTCCAATGGCCAGACTTACGTGTTGGACGTTTTTCTAAGAATTATTTTTCGCTTGATACCGAATTCTTCAGCGCTTGAAACTAAGCGCTGAATTTGGTACTCATTGGCACAGCAAGGCTCTTAGAGTCTTTCTAGATTATTTAAAAATCTGCTGACTATTTAAACTTAAGAGTTCCGAAATATTCGTAGTTATAAATTTCCCTAATTACTTTGTATGCACCTGCTTATTTCAAGTATTTTCAAAACAAACATACTTATATAATACGTATAAATAACTTGAATTGTCCTTGATGTTTTCATCACTTGAAATTTATGAGCATTTGTCAGGAGCAGTCCGAAAGTCCTGTGTATAACGCTTTCGCTTTAGCCTACACCCAAAAATGTTGTTGATGAAATTAATTTAGTTCTAAAGTTTGTGGAACGCATTTGAATAACGCACAAAATCACACAAAAGGCCAAAAGGCGACAACATTGGCGACCAAGGAGTCACAGAGTGCGAGTCCTGAACAGGATGACGCTGGCAAAATGGGTAAATGAAAAGGCGAAATAAGTCAAGGGAAACTTGGAAAAGTAGGCAAACGGAAGCCATAAATGAAATTAAAACCAAAGAGTGTGGGCGACCAGGCCAGGATATTTCTCTAAGGACAAAATTAGGGTCACTGGGTGTGTTTGCCATTTCGTAACAGAGACCTGCTAACACACACACACGCACACACATACACACAGTGTTGAGAGAGACAACGAACCAGGCTGTGGAAATATTTCAGCCAAAAAATGTTTCCAAGTTGAAAATTTTCTTGTTTTCCTTTTTTTTGTTTTCAATGCGGCGCCCATTTTTTGTTTTTTGCTTTTTGCGCTGACAACCGAAAATAAAAGAAGTGGAAAAAGTTGGAAAAATCAACTTTGGTTTCTAGCTGCCCGCCTATGTATTTTCATTTGCTTTTCATTTATACTTCTGCTGCTTCTTCTTCTTCGTATGCCTTTTAGACCAATTTTTTGTGTAAATTTTCTTTTTGTATGTATATTTTGCTGCCCAGTGTGCACTGCGTCTGTTATTTGTTTTTGTTGTTTTATGTTGTTTGCTTTTCGTATTTTTTGTGTTTCGTTTTTTTTTTTTTTTTGGCGTTTGTTACCGCAGCGCTGTTATTGTTGTTTTGTTTTAGTTGCCGCCCGCTGTTTTTCTCATTTTTTATATTACCACGCCATTTATCATTTCCTTTTTGGCAAACACAAATACACAAAAGCAAAACATATACATATATATACAGTGCATCCCACTCGCACTTTGTTCTTACAGTCAAACTTCCCTTAAACGAATTCGCGAAGGTTAATTGGTTAACGTTTTGTATTTTTTTTATAAAGGTCATGGCGTAAACTGGAACTAAAAAGCTTCAAAAATAATTTTGTGAAATCTGTTAAATTTTTTAACCAGTTCAAAATGCTGCTTTTTGATGTCTTATTGAAATAAAAAGTAGAACAATTAATTAAGACTGTTCGTATTGTATATACTTTCATAAATTAATAAATATTATAAATATAAAAAAATATTTTTACACCAAACACTGTATGGGATAGGAGTATTGAAAACCACAGCTAAACCCATTTGAAACAATAACTAAAACTGTTAAAAAAAAAATTTTTTAAATGTTTTGAATATTACTTAAAACAAAATCTCAAGTACAATTTGTACAATTCTATAATGACTGTTCTTGATTTCGAAAGCGACTAGACTATACAAAAAATTAAAAAAAAAAATTATAACCATGGATAAATAGTTCTCTACCGTAATTGGTAGACTTTTAAAGACTACGCTTTACAATAACAAAAAGTAAGGACCGTAACTCTTATAATATTTAAAATAAAAATAATGAAATAGTATTTATTTTTGTTATTTTTGTGAATGTCATTTTTTATTTGGTTGTGAGAGGCGTAAAGGCTATAACTGTTTTGCGTGCTCGGCAATTTTTTTTTTCGGTTTTAGCTCTTCTGGCCGCTTCCATTGGGACGATTGGGCTATGGTTTCGATATCATAACCATAAACCCATGATTCGTCACCAGTTATGACCCTTTTGAGTAAATCTGGGTCGACGTTGACGTCATTCAACAGCTCTTGAGCGATGCTCATGCGACGGTTCTTTTGGTCAAAATTTAGGAATTTCGGAACAAACTTCGTTGACGCACGTCTCATGCCCAAAACGTTAGAAAAAATTTCATGGCATGAGCCAAGCGATATACCGACATCCTCAGCAACTTCTCTGATAGTGATTCGACGATTTTCCAAAACAATTTTCCTCACTGCTTGAACGTTTTCATCAGTTGTTGACGTGCTTGGGCGTCCCGGCTATCTTGGAAGAATTTGTACCACTTTTAAAAATTTTGTTTACTTAGAACAGTTTCAACGTATGCTACTGTCAACATTTCAAGTGTTACGGAGCACTTAATTTTATTTTTTACATAAAATTTGATGCAAATCCGTTGATCCATATTTTTCGATAGCAAAAAATCGCCGAGCACGCAAAACATTTGGTACAGATGTTCGGGAAGAGTGTGCCAACACAACAAAACAGAAAAATCGATAATCAAATACTTTGCCCGCGAAATTGCTTAAGTTACATTACTTTTTGAACACACCTCGTATGATAAAAACTACGCAAAATTTCTTATTTTTGATTTTGATAATAAAAATTGCAGAGTAACTTTTATTTCAAACTTTTTAAATAAAAATATAAAAATTGAAAAATGAGAGTTATCTGCGATTTTGAATAAAAACTGCTATTTAATTATTATTGCATTATTTTAAATGTGAAAAATTAAGAGTTAAACTTTGAGCTTTTGATATGGATTAGAAATACAAATTATATTTAGCACCATGGACTTTCATATAAATCACTTTTTCGATCTGATTTTTTTTATCCCCACTCCTCTTATTTTTGGTCTCTGGGGAAAATCGAAAGATTTAAGATGCACTCTTTGTGAGTGGTGAGCCTGTCGAAAGGAAATTAATATGAAATTTAAATTAAGATGCATTTCAAAATTTCTATTATTCTATTCTATTAGAACAAAGCCAGTAACAAATGAATATTTTTGCGGAATTTACTACTACTTAACAGAAGAAAAATTTTGTATTCCTGACTTAAGGTTCTGTTGTGATCCACATTAATATTAAATTTAGAGTGACTTCGGACTATCAAGACACCTCCAACGTTATCTCATTTATCAAACTATGCAAAGAGACTTAGAAGCTACGATTGGGCAGTTGAACATACAACTAAAAATTAAGTTTGTAAGCAAAGTAATTACTAAAGATATGTAGGCTTTGACTCAACTCTATAAAATCACAATTTCAGCTAACTTTAAGCAAAATTTGTTAATTTGAAGTACATAAAGCATATACTAGTATTAAATTCAATTGATTTTAAAGATATCAGTTATACTTTTTTATATTTCTAGATCAACAAAATTTTCTTATGTGATTAAATAATCAAACGGCTTGTTTTTCTTTGTTTCTGAAAATTTTTTCTTCATTCATTTCAATCTCGCACATTGGCATTATATTTTGAATTCAATTTTTTAAATTTACCTAACAATCCTGCACTTGCTTCAGTCTCCTCGTTTGCCAAATCACATTCCATCTTGTTCTCTTGTTGGTGTCCTTTATTCAGGAACAGCAGTTGTCCCAAGAAATATATTTACTCTACAATCCAATAAAATTAGGTTACACTGTACCGGCATACATATCCAAACAAAATCGCTATATAGAAGTTCGTTATACCTAAAACACACTAAATATTATTGAAAAAAATAATAGACAGAACTTTGTTAAAGCGACAGCCGTTCGTTGCTGCGCAGTACCACTGTACTTATTTTCGGCGATTCTTTTTCCATTCGCAAGTTGTGCGTGTTTCTCTTTAAATAATTATATACGAGTGTGTGTGTGTGCTTGTGTGTGTGACTGTATATTTGCATATTTCCATCATATTATTTACATCAAGTAAATAAGCCAAGTTTTATGCAGCTTTAATTTAATTTATTAAAACTTTAACATCACCTGCGACGCAGCCGCAGCGCTGATTGCGTTCTTGCCACATACCCTATCCCCGCGCTTACCCCGCTCTTAACCACATTGTGGTGCGTGCAACTCGGCGCTTTGTGCGCCATTTTGTCAGACATTGGTGTGTGCGTGCGTGTGCTTGTGTGTGTGTGTGTTAGCTGACTTTTGAAATGCCTTCACTCAGTGGCTGCCGTTAACATGGAAAAGCTTCGGCTTCGTTTTGTTTTCATGTTCAGTTAGCTTCGTTTTCGTTCTTGACATTTCCTGAGAGCTGCGTGTTTGCATTTGACACATTTAATTCCACCAACGCCAACCTCACCGACCCCGCCCCCTCACCAGCCAACCAACCTTAGTAAAACATTTTCATACCCTTTTCAAGCAACTACCAACAACAACAAATACAGTACATGACGCTGACATGATTTATTAATTACGAGCCGAGACATGAAACGAACTTGAGTTCTTAATTTTGACCTTTTTTGGGTAAAGGTTGAGTGAGCTTGGTTCGATTTTCTGTCCATAATATAGACATAATTCATCCATGTTCAGCTCGGAGCTACATTACGTTGAAAGACCTTGAGTTTTATCAGAATATTTAGTCAGTATAATATTTTAATATATGTATGTATATATGTTAGGTTTAAATTTGAGTTTGTTTGTTTGGGCAATTTGAAGCCAAAAAGAAGACTTGGTTAGGATCGAAATTCAGTCGGTTGTTACACTGATTCAAAATATTTAAATTTTAGATCTAGCTCTGAAGCTTTTGAGTTACAATAAAATAGGAAATTTCAATAAATTTTAAATTTAATTTTCTTATATTATTTCTTTTGGGACCTAGAACTTTAGTTAGCGGTTTTGGAAGCACTTTGGCTTTCCTTCTTCTAGCTCAGAAGCCTTAAGGATATATATTTCTGAGACCCCATATTTTGCACTTGAAATTTCGGTTCAAAATACATATTAGCTTTAAATAGTAAATTCCTGGCCTACTTGTCGCTACTAGTCTTAACAACTAGAAGAACTAGCCATATTTAGTAACTGTTTGGTGCAATAAAGTCAGAGTTAATTTGGGCCATAGAAGACGTTCCGTCGGCTGGCACCCCTTGGTACTACAGAGAAACAGAATTGAACTCAAATTCCATGTGTGCGTGAAAAGCCAACCCTAACATGGCTAGCAGCAGGACGATAAATAAGAAACCCGGCTGTCTGACTAGGGGCGCTGAATCAGATATTCGACATTCACATCCTTGTGCTGACTTATCTGAGAATTTTATCAGAGCGAATGCGAATGTGCAACGCATGAATGAATAAATACCAAATGAGACTCGACTCGACTTGACTTGACTTGACTGTGTCCCGGGCTCGGATAGGCCGTAGGCTGACGCAGCCCCTGACGCCCTGTGCCTTGTAGTGATGAGCCTAAGCCTTGGCAACGCTAACAGAGCAATGGAGACGGCGCAATGCTTAAATTGTCTGCCTTCTACTATGTGATAAGACTTGCAACATTTGTTGATAAAGCCCAAGCCGAAGCCAAGTCAATGGCATTGGCAACCAGCAGCAGGGGCACATGCTTCCTGCCGTTGCCGAGGGCAAGCAGCAGGCGCGCAACTGCCACGCGTTTCGCATAGTTTTGCATTAAAACTATTTACGGAGGGTTACAAGGACTCGGCGCCAAGAGCCAACAACAGTCAAATGCCTCTTGGTCTCTATGTTGTGTACGGGGTCCTGTGCAAGTTTTGCGATATCTCATTTTTATAATTAAAACACTTGGCAGGACATGTGCTGCGCTGCAGGGCAGCATTCCGTCCGGCATTCCAGCGGTGCGTCCAAGCAGCGCCCTAAGCACATTTACCGCGGGGGTGATGAATATCAGCTGCAATGTGTGGCCCGGTTCGTTAGGTTCTGTCCAAGGTACTATGTATCCTTTGCTGGGAACTTAGAAGGGTGGTTTTTTTTTTGGATCTGAGAGAGCAAAAACGAGCTCAAGTGAGTCCTTTTTATAAGGTGTACGTATTTACCAAATGAATTTTGTGAAACTTATAGAAAAGTTCCAAATTAGAGTTCCAAGACTATTTAGTCTATAAAATTTTTAAAAATGTTTTAGGATCTGAGAGAACGAAAACGAACTCGAGTCAGTCGTTCCTATAAGGTTTACGTATTTACCAAATGAGTTTTGTGACACTTATAGAAAAGTTCCAAATTAGTGTTCCAAATTTTCAAAACTTGAATTTTGGTGTCGCTATATCTTAAACTTTCATTTTCTCAAGGTACATGAATAATTTAAAACATTCAATAATTCGATTACTCGATCGATCGTTATGTTAATGTATAAGTCAAGATTTGGGTTCTAAAAAGAACTATAACTTACATTGTATTGGAGCATTATAAAGGCTAATTACTAACATAACTGATTCATATTGTATAATAATGCAGCTCTGTGTTTTCGTTTTATATTTTTTTTAAGACGAGTAAGTGAAAGTCAAAATGAGTCACTCTTTATCGCTTACTAATAGTTAGTTATCGGTCAAGCAGCTTAGATCATGGTTCTGATTAATAATACTATCAAAGTGAATCATTTTGAATTTTGAACTGGTTCATTATGTTTTTGTTTCCAATTTAAGAGCATTCATTCAAACGGTCTAGTTTATTTAATGGTTAATTTAAAAAATTTTAATGTTAAAAATAAGGTTAACTTCTGATAGTAAAACAAATACCGCAACGAAAAAACACCAACACATCAAGTTTCTGAAGTCGCATAAACCGAGTCTTTGAATGTCATGTCAGAACACCGCTGGGATCTTTTGGACTTTGAAACCCATTTTTTTTGGAAGGCTTTGGTATTTAAAGCGCGTACTGCGAGTATATTAAAAATATTGTAAAAGGTGGTAAAATTGTCGAGTAAGGTTAAAATATCGTTCTCGTTGTATTTCTATAAGTTATTAATCAGTAAAAACTATAAACTATAGCACCAGGTAAATATAATCATATAACGCATTATGTCAGAAGTTTTAAGATGTCTCTTGCAACATCCGTCGGATTAGTTATTTCTGAAGATATTTCAAGCACATTGAAAAATGCCTTTTGTATTGAAACTTAGTTGAGGAAAATCAGATTTCAATTGGGTTCAAAAATGTGTTATTTTATAAGTACACAGGGCCGTTGAGGGAATATACGGACCCGGGGGAGAAAATGTGTCGTTCTTCTATTACACCTTTATTTTTTAGCTTTACTCAAGACAGTACGACAAGAACACACCAAGCCCCTGAGAAATCTCCGGTAAATCCCACCTTTCCCGCACTCCTTTCGTCGGTCCTGTAAGTTCACTACTGATTCTGTTGATCAATAAATGTATTTATTATAAATAAACGAACTTTCACATAAGTTATTTTTTAACTCCATAAATATTTTGCTAATATTTTCTCTTTCTTTTCTTATTTTAGGTAAGTTAATGGAAAACTCTTTAAATCGATTAAAGTATTTTAGTACTAAAATTCGGTGAGTTAGTTCTTAATCCTATTTAATTTTTGATTGCAAAATGTACGCCGTCGGAGTTTATTGAGCGGGAGAAGCTACAAAACTTTCGCGACCATAAAAAATGCACCACGTCAAAAACTTTACACAAAATTTATGAGTGCAGTTAACGGTAACTTTGTGCGCTCACAAAGGACCTTCTGGAAAGAGAGAGAGAGAGAGAGGGAGTGCATAGGCCGCCTTCGGCGTTGACGTCAGCGTCGACTGGCCGAGTTTATTAATTTAAAAAGGAAATTCTCGTTTAGTCACCTTTTGATTTAAACTTGTTCCACACACAGTAACCCCACAAACACACATGCACATGCACAGGGGCAGGTGGCTGCTGGTAAAGGGGGGTAGGCAACTTGCTTGGTTAGTAGGTAAGTCCGGTATAGGGCAGCAAAATGCAATGACAGAGAACTGAACTTTGTGTTGCAGTTCACCGCAAAAACAGAAAGCACAGTGGTTCGAATTGTGAGATATACACTTAAAATTTGTTTTGTATTTATGTAGGCTGCGTACTAGCTTTAATTATTTTTACTTCTTGAGTATAACATCGCCAGTGCACCAATATTTTAAATTCATGTGGCTCACATTTTTTATCCTTTACAAGCAAGAACTTTTAAGTCTCTTTTGTCTATTTTTATATTAGCTTAAAACTATACCCGAAATGTAGACACATGTATGTGATTTTTATTTTTTTAGGAACAGAAGATGGACGTGTCCTGAAAATTGATTGCATGTACTATAAAATACTATTTGATGAATGCTCTATTCTCTTACCATGAAGGCAACTAACTGAGTCTGCCTTATAGACCAAGAAGTGGTAAAACGATGATTTCTCTAGTGAATTGAATTTATTTAAAAGCTTAAAAATTCAACATTTTTCATGAAGGTTGTCTAGTAACTTTTCTTTGCACTAATCTAAATACTTAAAAGAAACTTATAATATAGGTGTTGCGGATGTTCTCTCGAACGTGTCGATGAATTTCAAAACTGATTTTTGCGTTTGTTAGAAGTTGTCAATACGGAGGTTTTAAGCCTCTTTGTGTATTGGTTTGTGAGATATACACATTTTTGTGAATTGTGGTTAATCAATGTTTGGTCCTACATCGTTTCAATCATTGGGAACAGGAAGGCAGTCTCCTAATCAATCAATGCATGATGTATTTAAATTGGAAGAAATGCAACGAATCAAATAAATTATCAATTTAATCGTACTGCCCATGAACGTGAAGATCGCAAAGAATGTGAAAGAAATCGATTAAGACAGACCCGTGAATCACGACATTCGACTAATACTGGTAAAAATTTGAATCGAGCTGCAAACTAATCTAAAAAACTTATATTTTTCGAGATAAGCTAATTAGAGCATCTTACAATGCTTATTCACTTTAAGGGTTCAAAAAGTTTGGGCAGGACAACGTCTGCCGGGCTCACTAGCTTAGCATAAAACAGCTTGCCTAATTTATTTGTTTTAACGCAATAAATAAATTAAATGGGTTTTTGTTAATTTTTTGTCCTTTCAAAATATTTGATAAATTCTTGTTTTAACATAATTTCTGAAAAATGTTAATAATATCCAGCTAGGAGAGTCGAGCCTGAACTTTTATACAAACTGGTAAAAAAAATTGGCGTCAATATCATTGTTCGTTTAGAAAATTTGGGTTATCAAAAAACAGTCTAAAAGAAAAACCCAATATTCAGGAATAGTGTTATAAAATGTGACGTGGTTAATTTGGTTAGTAGCTTTGTAAAAATCATTAAAATCATAAAAGGTCGGGAAAAAGTGGGCCGCTTCACTTATTTTCGCCGATATATTGTTATCCCCGCTTACAAATAAAAAATTAACCACTGTGCAGACACCAGTCATATTAATTTTAGTATAAATTAAAAATTTCACATAGCGTAGACTGTAGTCTGTTTATAAAGAAACTTAATTAAACAATTTAATTTTATTGTTTTTTGCCGCCTACAAATAAAAAATTTACCATAGTGCCATATAAATTCTATCCACTACGATAATGTATATATTGTACACTAGCCTAGGTAGTGGGAATTTTTCATTTATTTGAAACTCTGACTACCCTTTCTTTTTACCGTTTCGTTTTTGCTGCGTTGTCGGACAGACAGTACGGTGGTGGGTGACCAAGGGGGAACCAGAGGGAACAAGAACCTGGCCCTTTGTATTTGGTCACGGCGAGTTCATTCAAACTCATTCACTCACTCGTGCAGTTTGTTGGCTTGTAGCGGTAAAATATGCAAAACTTTGCGTTGCAATGAATGCAGCAAAAATCTGACCCAACTCCCCCCCTACAACCTACACGCCGCACGCCAACTACAATCATGCGCAAAATGCGATTGCATATATATACATATATACTACATATATACACACACACACACATACACCATCACACGCAGTCACCCTTGGGCTATGGCAATGGCGGCGGGGGCGTTGCACTGCGTCGCTGTCTGCGCAGAGTGGCAAGGTGGAGGGATACTGTGAGACGTGCAGGGCTGAGGGACTGCGGGCTGGGACTTGGGTAGGCAGACGCTTCACCCCCGCAGATTGCATGCAAATTGGTTAAAGTGTGAATTTATGTGAGAAATATTGTTTGCTCTTGTTATGCGCTTATAGTACATACACCCATACAGTCATACACTGCCACACACACACGCACACCACACTCTCACTTATAAACACTCAAAGACTCAACTCGACAAAATGATTTAGGTTCATATGCAAATTGCAACTGACTGACATTTACCGCGGTTTGATTCAAGGGGTTTCCTCTTTGCCAGAGTTGCCACGTCAATGCAGAGATTTGTATGCTAGTTGTATTTTCAGGGCGGCAAAATAAACATTATTATGTCAAACAGTTAAGGAAGAGTTTATATAATAATAATTGCCTGACTGACTATCTCTGGGCAGGGAATGGGGATCTTTATTAACTGTTCGAAGAGAATTGTTTATATACTAAAATGTGCCTAAATATGAAGAAAAATCTTACGTTTTGGTTTATTTGATATTAAAAGAGTTTCGCTTTTATTTCATAGTATATAAGATTTCAAGAAGAGGTTATGAATGAAAATAGAGCTCTTTGTTCAAGAAGAGATTGTGCATAAAAATAGAGCTCTTTAAAATGCTTTAATAAGAGCGAAAATAAGATGTTCTGAGTTCTTCTAAAATATTCGACATAAATAACATACAGTTCTTAACTGCCATAAAAGATGTTTTGTTGTTTGAACTTAGAAAAGTATGTATTTTAAATCTTGATCTTTTTGCCAATTTTTTTAGTAGAGAAAAGGATCCCAAACAATCATATGCTGTTATAAGTATTATAGTTCCAGATAAGCGATTTGCTCTTCTAAAGGTTATTTAAAAATAACTTTTTCAAATTTTTAAAAATCCTTCGATAGAATAGAATTTTTTTTATGAAAACTAAAAAATAAAATCTATATAACCTTTATATTTTAGAATTGGTTATAATTTATAAATATATAAATAAATAAAATAAAATAAATTAAAAAAAAAACTTCAAATGCTAAAGCTTCAACTTCAAATGACTATAAATTAGGCCTTCATGAATTTTCCAACTTTTCTATTGCGTCTCCGAAGTTTTTCTTGTGAATTTTATAATAAATAAATATTATATTACACAGGTCATCATGGTTCAATTGTTGGAAAGCTAAGAGTCATTTCCGAAGTAATTTGGTGCGAAGAATCCGAATCCCGAATCGGAAATGACTCTTAGCTTTCCAACAACTGAACCATGTTGACCTGTGTTATCTCAAAGGCTTATTGCAAATGCTAATGACTTCGAAGGGATATATCTCGTAACTTCGAAAAGCCATAACTTTGCGAAAAAAAATAGTAATTGATCTCTTGAAGTTAAAGGGTGAGTTGTACTAAATGATGTAACTGGAGAGATGCGCCCTGTACATAACCTCAAAAGTAGGAAAAAACACCATTTTTTGGGTACATAACCTCAAATATCTCAAAATCCTGACGTGATGGGCCAGTTCTGACGCCGAATTCGGATTCTACGCACCAAATTACTTCGGAAATAACCCTTAGCTTTCCAACAACTCACATGACCCCTGTATTTGTAGACCTGTGTTATTAACTAATGGAAAACGCGACCTGCCTAATTAGGGATCGGAAACGCTTATAAAAATATAAATGATAACGAATTATTCCAATTCCCAATTGGAAAACAAATTTTAAATTTTCACAAATTATGTGTTCTATTGTACTAAATAAGTTATTTATCGTATAAACGATTTCTTCCAAAATAATCTACAAAGTTGTAAAAATCATATTCTGATAAAAAAATCAACCTAGGTAAAATTTGTGTAAATTTCCATAAAAAAAAAAAATGTTTTTCAATTCTTTACTTTTCAAAGGCCATGTTTGTAAATCAGTATCACTCATCTTTAGAATTTTTTTAGGAATACAAAAATGAGAATATTCGAAATTTTATACTTAAAGCACTTAATTTTGGGGTTGCAGCTTGACTTTTTGCTGTAGTTCTGTAGAGAAGAATCCTAAAATACAATACCCAAGCAATTGGGCTCCTCTATTTTCGAGTTTATAACTCTAGAAATATAGCAAAATGCTTTCTTTTGAATAAGATATTTTATTTTAATTCGGATTACCGTTTCCATTCTCTACAAACCTTTTATAACTTAGCACTTACTTCTACTTCAAAATAAAAAAAATAAATAATACGGATTATATTTTTTTATAATACACTATTGATTGCCGGAAGAGCTTAGATTTGAAAGGAAATGTCGATCGAACAAATTTTAGTTTATGTTTATATTCAACTTTTAAAAAGATATACTATCCATAACGATTGATTTTTTTGTACTAAACCTCAGTTAAGATAGATATCTGAGTCTGACCAACCTGCTGAATTGCTCTTGGTAAGAAATATGTGAAATTACCTTTGAAAATTTTGATCAATTAATTTAACTTTATATTCCATCTTTTAATTTAGTATGTTTTTATCTTCATAAATTTCAATTATTTTGTCATTGTAATTCTGAAAATCTTTATTTCTTAATCTTAACCTAAAAATAATTGAGTAAAAAAAGGGTAGTCCGAAAGAAAGTGCCATGATAAAAAATCTGGATTAAAATTTTGAATCGAAAAAAACAAAATTAAGATTCAGATAAAAATACAAACAATTGAACTTCAAATATAAATTTTGGACAAAATTTCCGTCTACTGTGAACCGATTCGGCATGGCGGCGAAATTAATTTTAAGAAATAAAATCGTTTTAAAAACAAAAATATAAAAATTGTTCCCAAAATTGAAATTAAATTTCAGAAATAAAACCATTTTAAAAAAGAAAAATACAAAATTTTTACCAAAATTCATTAAAAAATTGTGTCGTAACTGTTACCAATATAAAATTATGTTTTAAACCGATGATATTATCGGTATTATAAGATAAAAATTAATTCAAAATAATAAGTCATTCAAATAGCCAAAACTAAAAGAGGCCTTCAGAAAATGGTATTTAAATACCACAATATTATCATATGACCCTATACGGAAACTTTAACCTAGTACCTTAATTTCGACTTAAAGATCTTCAGATAATATTAAATGTACACAATACAAATATTTAATCCATTATTAACAAACTTTTCCAATTTTTTGCTGTCAAGAATCAAATAAACAAATCCATTTGGAAACCCTGGTCTCTGGCCGACCTTTTTGCATATCCAAATCAACGCTGCTAGGCTGTCTGTCCATGTTGCATATGAGATAAAATCTTATTCACTTCTCTGGCCTAGAGTCGAAAAATGTATTGTCAATTTGCTAGACTGAAACGCTCTGATTGCATTTTGGAGTTTTTGTTTTACCGAAAAACCCAAAGCCAAGTGCATTTGCATTTCCATTGGCGCCAGTTGAACGAATGGACTGTGGATTTTTCGGGGAAATCGCAAAAGAAAAACTGACGTCATGCGAGTGCAGCCATAAATTTTACGCATTTTCCATGTACCCGGACACAACAGTAGTCACCGAGGAGTTTTGGGTGGCATCTAGGAGCACAGGTTTCATGCTCTCTCATGGAGGCGGCTTCATTCAAGAGCTGCCCACTCGTACCAGCCCCTCCCTCCTGTTCACCCCTCTTGCATTTAATTTCATTTTATTTCTGTTAATTTGGCCATGCAATTCACGCCGTGCTACGGGGGGCAGCGGAATTGAGACCCCGGCTAGGGGGTCAGATTTATAAATACACTGCAGAAAATGAGGAAATGCACACAAATTTATGAAAAATTAATTTTTAAATCGTTAATTGAGTGTTTATTACTGCAAAACTCAGTGAGCGCAACGTGGATGCTCGAATTTTATGCAAAAATAATGCGAATAAATATGAAACCAAATTAAATGTATAAAATTTATGACTGCCACGATTTTAATGCATTTTCAAAACTAATTTTAATAAGGTTGCTACTTTGTTGCTGGGTCTGATGTTTTGGCAGAGTTATGGGTTAAATATATTAAAGCTGTACATTAGTTGCGGACCAAAAGTTAATAGCCATCAACTGGGGTGAATCATATTAGCCGATTATATTATATAAACACATTTGGGAATTTTTTATGCGATTCTATAATATATATTAAAGTTTCGCTTATAGTAGAAATATAAATGCCCAAAACGCTGAATGGGGTTTTGGGATCACGTAGAAGTATCCAGGTATAAAAACTTTAAACTAATTTTTATTTTTTTTTGTCAATTATATTCATTTTCTAGCTTAAAATTTACTTACTACCCGACTTAGTAGCTGTGTTTATTCATTCATCACTTTTAAAATATGTCCTTAATTTTTATTTTTGCTTACTATATATATTAGGGTGGGTCAATACTCCTATTCAACGGACAATTTTAAGCAACTTTAAATTTTCGAGCCTGCAGATTATTAAAAATAGTTTTTTTCTTCCTATAACGAACATTTTAGTTGAACATATTAGGGGGTTTTGGAGGTCAAAGAAATTTATTTTTGATGTTGATTTTTACTTACAAAAGCCGCCAGGGGGCGTTTCATGATTATTTTGCTATTTTTCGTTTCTTATTTTTCAGAAAAATGTCCGAATTTCTTGAGGAAATTAAGAAATATTTGATTTTCTTGTTTTGCAATCCAAATTTTGACAAGCCCAAAATAAAAATTTGTTTTAAAGGCCTTTGTCAAAATCCATTTAAAAGAAAATGGTGTACGTAAAGTCAGGCGCGGACGACTTTTTGTCCTTTTCCTTCACAAAAAACCAAAATCAGAAGAATTTTTAAGCAAAAATTTGTTTGAACGATCGTTCCTATGGGATCTATATGATATAGTCAACCGATTTCGATCAAATTTAACGCAGTGCTTTAATACATTAAAAAAGATTTGAATGCCGAATTTAGTTCAAATATCTTTACAAACAGACGAAATACAACGAATTTTGTATAAAAAACATTTTTTTGAACCGATTGGTCCTATGGGAGCTATATATACATATATAGTCATCCGTTTTTGATCAAATTTAATAGCACTGCTAAGGAACTATAAAAATACGAATATCAAATTTGGTCCGTATATTAACAAACAAACGAAACACAACAAATTTTGTTCAAAAATCGATTTTTTGGAAGATCGGCCCTATTGGAGCTATATGATATATTCAACCGATTTTGTTTAAATTTGGCACATTGCTTAAGTGCTCTAAAATTTCAAACGCCAAATCTGACTACATCTTTTGTAAACCAACGAAGGATAGCGAATTTTGCTCTAGAAAAGTTATTTTGGCAGTGGATTGGACCAGGTGGAACCAGCTCTAAAGAAAGCAAAAACAATTTTTCAGCTAACAAGTTATGGCTACTGTTTTTGGGATGCAAGAGGTATTATATACATTGATTACCTTGAAAAGGGTAAAACTATCACTGGTCAATACTACGCAGACTTATTGCAACGTTTGAGCCACGAGGTGAAAATTAAACGATCTCATCTGGCGAAGAAAAGAATCTTGTTTCATCGCGATAACGCACCAGCGCACAAGTCAATCTTTGAGATAGGCGTAAAATCAACGAATACTGAAGTTTGAAATTGATGCACGCGACTCTCCCTACTCACCCAGACCATAGTTCCTCAACTGTGGAGTGTATTATAGCTGTTCTCCGTGTACAACCTCAAAAAAAGGATTCTTGGCGAATTAAAAAATATTGCGTACGTGAATCGCAACAAGTAAAATCGAAGCTGTATAATGGTGCATGTTTTGAGAAGACATAGTACAAATTTTTCAATAAAATATTGGTCATTTTTGAACTAGAACACGCGATTTCTGATGACCAAAAAATGTAGGTTCATGCCTGTGGAAGAGACTTATGTTGAGAAAATAAAAAAAAAATTCTCGATAAACGTTGATCATTTGTCTTCGATGAATCACGGCCAGAAACTTCGATTCAAAATGCCGCATTCGTATAAAAAAGTATTTTTCTCAATAGTTTGAACTTTTTTGATCAGAAAAGTCAAGTTTTGGTAGCAAAGTTCTATAGGTTATGTATTTAAAAATAATATACTAAAATTTTAGATCGATATCTTAAATACTCCAGCAACTTAACAGCTAATTTGAAAGAGCACGTTCAGCTAGTTGAGATTTGGAAACCTAAAATTAATTTTTTTCCATATTTCATATTTTATTTTAATAAATTAAATTACTAGTAGTATTCTCAGTAACATGTATACATTTATATTCATTTTAAGAGTTTCACTACTAGATGGCACTTCGACTAGCTTCGTATTTTTATTTAATTTCCAGAACTGGCCTTTAGTTAAAGTTGTCACCTAGGTGTGCCTCTTAAAGATAAAATGTTCGATTTCACTGTTATAGAGCTCCTACTCTAATAATACAAATGGCTGGTACTCGAGATCTAGTTTTATATATCGATTTAAAGGTTTTCGATATGTAGTATTTTAAAAGGTATAACCTATAGCAATATCGGCTCAAAAATTAATTTTTTTTTGAACCATTCCACACTTGACGTGTGAACTCCTTGATATACAAATACTTAATATACGTTTTGTTACCATTACGGAATACAAGGGTCATAAGAATTAGTATTTTTATTTTACTTTAAACTCGTTTTTATTATTATATTACACACATATAAGCAACTACCTGCTTGCGCCATCTAGCAATAAAAACATGCTTGCGCCATCTAGCGGTCATACTCAATAGAAAAATAAATGATGACAAAATTGCTTTGCTTTTGTTTTCAAGAATTTGTTTAACAATTGGTAACAACAACAAGTTTATTTATTTTTTCATTTTTAAAACCAAGGACTTTAATCAAACTCTCTAATAGTCTAGCGTATAAACCAGCTGTTTAAAATTCAATATACTCATTCGTGCAAAGTTTTAGTTAATAACAAAGTTACCTACTAAAATCATTATATTTCCCATTTACCACTCATTACTGTTTCAAAACATTTCAAGTCTTCCTCTCCTGTCCATAAACAACTCTATTAGCAGCCTTTGACTTGGTTTCATTTTTCCCATTTTGTAATTTCAATTCAATTCCAGTTTTAATTCAAATTCCTGAAGCACAACATGTAAACATGCATAGACATATCCACTCCATAAACATTTCAACACACTCCGAACCGAACTGCCAACTTGAACTTCACAACTTTACGTAAAAATGTTTCCAGTCCCGTCCCGTGGCAGACACTCTGGGGGCACGAGCCGTGTGCAGCCAACACACAAATTAAAAATGCAACACAAATTGTATTTGGCACCTGCTCTCAGACGTAGTACAGACCAGACCCGAATATCTGGGCATTACCTACACCCCCGGACGGAAGTTGGTTGGTGCACACACACAGACACACTAATACACGGAGCAAATGAAAAGGTGTTGATGAATGAGTCGGAGTCGGGCCAACAATTGAATTAGGCGCAAATGTGGAAAACTACTCGGATTAACAAAAGACTTGGGAAATTGTTGGGTATGGGTTCATTAGATGCATGCAGTCAGTGGGTGGCGGCAGATCTTGGAGATTTGCAAGGCGTCGTGGTTGTAGTCGTAGTGGTCGTGGTGAAACATGCAAGTGCAAATGCTGAAGAAGTCAGCTGGGACTGGTGGATAGTGCCGAGTTGTTGCATTGGCGTGTTGCACTCTGAATTTGTAATTAAAACCTGTGGCAGTGGCAGCCAAAACACTTTAACAGGTGTTAAATAGTTGGGCTTAAGTAGAAATTGTAATTGAAGTTGTTTAGGGTTGCCAGCTTTTTGTCTAGTTATTAGCTGACATTGTGCTGCAAGTAACCGAAAAAATTATTTATTACCCAGCTCAACAAGTTTTAGTTGTTGAAAAGCTAAGGGTCATTTCCGAAAAAAATTGTTGCATACATAACCTCAAAAGTAGGAAAAAGCGACTTTTTTCGGTTACGTATATCTCGAAATTCGGACTTGATGTTCTAATTCATAGCCTGGAATCGGATTCTACGCAGCAATCTACTTAAAAAATTATCCTTAGCTTTCCAACAATTGACATAAATCCGGTTTTGGTAGACCTAATAATAATAATATAAAATAATCTCACTAAAAAAATGCGTTTTGAAAATGTTGATGAAAAGTTAGATGGATTTCAAAAAATGGGAGTTACGAGCAAAAAATACAATAAAATTAAAAAAAAATCACCTACAATTCACAACTGCTTTAAGCGATGGGCAGGTATAGCCGTTCTAGTCTTGTAGGTAAAATTATATTAACAGATTTTATTGATTGCTTAACTTTCTTAATAGAGGTATTTTTTTGTTAGTGGTAGATTATAATCTGTGAATAAGTCGGAAAGAGTGTTCTTTAAAGGTATGCCTATGTTAATAAGTGTGAGGGTCAATTATTGCTCCAAAGACTGGGTTCTCCAGACGCTGTTTCTTGCGATAAATAATTGTTTCGTTCGATGACAAATAGTCCTTTTAAGCTGCGATTCACACTATATGTAGATGCCCCGAATTGTGACTAGCCTCCATAAGATAACGAGTTACTATGATGTGGTATCCAGTTTAAAATATTTAATATATTAATTATTTAAAGCCCCAATGAAAAAAAGTAAAATTTCGCCTACACCACAAGCCTTCTTGGACTGGATGTGAATTACAAGCATCTTCAAAATAAATAAAATAAAATCCGTCCATTCGATTTTAATGAGTTTTTCATAGTGCAAGGGGTACTTGCCATATTTCATCTATTAAACCTATTATTTTTTGCTGCTGAACAGGAACGAACACCGTAGAACGGACATATTTTAGCTAGGAGGTAGAGCTCTTTAGTAAGTAACGAATTGAGTGTTTGATTTAATCAGGTAAAGCTAAAATAGCGTTATACGAGCTTTATTTGATAACGATGACTTGATTTTTTTTTATAAATACTTGCCGATATATTTCTCAAAGCTCCAACTATATCAACGGATAGCGTCCAACTGATGTCTTTTACAGTGCACGAAGTATTACTCAAGAATTAGTTGTTCACGACGCATTGGAGTTGATTAACTTTGCAATAGATCTCAATGACGTCACTTATGAACTTGAATATAAAAACATCACAGGCGCATCATTAGTCTTCAAAATTCGCTGGGGGCAGTTTCCAGTACCTTATTCAGCTAGGCCCTTTGCGCTTTTTCGAGAATGACAGCAGTTAAATGGATTGTCAAATAAAGCATTATTGCCAACTCAAAGTTGTGAACCTCTTAAAAAAGCACGCTGTAACTACTATTTCAAAACTATGAAATGACTTGAATATTACAAATATATAAGAGGCCCATTGAAGGAGTTTCTTCAAACTTCAAAAAATAAATTTATACCCACTTAAGAACAACTTGCATAGAAACAGCTTTGCAACCCTGGCGCAAAGCAAGCCATGAAATGGGCCAACGGAAACAGCTGACTCAGCAGGTGCTGCCAAATCGTAATGCTGTTGTTGTTGTTGTTGCTCTTGTTGTTGTTGTTGATCTTGTTGTTGTTGTCGCTCTTGTTGTTGTTGCTGCTGCATTCCGTGCCACTGTTAAGTTGCACATTGGACGCGCATCCGCACAAGTCAAAGTGACCAACGCGTCTCGGTCTCATCTCATCGTCGTACCGCCGTCGAGCATGTCCGTTGAGAATTATTAAACATTTTTCATGCGCATGAAAAAACAATTGCAACAAAAACAACAACAACAATAAGTACGACACCCGCGCGCATATTCAGCAATTTTCCACTTGATGTTGCAGCCGCCAAACGAAAAATGTGGCAACAAAAAAAAATATATATATGTATAAAGTAGTATATAATATAAGGCGGAAAAGCAGCAAAGGAAAAAAAACGCAAACAATGCAGCAAATGCAACAATAACAATTGCTACACATGAATATGTAGAATTTTGGATAAGAACGACTTTGGGATACTCTTTGCTGAGACTAGGCTTGCCGCTTCTGTTAGGTTGCTCATGAGAAGATTTCGGCGAATGGTGGAGCTGGAGAGCGTTTACCTCTTGTACAAGTTTGAAATTTTTAGCTGGATAGACAAGTTGAGCTAGTCGTATATGCCCTATCTATGGAATCGATTTGTTATTTATCGATTAAAAACTGATATTCTGAAAGAATATTTGTGAATTATAAATGGTAAGAGTACAATTCGAAGATAATTTTTTTTACCCCAAATTTTTGACAGCCTGTAGAAATTGGCATGTAGTCCGAAAGACCTAAAGAAACAATAGGTCTGTAGAGTTCGCGCTGGACACGATGAGGTGATAAACGTCGCCAAGACGTTGTCGAGACAAAGTTTAGACATCGCCAACTTCTGCTTAGAATTAGAAATAAGCATATTCAGAAGGAATTTATCTCGCTAGCAGTCGTGTAAGGAACTGAAACTTAGCCGACTAAAAGCTTTTAAAATCAACAAGGTCAGTTGCCCTCCTTTATGCTGTTTGAACTAACGTTATTTTAACTCTGGGCTCTTTTATTTCCTAAAAGGGTTCCTCACAGAGAGGTGGGGCACTACGACCAAAAGGCCTTTTGTACCATACCCTTAAGTTAAAGCAAAAGACTTTCCGCTTTCCGCATGAATTGCAGTAGGTCTTTTGTTGGTATTGACCTGAGATGGAAAGGACTAAACCGTTCCTTTCTGTCCCATACTAGCGCTGGGCAGTCACAGAGAATATCTCTGGTGGTTTCATCGTCTTCTAGACAGAGAACTCTGAGCTCTATTGGGTGTTAATTTAATAGGGTCCGGATTTCCGAAAGTGATATATCTGAAGCCAGTTCTCATATTAGAAAAATGGTAAGATTAACATTACGGAAACGTCTTCAAATCTTCGAGATTTGTAATCACAATCGGTGCTCTATTATAAAAACTTACAGAGCTCTTCGAACAATTTATGGACCGAATAATCGTTCATCAGAACGTGCTTTTCGTCATGTTCTTGCACATTTTCGAACTCATTTACTCAAAACTCACTTCGATGAGAAGGCTATTTCAAGAGCATTTCTTTCCAACTGGCCACCGAGGTCGTGTGATGTGACCCCTTTAAATTATTGTACTCTTTGTAGAATTCATTTGACATTCCACGATGTCCGACTGCCAACTTGAATGGGAACAGCACGGTCCGAAGAAAATATCGATTTTGTATGTTATAAGCCAGTATAGAAAAAAATCCAAATTTATCGATTTACAACGTATTACCGTCAATGGTGATCTATACAGAGCGATAATCAACGAATGTTTGTTTCCAAATTTTAGTGACATCGATGTAGAAGAATTCTGTTTTCAACAGGATGGTTCTACTTCCAGTGAGAAGGGTATTTCAAGAAATCTGGTCGTATGATTAACTATATCGAACTTTAGATGATTTGCTGTGGGGGTACATCAAGTCGTGGGTTTATGCAGACAAGTCGGCGACAATTGACAACTTGGAAACCAATTTTGAAAGTATCATTACTGAAATACGGCCCCAAATGCTTGAGGTGTGTGGTGTAAAATCGGACTGACAGGATGCGTTTCGTAATTCGTAGTCGTGGTGGTCATATGCCAAAGATCATTTTCAAATATTAAATAATAAGAAATTATCTTTAAAACGAATCCATATTTTTGGGGTCATAGCAATAATTTTTCTTTTCTATTTAAGTTTGAAATAAGGACGCGCTTAAAAAAACATCCTTTAAAATATTTCGATTATCTAAAATATTTTTGGTTTAACTATATGGTATTTGAACATTTTTAGCCCGTAACTTGGAAATTTAAGAACTTATAGTGATTTGAAATTATTGGATTATGATTTGCCGACATGTATGTATCAAATATCTTACGATTGGTTATTGCAGCTCCACTGATTTAAAAGATGATCGGGCGTAACTTTTTTTTTCAGCGTCTTCTTTGGTATGCAACAAATTTTTGCACAAACGCTATATACTCCATACCTTGGATACAGGGCATAAAAAGAGCAAAATCGCAGACACAGCCAAATCCAGAGACAACAACAACAATAGCCAAGAGCAGACTGTGCCACCGGCACGGAATTCCCATTTCCCGCTAGAGACGACGACAACGTTGCCCTCAGTTCAATGTGCGCCGTGCTGCGCTCATGTTGACACCACGATTGTTATAGCAGGGTTTGGGGTTAAGTGGTCGACACACACACACAATAATACAGACATACTGACTGACCGACTGACAGTGGAACACATAGACAGAGAGAAGGACCAACCGACCGACCGAGCGACACCCACAGCTGCTGGCTGGGCCACTTGCCACCAACCCCCTAGGCCCACGCCCAACTGCCTTCTCCCTGCTCTCCTCATCATAAATAATTGCAATGGCAAACAACAACAACAATAACAACAACAACAATTCGCATTGCATTTTCTGCAGCCAAAGCAAAAACAACAATAAATGCGACGACTCTGAACTGCGAACTGCGAATTGCAAAGAGCGACAGCGACTGGGACAGAGACAGAATGAAGAGATTTTTATCGGCGATTCTCACTGATTTCATGGCAAATAAATCGCTCATTTTCGCTTAATTGGAAAATTATGGCTTTTTGGCCACAGAGAGAGAAAGAGAGAGGATTCTTTTGCTGTATGTATAATTGTGTGTGTGTGTCAGTTGTTGTTGTAGCTATATATGTATGCAAAATGTGGCATGCCCCGCGTCTACCAAATGCACAAAATACAAAATTGCAATTACGAATCAGATGCGGATGCGACTCTCAATGGGAATGGGACAATGGTTATCTCTGAATTTTAAAATATTATTTACAAGATTTCTTTTTATATTTTGACAGAGCGTAAAGTTTTGTTAATTTCTTATAATTAACAGAGTTGCAAAGATTTTTTATTAATATTCGAGCAAAATAAATATTTAATATGTTTTAAGGTACGGCCCTGTAGTCCTTGTAGGACTTATAGCAACTTACATATAAGGTACGATGAATATTAGAAGAAAGTAAAAGTGAAAGTTACACTGCGAAGAGCTTTACTAGAATTGCTAGTAAATGGATTTCCAGAGCTGCTTTTGATATTACATGTTCTTCTTGCATATACATCAAAATATCAAGAACTCTTTCAAGACTTAGATTAAATGTCTTAATAGCAAGACTTCAACGAGCACAAATCCACAAAAAACAGGAATAACCTGCGAAACAAGAAGTTTATAGCCTGGGATTATAATGGGATTAATCAGGTGCGGATCTAGGATTGCTTCTTGGATTTAAGGAATCGCAAACGACTTTCAACCCATTTTTTCAGCTTTGGGAGTCAACACGTGAACCCTCTCCTCCTTGGATCTTCATATGTGAAAACTTTAGTATAGATTTAGATTTCACCAACTCTTTCAAGATTTAGCTTAAATGTCCTAGTAGCAAGTCTTAAACGATCACAAATCCACAAAAACCAGCAATAAATCTGCGAAACAAGATATTTATTGCCTGGGATTATGATGGGATTAAGCAGGTGCGGATCTAGGATTGGGGGTTTTTTGCTTCGAAAAATCGCAAACGATTTCCAACCCATTTTTTCAACTTTGGGAGTCAAGACCCAAATCCCCTCCTCCTTGTATCTTCATATGTGAAAACTTTAGTATAGATTTAGATTTTAAAATAAATCGATAATAGTTGTCGAAAAAATTATAACGCCGGCAACTGTCGATAAAGCCCATAAATTTGAAAAGTTAGGAATTATGGTGACCCCAAAAGTTCAGATCGCCCAAATAGTTCCTCAGTTGTCGAGAATTTTTGCGATATGGGGCCAAACGACTGTATATTTTTGGAAAATCTGAAGTGATGCCTTGTCGATAAAGAATTTGGGTCGAAGAAACTGTTCACTACCAAAAGAAACGCTTCTTTGAGGGTCTAACATAAACCTTTTATTAGGATTGTGTGAACAAAGTAAGAAAGTGCTGAAATAAATGAATCAAGTTGAATGGAATTTAGAGCAATTAAACCTTTATTTAAAGCCACTTACTTATGGAAATGGCATGACTATGGAATCGATAATTATGGTGGCTCATTTGAAGTTATTTAAAAGCCTAAATTCAAACAAGTTATAAGCCGCCTTTACTCAAACTCTCATAAAGTGTGTGTTGCAATCCTTTTTGCAAATCTTTGATTTGATTAATGGACGTAATCTTTAAAATCTCCTAGCGGAAAGCTTTCTTTGTAATTCTATTAGTTTTAGTGTTGGTTTTAAAACCACTCTCTAATGAAATATGGTTGTAAAAAGTTTGATCATTATAGTTTCAACTGCAATATACGCCTTAAAATGGATTCCTCTTTTTTTTTGGCAAAACAGACTGCTACCTTATATAAAGCACACATGTTATATACTAAAGCTAAACATGTATCTATTTCTATATAAATGTATGTAATATATAACGTTTATGTATATATATATATGTATTATCGTACGCCAGTGCTATTTATGTATGGGAAAAGTTCCAATTTAACACGGTGTCGTCTCAGCGATGATTTATGAGCATACCAAAAAGCTAAAACACTCTGACCGTATTTCCTTTTTGCCTCTTCTTGGCCGGGCAGCCGTTTGTGCTCCCAAATCGTCGTTAGCTCTGCCCAGACTGTGTGTGTGTGAGTGAGTGTATGTGTGTGTGTGTGTGTGTGTATGCTTTGTTGCATATATGCCGACGCCACCGCCGCCTCACATTTTCCACCACCAACCAGTGCGACGCCATTGTCTCTCTGTGCCGCACTATCAGCAGGCGCAGCCGTTGCCACAAGCAGCGCCACTGTGCAACGACGATATCATGGCTGCCGTCGACCTTATCACTGCCACCACCACCATCACCAGCAGCACGTCAGGCAGCAACCCTCTCTTGGAGTTGCAGCCACCATTGCCCAAATTGCCACATGTTGTTTTCACTTGGTTTCAGGCAAGGATTTGCTTCATTTGCAGCTTAGTTTTTTTTTTTGTGTTGTACTTTGGCTGCGGTTTCACATTTCAATATTGGACGTTGCCAGATTTATTTAAGTTGCCTAAGCACTTGAGACCTTTTTCAATCAGTTTGACAACAACTGGCCTGGCCTGGCCAGGAACAATGTCCGCACCATATGCGACCAACCAATTGTAGCAGCTAGCTTTATATTTTAGGGCTCGCTGCTCATTTGTTGTGGCAAGTGTGCGAATGAGAGATAGGCCAAAAAGGCAAGTGTGTTTGTGTGTGTGTGTGTGCAACATATCCAGTTCCAATCGCAATCCCGGTAGACTCCCTTCAAATGTCCAACGACCCAAAAGTCATAATTTCATAAAAATTAAGTTAACCTTAAAACAAGTTTCGCTGCTGCTTCAAGTAAGTCTGCGCCTGTGTGTGTATGCGTGTGAGTATCTGTGTGAGCTGCACTGTATGTGTGTGTGCGTGCATGTGCGACTATGATTAATTACTTTTGCATACATTTACATACAAATTTGTTGCCACATTGTCTGCCGCTGCTTCGTCTGCTCTTTGGGGGTTATTATTATTATTATCATTTTTTTTTTGTGCGCCTCACTGTTCTTTGCCCTTACTTCCCTGCAGCGTGTCCTGATGTCCTGGGTGGTGGATATCCTGCTAGCAGGGTTAATTTCATATGAAATTTTTCATTTTGTGCCGCTGCACTGCGCATCGAGCACGGAAGGAAGTTGATTTGACAAAAGTTTTTTTCGCTTTGCTTTTCCCTCACTCCCCCTGCGCTATGGAGAGGATGTTGATGTTGGCTGTATCCTTTCTCTTTCGTGGCAACTCTTTGTCTGATTTTCATGCTCAGCTACGTTAATTGCATTTAAATATTTTATAAATTGTGCGTTAAACCCAAATGACTGACCAATGAAGTGGGTAAGTTTTTCGTTTTTTTTTGTTGGAGAGCGGTTCCATTAATCAAAGAATTAAGCAAAGATATATATGCAACTACTGTTGAAGGTAATATCGGATGAAGAAATATGGAATCATGCAACTGGCCTCTTACAATGACAATTATTTCGGCATATAATAGGGATTATATTCCCAAATCTTCTTTTATTCCTTTAAATCCTTGAGGAGCATAGGTCCTCTGCTTCACTTCGCTTAGGGAACTTTCTGATTCTTCAGTTTCTTTCAAAACAGTTCGGTGCCATGTTGTTCAGAGTCTCCCTCTTCTTCGGTTGCCCTGTGGGTTCCAATCAAGAGCATGACGACATATTTCAGTATGCCCAATCCAACCCCAAATAAAGCTGCTTATAATTATATTTTTCAGATTACTTTTATCCTTATAGCTTATTAAAGTTTTGTTGGTCCTATTAAGATTAAAAATATATTTTTCTTTCTCCTTAATTTTTTGTTTGTTTCATTCTTCTTCTTCTTATGTGACCATATCAACCCGATTACCGGGTTACGGCCTGCCTAAAAACTTCTCTCCAGGCGCCTCTGCATTGCGCGCGCCTTCTCCAGTTGGTCACACCGAGCGAAGACAGGGCCCCTTCTACTTTCATTAATTTTTTAAAATTTGTTTAAAAAACGTAGCGATTTTTAAACTCAATGCTAATACCACAAATCTTTTCCTTCGTTCATTATTTTTTCTTCAGATTCTTTTCTCTCATTTTTTCTCACGCCCTCTTGTGGATTATTTTGGTACTTTTCGCTGGTCTGTCTTGTCTCCCTCGTCCTGAATTTGTCTTAGTCTTATATTTAATTTTTTTAAATTTCGTTGGGTAAATTTTTTTTACTTGACTGTCAAAAATTGTTTCCTTTGTCCGCCATTTTTTGTTTTCTTCTAGCTGCCTTCAAAATATTTTTTCCTTCATCAGACTAATTATTCTATTTTTAATATTTCTTACAATATTATTAGGGAGATGAACCTTTTTTAGTCCCACTATAGCACAAAAAAATGTTTCCTTCATCTAATATTTTTTTCTTCTATAGTCCCTTTTGCCCGAAATTGTTGGACTTGACGGAATTTTTTTTAAAACGCTCCTAGAAAGCTGTTGATTCCATTTTTTTAGATTATAGGCTAGATGACAGAGAAGAGTCTAGCTGCGAAACCAAATATTATCCGAAAATATATCAGATATTTCATAAAATTATGCAATTTAAGATTGACGTTTTTGGTAAAATCGGAAATAACGAAAATGAAATGATAGAAAAAAAATTTGTTTGGTTTTAGAGCTGAAAAATCGCGTTTGTTTCATTAAGTTTGTTTGGTAAAATAATTTTCGAGATTTTCGCTTTTGTTTCAGCGATTTGTCAGCTCTAAAACCGAACATTTTTCGAAAATTTTGAAAATTATTAGATCTATATCAAAAATTTAAAATAAATATCTCACTAAATTGAAATTGACGTTTTAGCGAAATCGGAAATCTCGTAAATTATTTTACCAATCAAACTTAATAAAACAAACGCGATTTTTCAGCTCTAAAACCAAACAAATGTTTTTTTTAAATTTTGGAAATTATTAGATCTATATAAAAAAACTAGAACAAATTTTTCACTTGGAAATTTTCATAGAATTATAAATTGGGATTGACGTTTTAGCGAAATCGGAAATCTCGAAAGTTTGTTTACCAATCAAACCTAATAAAACAGAAGCTATTTTCCAGCTCGAAAATCAAATATTTTCAAAACTTAATGGAAATTAGTTGATCTATATAAAAAAAAAAGTAAAAAAAATTTCTCACTAGTAGATTTTCATGGAATTGCATAGATTGAGATTGACGTTTTAGTGGAATCGAAAATCTCGAAAATCATTTCGCCAATCAAACTTAATGAAACCAAATGCGATTTTCTCAGCTCTAAAACCAAACATTTTCGAAAATTTATGGCAATTATTAGATATGATTGTATATCACAAAAACTTGAACAAAAAGTATCTCTCTTGGAGATTTTCATGAGAACTGCATAAATTGAGTTTGACGTTTTAGCGAAATCAAAAATTTCGTAAATTTATTTTACCCATCAAACTTAATGCAATACAAGTGCGAATTTTCAGCTCTAAAACCAAATAATTTCCTGAGCGATAATAATTACATCTATATCAAAATCAATTAGTTTTTCAAACTTTACTCACTTGCGAGATTTTTCATATGAAATCAAATGTATAAGTTAACGAGCTATCTGGCAAAATGTTTTTATAGTCGAAATCGTAAAAAATCCATACGATATAATTTTTAAGTTTCCTTGCTGGGCTTATATACAAACTTAATGGCGTACATAAAGTCGAGCGCTGATGTCTTCGGATACCTTTAAATATATTGTTCTTAAGTCCGATTTCTTCACAAAAAACTAGTAGAAGAATTTGTTAAGCAGAACTATCTATTGACTAATCATTCCTATGTGAGCCCAGCATGACGTTGTCAACTGACCCAAACTTTTTAACATACTCTTAAAGCGAATAAACATCGTAAGATTCATCTCAGTTAGCTTATACTGACAAACAATAAACATCGAATTTGTATAAAGAACGTAGTTTGCAGACTCGATTCAAACTATGCGACCATATGATCTAGTCGAATGATTTGCTCTTCACGTGGTCCCAATGTCTTAACAACAAACGAATCACTTTCACGTTCTTTGCGATCTTCACGTTCCTGGAGCAGTACGATTAGATTGATATTTAATTTGATTCGTTGTATTTCTTCCAATTGAAATGCATCATGCAATGATTGATTAGGAGACGGGATTCCCTGTTCTTCAATGATTGAAACAATGTTGGACCCCGAACATTGATTAGCAACAATACCAGTTTTTGTACATTTGGCAATATACGCACAAAAACCGATATTCACAACGTTACGTATATCTCACGAACAAATACACAGAAACATCGCAAACCTCAGTATTGACAGCCTTTAACGCCCGCAAATATCACATTTTAAATTCAACGATGCGTTCATGAGAACACCCGTAACACGTTTCTTTTATATATAGATTTTTACAGTCGGATTGTAAACGAAATGTATACACTATAGATCACTTTTAGTTTCCTTGCTGGGCTTATATACAAAAATAAATATTTATTATAAATAAAATATTAATAATTATTACATTTATTTAGTTCGGTGGTTAAAAGTCCTTATATATAAATATTTTTCCGATAAATCAGCTCCACTTAGTCAAATTTCACAACTCTGACCACAACTTCACTTATACATACACGTGCTTTCCGCCATTAGACTTATCCCAATCTCGAAAAATTTCCGCCCTGCTCTCGGACAAAAAAAAAACGGAAAGACTAATTTCAGTAATTAAAAACTCATATATATGGTTACATCAAAAATCTCTGTTTTGACTGCCTTTAAATTAACACGATTTTTCCACTTTGCTACCCTTGCAAAGGACACACACATATACATACATACACACACACACTCGCACTCACACCGCACACACATGGCATAAAAAGGGTTCACAGTCTGGGGATTGCAATCCTTTAGCTGGAGGGGGGTGGCTGGCAATGCGCATTGTGCACAACTCCTCAGCTGCAGCTTGTCTACGGCTACTGTAGCTGCTGCTCCTGTGTATCCTTGCTATATGTATCCGTGTGCGTTGTCGTTGTTGTTGTTGTTGCTGTTTTATATAATAAATGAGCTTGGTGGGTTAAAGGCGTATTTCTGTCTAGTAAATTAGCAAAATACACGCAGAGGCGACACACGGCAAGCAGTCGGGTTGTCTGACTGGGAAACTTTGGGTTTGGGGTTTGTCGTTGCTGCAGAGCCGAGAGCCTGGCCAAGCCCAACACACACACCCGTTGTCGCCCCAGGACGACACTCTAATGGGCTGCCGTGTTGTGTGTGTTGCCGGCAACTGATTGAGTTCAGCAAATTGGAACCCAGTTTGCAGCAGCAACCGGGGGCGACACTTGAAGCTTTACCCACACACACACACGCACTCACACACATGCTGACTCTCATAGATACATGCACACATATGCTTGTTAGTCCCTGTTGCTGGTTTGTTAAGTTTAAATAATGCCTTTTGCTATTTCCTCTATGCCAAGGTCATTCAAAATTCAAAACCAAGTGTGTTCACGCTCACATACAAACTTGATATTACTTTTGTTATCGTTGTTGTTGTTGTTGCTTTTGTTGGAGTGACCATACTCTCTGAATGCATTCGAAATATTTCAAAAGTCTGTCTGGCAGAGTCTGTAAATTTCTGTAGCGTCATAAGTTAAAGTTAAATGAACTAACTTCATTCAATATTCCAAACTAGAGTGTAACTTCAACACCTCCTTAGTTACTTACACTCACACACTTGGACACATTGGTACACCCTCTCACACATATACGCACACCCTTACACACACACACACACATATATATATACGCTTTCTCCCTTAAGTAGTTGTCACAGTTGCAATTTATGGCAATTTCTGAACTCAATTGAAGTGCGCAAATTTAGAATACCATTTGAATGTAATTTAAGAATTTAAGAAATTTTTGCTTCGGAATATTTTCAACTCTATTGAAAATAGTTTAGTACTTGAGGTAGCTGCTTAAAGAAATATTATTTAAGATTCTCAAGCTGCCTAAATTAAATTAATAATTTCTCATGAGAAGATTTTAGAAGTCTTTGTTTGGAGGGAAATTTTTATATGCAAGACCTGAACCATGTTTGAGTTTTGCCAGTTTTTTTGGGATAATTAAAAAAAAAAAATAATAATAATTATCTAAATTGAAAATGGCATAAATATAATCTAAGAAAATTAAAGGATATTTAACAATTATTTACTCTCAAATATAATCAATATTTGCATCATATCATCATGCATTACTATACTGTAAGTCTTGGGCAGACCATACTTTCCGCAACTAATCCTCTCCATATTCTTCAAACTGCATTTCTCCAGTTCAAGACCCCAAGATAACGAAGATAATTTTTTACTACATCAACTACATTTCCTTTGGAAGTGTACAGGTCTTCTTCTATAGAGTAATACCTTTAAAATTCATATTATAATGGTTTAAAATTTTACTGGGATCATGAACGTAGAGACAAAATCCGGGTCCGGGGAGAAGATGTAACGGCCCCTTCTATTACACCTTTAGCTTGAATCACGACAATTCGACTTACACCAGTTCCCTTAGAAAACTCCGGCCCGCGTCGAAGCCCCCATTTCACACATCCCTTTTGTCGGGCCCGACTGGGATAAATTATCTTTAAATTCGGAGAACAAAGTAGAAAAAGAGGAAGTAAGATCTTTCACCTCTGCTTCGAAAGCGATTCGTTTAAAGCTTATTCAGGCAGCCGATGAATCGAAAAATAAGAGGATTTAGGAGTATCTCAACAAGCCCAAGCCTAATCTCCCTTTTTGTTAGTTTATAAATTTTAGACATCAATATGATCTGGGCTGAGTTAAGATCGGCCATTTTTTTTTTTGCTACACTCCACGGTCCCTCAACTTTCTGCGTGAATACCCTTAATACATAACAAAAACTCAAATGTATTGTCAATGATGATATTTACACAAAATGGGCTTTGTAAACTTTTTTTTTTTAATTTTTTTATTTTTTTGATATATCAAATCTGTACCCAAGGCAGTAGCGAAAATTAAGGGGTTTGGGAGTCACTATATACAGCTATACGTTAGCGGACTCCTTTTTCTCTTAAGGAAAAATTAGAGATAGTGATAAATTCGACGAAATTCTTAATTCTTCAATAAATCTGTTATTTTTTGTTATCATGCCACCAAAATGATTCGATTAAAAGGGCTTAAAAATTATATTTAAAATATTTTTTAAAATTTTGAACTTTTTTTGTCAAAACGTTTTAATTCCTCTTTCAAAAAAATAGTTGATATCAAATCGCATAAAAAATTCGTTTTGGTGAATTTGGAAAAATATGAAAAAAATATCAGCGAAATCGTTTACCGGAGCGCGACGAAATTGATTTATCCAAGAAAGCTAGTTATATATATTATTATAAATATAATTTTTGGAATTATATGAATTCAAATGGTCCAGAAATTAGGTTTTAAAAAATTAAAAAAATTAAAACGATTATGTGATGCTTTTAGCTACTGAAAAATTTAAGATTTCCCCGTCTCTCACGATTCTAAAGTCATCATATTCAGGTATTCATGTATTTTAAGAAAATGAAGCTCCACATATATTCGTAATGCCTAAGATTTAGTGAATAAAAATGGACTGGAATTGAATTAAAAAATTCTAGAAAAAGAGAAGAACTATCACAAGGCCATTTGTGATTGTGAAAAAATTATTTCCATGAGTTCTAAGTTAACCGATGTTGATCAAAGTGCACTGCAAAGTCTTTCAAAGTACACGAACAATCTTATCAAAGAAAACGATATTCAGTAGAATTAAACTTGACAGGAATAGACTTGATATACGACCTAAGTGGTCAATTCAAGGATTAAACAAATTAAAAAAAAAATGCTTCTAAAAGAATAGAAGATTGTTGGCTCAATAAAAATTTCATAAATCAAGATGGTTGCTCAAGATTACGTATACGCATTGAAGAGCAAACAAAGTGTGTGTGTGTGTGTGTGTGTGCGTGTGCGTTGAAGCTATTAGCCATGGTCAAGAGTCACACACTCCCACACACATACACTCACTCACTCGCGGACACAACAAGCGCCGCCATTGTCTTGCAAATCCACTTATGAATTTAGATTAGATGCGCGTAGCGAGATACTTCGCTATAACTACAACTATAGAGACAAGTGACCGTGACTGCGTGGTCTCCACGACCCCCTTCCCGCCCGCCCTCCTCGTCCATTGTCCACTGCCAACCCGAACATGGCTTTGTAAAATAATTCACTTACCGTTGTTGACCGTAGCGCGCTTTGTTACACGTTGTGTGAATTTCCGCAGACTTTTGGTCAATATTTCTGTTTTGGCCCTGGTCACAGCCAAGTGTTTCATCTGCGCCGCCTCCAAAAAAAAAAACCGAAACAGAAACACTCGATGTCAGTTCATGCCAATGACGATGCCGTAAAGAGCGCAGATTCTTATCGCTCCATTCTACGACGAACTGCTGGACATGACAAAATTCATGGCTGGGCATGGCTCATAGTCAACAACAACACATCACATGTGCGACAAGCTAGAAAAATTGAATTTAACTTTGTTGTGCTCCAAGCTATGGCTTGGAGCACTATGGCGCTTGGCCTGGCACGAGGGCTGTCTTGTATATACCTGAGTATTGGTGGAAGGGTAATCATTGAGTTTTCAAAGTACCTCCAAGACAAGACTTCCATAACCTCTTTTGGCGTCGATGAACTTGAGCCTGGCAACTTATCTCTGATATTAGATAAGAGAAAGGAAGAAATAAGGAGTTTAAGACTCCATTCACATTAACTAAGGACTTCAAATTCGTTTGTAGCATTGAAACGCGTTTAACTCTTGAGAGCTACAATAATTAATTTAATATTTAATTTGAATTAAGCTTAATAGTCGGAACTAAAAAGAAATCATTAACTGGCAGGTCTGTGCTGCCAGGCGGGATTAATAACCAATTTTTCGAAAGAAAGAATCGAACATGGGACTTGTCGCATTTTGGAGCACCCTTTACACGGATTTTGCTTTGCCTAGAAGCGTGACGTCACACCTTCTTTCGAGACTCTTCAATCAAACAACGGTCTGGTTTGGGATTTGACTCCTTTTCGAAATACGCTCGATAGATGTCACCTGTGTTATACACGCACCTCGTTTTTAAAGCACTCTTTCTATGGATTTTTCTTGCTTAGAAGCATGACGTCACATTAAACGATTTTAAAAACGTAAATTGGGGTACCTTCTTTATAGACTCTTCGATCAAGCAACGGCCTGTATTGGGATTCGACTCTTTTTGGAACATACGCTCGATAGATGATTCAATGGAAGCATAAAAATTCAAAATTCGTCACCAGTGTTATAGACGCACCTCGATTTTCAAGCACTCTTTCCATTGACCTTTCTTGCCTAGAAGCGTTACGTCATATTTAACGATTTTAAAAATGTGCGTTGGGGTTCTTGCCTTCAAGAGATCTCTGTCAAAAAAACACCTGTTTTGGGATTCGGTTTTTTTTGAACATACGGTCGAATAGATGCACCAATGATCAGAATGCGTCATCTATGTCATAAACGCACCTCGATTGTATTTTATAAATAATCTTCAAGGGGTTAATTTGGACGATTGAAAAAGTATGCGATATGATATATATGAAATATATGCTGATCATGGAATCAAATCATCTTGAATCAAAGGTATTGGATATACCTTTCTCATTATTTTGGAATTTTTAGCCAAACACTCAACGAATGTGATCGCTCAGGCTCCGTATTCACCAGATATGGCACCGTGTGACTTTTCCCTGTTCCCCAAACTTAAATTGCCATTAAGAGGGAGCGTTTCGACACCACTGAGATCATCAAACAAAGTTCGAAGAAGGAACTCAAAGCCATCCCTGCCCAGGCCTACCAGCAGTGTGTGGATGAATGGATCAAGCTCAAATTATGACAAGATTTCAAAAACAGTCTTACCAACCTAATAAAAAAAGAAATATACCAATTCATTGCACGCGCGCCTTTTAAATCGGCCCTTTCCGGAAACTTTTTAATCAAAGGGTAAGCTGATCTGATCTTGAACAGCAAGCGATTTTGTTGGGAAGCTTTAATGGAATTTAAAGTGCCTTGACCTGGGTGGATTGGATTCTTCTTACAGTTGTGAAGGACAATGATGAAGGATGATGATGATGGTGATTGGGTAGTTGCAGCCGAAGAAAGGAGCTTATATTGCCACTATTACTGGTTTCATTTTTTTAAGCTTTTTTCGACCTTGATTTCAGTTTCAGCGACTCCAAAAGCAAAAACCAAACAAAGTTTGACCTACAAATCCAAAATTACACTTTTCTTTTGGGAGTGCAGACGATTACTAAGATGAAAAAGAGCTATTAGAAAAGGGAATCCCTAGCACATTTGTGCTAAAAAAAATACCAAACTTTTTAACGCAACTGGTCACACTTAAAAAAGCCATATACCGTAAGCTTAACAGGCAACCCTCGCATAACAACAAAAGCTCAAGCCGCGGCGACCTTTTGCACACACTCCGTCGGATGGACATACAAATACACAGACACTCCGACAGACAGTGTGACAATGTGTGTCTGACACATCGTTCATTTTAATTTGTACAATAATTCAAGCCCAGCCAAGCAAAAACAACACCAACAACACTAACAAAATACCGAAACATTTTTATTTTTTTTTGCAAAATGAAAAAATAATTACCCAAGTCAGTTGGTAGACCACAATACTATACCATACCAAAAAAAAAAACAGAAAAAAAAACAAAAGCTTCATTTAAATTTCAAGTCACACAAATGTACACGAAAAAAAAGTACATGCACACGTTGCCCTGCCTCGATTAAGCCGCGTCCAACCCCTCGCTGGACCCACCAGCTGATACAACGTGCCGCTTGTTTGCTCAAAACTTCAGATAGTGTCACAAAAATGACTTACAGGTAGACCCAAACCCAACAACAACAACAGCCCAGAACAACCCAGACATCTTTCTGTTACTCACCTGCAATTCATCAAAATGCAAATCTTGTTGCCAAACTCTGGTCCGAACTCTGGACTTGGACTTCAGGCTAAATGAAGTGAGCGGATCGCTTGGACTTGGTTTGGGTTTGGAGCTTGAGCTCGTGATGCGTAGCACTTGGTTTTTGGGCCATATCTTTAAAGCTTTAAAGTCTTTTTGTTGTTATTGTTTATTAAGTGTCAGTGTGGCCATAAAATTAAAAGGAAGTTAATTTTTATTGCCTTACGTTTTTTTTTCAAAATTGTTTTTAACTGTAAGTATTTCCCCTGTTTTTTTTCACGTTTCTTTAAATTGGTATTACTCGGGTTTTGCGTTTATCTTAGATTTTTGTGTGTGGGCAAAGTTTATGGAATTCAAAGTTAAATTGTTTTTGCCAATAAAACTGGATTTTAAGTTCAAATAAGACGGATTGATTTGGTTTCTTTGTGCAAAAAATAATTGCTTTTATATCTACTTTAGAAAATGAAATTAATTAATTTAGTAAAATAATAAAAAGTTTTTTTTTTTTAATTTTGATGGCTATTCGAAGGTGCCCCAGAAATCTTAAAAGAGTTTGCCAACGGTTTGAAAACAAATATTTAGAAGAAGCCGTAGGTGCTTAAGAAATCTCAAAGATTTTATTTTTCGGAAAATCAACTCCGAATATTATGCATTTGCTTTAATGGCAGCAAAGGGTTGTCAATTTCCAAATTGTATTGTAGAATATTTAAATTAATGAACTATCTATTTAGTGATTGACGATGCCACAGCATTTTTTAACTTTCTTTTAACATCAAAAACATAAATTAATATGGTAAAATAAGTACTCCGAAATATTATTATTTAGTACCACAAATAGGTGGCAACTCCTTAGCTTGAAAATATTTGGCACGTTGATATAGAAAGGCATATTTACGAAAGATTTTATATAGATTTTGTACAATTTGAAACCATGAATTAAAAGTTTCGATTAATCAAAACATAAAAATACAAATAAATCAGAAATTGAATAACCTTTCCAAATAAATACCACTTTCTTTGACTAAAATAGTTTTTATGGACAAATTTAAAGAAAGATTGTGAAAGATTTTAAGGCCGTCTGTGGCCGTAAGATTTGGAATTGTAAAGAAAATTAAAAGAAATTATGTTCTGTAGCCCCAGATAATTTAGAAATTCGCTTGTCATCCTTTAATAGAGAAAAGTATTTTATAAGAATTTTATTAATACAACACTGATGTGGATTGTTCAGACCATGTCAAATATCTAGGTGTGGTCCTAGGCAAACGACTCAACTGGAGCTCCCACTTAGGACAAGTGCTCTCCAAAGCTACTCGAGCCATGTGGGCATGTAGAAAATTCTTTGGCAGCACATGAAGTTCAGCCCTCATATTATAGAATGGATACTCCGTATGATGGTACGGCCTATCGTCACATATGCAGCAAAATATTGCCATCAAAATATGCAGCAAGCTTCAAAGACTAGTATGAATATCTCTCTCTTGGGAGCGATGCGTACCTATCCGACAGCTGTCATGAATCAGGCCTTGGACTCACACCACCGCATATTTTCATCAAAAAGTTAGCCATGCAGAGTCTACTACGTATCCAGATCACATCTGGACTCTTAGCAAGTGACACTGGCCGCACTTATTTATTCCCTTCCTGACGTATCGATCTGCTCTAGATCAGATCTTATGATCACGGAACTTTTCCGCAACAGGAAATTTAGATCTCTTCTCCCAACTCGGGAGAAGAGGGCTGATAGCAGCCCCTTTGGAAACCCCCAGTGGAAACAATGGTTCACGGATGGGTCCAAAACTCAGCAGGGTGTAGGTACTGGAATCGCTGGACTAAACACCAGAATCTCTACCGCAATGGGCATCTGGCCTAGCGTCTATCAAGCGGAGATTCATGCCATAGAGATCTGCGTCCTTAGTATCCTTATCATTCTGGAGCATCTCCTTCAGGATGGTTAAAGAATGCCATAACTACAAGCCCTGTCCGCCCGGAACAAGCAAAAGTGCTTGTCAAACCTCTGGATACGATCAAGACAAAAGGTCTTTCCACCTAAAGCTCCTGATAGCTTATCTATCTGGCTACACACTGTTAGATAGATCTACAGAAAATTGGCCTATCGGACTCTTCAGAGTGCAGGCTCTGCCTAGAAGACGATTTAACCCCCAGACGTATTCTCTGTGACTGCCCAGCGCTGGTATGGGACAGAGCATGTCACATGGGAAAGGAACAGACTAGTTCCTTCCATCTCAGGTCAATAGGAACAAAAGACCTACTGCTATTCATGAGGAAAGCGGAAAGTCTTTTGATTTAACCTTAGGGTATGGTACAAAAGATCTTTTGGTCGCAGTGTCCCACCTCTCTATGAGGTACCCTTTTACAGAAAAAAAAAAATTAATAGCCATAGCGGTTTTAAGCCATGCTTTGTGATAATCATTATAAAATCTTCATTATAATCGAAGATATTTGACATTTAAAATTCTCTTAAATATCGTGATATAGAACTTACTACAAATTTCCTTTAGCTTGCTCAAGGTCATAATTTTTAAAATTCTTAAATTCTACTATTTTGTTGTTTTTTCCAATTTTGACTATTTCAACTGAAATTTTCTTGGCTTGCGTAATAGATTGGAAAATCTTAAATCTTTACTCAAATCGGATCATCTCAATCACCTCAAATCGGATCATCTCAATCACCTCCTAAGCCAATAAAAATAATTAAATTAAATAATTACTATAAATCATGAGAAAAGTAAATTTATTTTTATGTCACTATCCCCGACAAGAGGCATGTGGAATAATACGAATAACAAGAATCCGCTACTGGAAATCCGAATCCTAACTGTGTTCTTAACGAAAACAGGAAGGAGCTGCATATAAAATATACCACATGTTAATACCGTTCTTTGTATTGATTTAGCCCTACGAACCTTGATGGATCAAAATTATTGTATAGTATATATTATAGTTGTTCTTACATTGTCTTTTTTACTTTATGTCACAATTTCTTTTTCTTCATATACTTTTCATTTGCTTGCATTTCGAAAAGAAAATTTATTCTGATTGAAGAAATTTAAATTCTAAGGAGATTATTCATAAAGACTTACTACAGTTACTGTATTTTTTCTTGCTGCTATATTTTGAAGGTATGGCTTCTGTTTAATCCGAAGAGGATGCACATTACTTTTCCCTGACTTACGTATTTTTGGACTCTACAACACCCACAATTACTTTACAATTAATATTATGAAATTAGCTAACTACAATTTAGAGAAAGCATAAGCTTTGAATATCTTATGAATTGTGAATTTCCCTATTTCACAAGAGTACTTTTTAAACGCCGCAAACCCGTACATTTCAAATTTCCCTTCAAATTGACTTTTGCAACACTATAAAAAATACACACTCGAAGCTGCACACTAGCGCCGCTGCGCAGACACGGCCGTTGCGTCAACCAGCTTATATTCCCTTATCCTGCACAGTTTTACAGTCAGCCAATGGCTGCCAAACTGTTAGTATCCTTTTAGCCGTCACACAAACCAATTTCATTTATCCTGACGACAGCACATGCGCAGGATAAAACATCGCAGAGCTGCTGTTTGAGTTGCTTTAAACATCCGCTAGATGGCGCATACGCAAATCGCCACAACGCCATTGCATTGAAATTCCAGCAACTATCAAAATATTTGCGCATTACAAAACGCAAAACAAACAAATTGCAGTTATCGCCCGACCCCGACCCCGAGCACAGTTCCAATAGCCCCTAGCTAGGTGCACCACCAACAATAGCTCACTGCCGTCATACAAATGGCATCAATTTGCAATTTGATCGATAATTTGCCAATTCGCAAAGTCTGTCGATATATCGCTGCATTGCAAATATTTCAAATTCGCAGCTACGCATGCAAATGTCACTCATTAGGGCGTCTCGCATAAATCAAAAAACACGTTGGGGCCACCCACGGACCAGAAATCGGACACACCAATTAATTAGTTATGTTCGGCACAGCGCCCAAAAACTATTTTCGCTTTATTTTTACGACGCCAACGCCGTAAACGGCGGCGAATTTTACGACTTTTGGCCATAAATTCGCCGCACCATGCAAAAATGACAAAAATATTTATTGATTTGTGATGGGCGCGTCGTGATTTGAAATCTGTCAGACTGCTTGTCGTTCGACGAATCCGTTGGCAAATTTGTTAATTTTAGATGGTACTACCAATATAGCCTGGCCAAACAAACAATTTGCCAAAAATAAAAATTATGCATACAAATTCAAGTACAGTTGTGTGGTCGGTCTATTAAGCGCCTGGTTATCAACGCTGATGTGTCCAGAGAGAAAACTGTACGTGACACTTTCTTTTTGGGAGCTTTTTACCAGATCGATCTAGTTTAGTTTTTACTATCGATGACACAGTAGATGAGCCAAGTCCATTGACCAAAAACACATTTGGTATTTTGCAATTAACAGCCACCAAAATGCGCATAAAAGTCTTGGCCACAGCCTGCCAGTGTTGTCCATTGTTTGGTCGGTCTACCCGCCAAGTCCTATGTCTAAAACCAGTGTATACATGTGTCAGTCGCGGCTGTCGCTTTCATATTCCGCAATCTAAAGATTTCGCACTTTGAGACTGCGACTGCTCGCTCGTATCATACAAGGAACTCTTTGAATTTGGCCTGCAATTGCAATTGCATTGAAATCGCATTATTAACGCCTGCAAAAACGACTCCAAAAAGCTGTCCAAGGAGCTGCAGCGGCAGCTGCAATTCACCAACCAAATTGGCATTGGCGGTGAATCGCTCGAGTCTTTCTGTGACTTGGTGACTCGCACTGCGCAGCACTCCACACAACTCAGAAGTGTGAAAATAATCTGTTTAACGAGGGAGTTTTACAAAAGACCCCGAGGCCGCCGCTAAGAGAACTTCTCTGGTAGCTTCCAACAGAACCGGCCAAAACCGACAGTTGCTGGCAACCCAACAAACAAGCAACAATAATGACATTTGGCGCAAATGAATGAAACTCGAACTCAAATTTCCGCTGTTGTTGTTTTTGTTGTTGGAGGAGCAAACGTTGTCCACGTAAGTCGCTGTTTACCGCAAAAGGATATGACAGCAGCAAGTTGACAGTGGCATTGCCAATGGACTTGGTTTTGGCCATGGCCAAGGCAATGCACTACCGGCACCATATGCACTTTGTGAACACTGACGCTAAAAGGTGGGAAAATGTCAGAAAATTGCAGCGCGCTTTTTTTTCGGTTCTTTGAATGGATATCGAAATAATTGCAGGAAGATAAGAGCTACAAACAAAGCAGCGTGTTGTATCGATTGTTGTTAGCTAGACGTCACTGTAAGGATCTCTCTGCTCTTGAATTGATTGTTGTATATAGAGGGGGGTTTTTTTTTTTGGGATTACTCAAAAGATTTCTTATCTTGGGACAATATTTTTTGTATGACCTGTTGCTATCGTTGTCATTAGTTCTATGGGGTTGATAAAATTTCAACAACAACTTGAAAAGTTTAGATTAAGTTAAAAAAACGTAACTTAACTTTATTTTATTTTAACCCATTTATAATCCAACTCCTGCACTTCCTTAAAATCAGGACCAGCATGGTTGTGGGAGCTTTAAGGGGTTATTGCAACAGTGACCATATGGCTGAGAGGATGCACGTTCCCCATAACGTCTTCTCCCGCAGCTGCGGAAATAGGAAGAGACAGAGAGCATTCGACACTTGCTAAATATAAACCATTCTTTGAGCACCTGGGCAGTCTGGCTTATGTGTCCATAGCGGATCTAGCTGCGTTTATCGTATCCTCAAAATGGATTTGCAATAAAAGAGACTTATGTGACTAGGGGAAGCTCTATAGTTTTTGATAATCCTCCGCCCCTTCACCAATTTCTTTCCTCCTTATTCACAATTAGACAACACTATGAACATCAAGGTCCCTGGGTGATCTCGCTTGAGCTGCCTAATCGACCTAACCTAACCATCCCTTTCAAAACGCTGTCTAAAATTTTTACTTTAAATTTCAAATTTGAGGCGTGTGGGAATTTTTTTATTGATATCTGGTTTCACGTGGTATAATATCGAATATATTCTTAAACTTTACGGGCTCCAACTCTCATTTCTCATTTCTGATATCTCATTGTGCTTACAAACAGACAGGCAGATTTTGGAATATCGCTTTCTCTAGTCACCCTGATCATACATTAGGTAACATTAGAGGATCTCCAATATCAATGTATCTTTATCAATAGGGAAAAAGCTTAGATACAATTTTATTATATTTTCCACAATGTAATATTCATTCTGTTTAGACTATATAGACGCCAATACCTTCAAAATATAAATAGTAGCAGGAATGCATACAGTAACTCTAGAAAATCTTTATGAATAGAGCCTTTGCAAACCATTCCTCTACAAAGAAAATAAAAGTAAATTAAATCGTTTAACCTAGATTTTCAATGCTGAACATTTTGGGATAATATAAATTTTGTTTGCTATACTTGAAAGTCAAATATTTCTCGATTTTCCCAAGAAATTCATAAATTTTCTCAAAAACGAAGAACATAAAATGGCAAAATATGCAAAACGCCCTCTGGCGGCACTCCAAAAAATTAAAAATAAACATCAAAAATAAATTTCTTGACCACCAAAATCTGGAGTGTTGCACATAAAAAGATGACAAGTTTTGGTTTACAAATCCAAATGTTGAAATAATTAGGTACATTTTGTCGGTTTAGGAAAAAAACTTATCAGGGGTGCCACAGAAAACCAATTCTATTTAATAATATAATAATAATTTTAGAAAATTGTCAACCATTTGCTGCTATTCTAGCGGAACGTAAACATTCGAAATTAATTGTGCGAAAAATTAAATCTATAAGATTTCTGTGGTAACTACGGATTTTTTTTTAAATATTTGTTTTTCTGTGGCACCCCTGTATATTTAAAAATCTACAGGATCGAAATTCAAGATGGTTTCTTCGAAAAAGTTGCTTAGAATTATCCGTAGAAGGTTTCTTTGGCAATGTTACTTAGAATTGTCCGTAGTACTACTCCTTCGGGTCAGCCCCATAATGGGTTAATACCCATCACTACTCTATAATAAATGCTGAATATATGTTTTTGCCTATTAATGGTGTATGCATAAAGTTAGATAATAAAACATAAAATATATATACATAGCTAATACTGTTTTTATATGTGAAGTGAATCACTAAGCTGATAGGAAAATAAATTAGCAGTGGGGATTCCCTAACAAAATTTAAAATAAATTGGGTTAATCAGAAAATATATTTCTTTAAAATTGCAATACATTTTTTTAATTGTGCCTAAAACAATTTCTACCAAACAGGTGTCAAAAGACAGCTCTCAAATTTTTACTTTAAGATTATTAGCTTAGTTTAAATATTACTAAACAATTTGTTTGTTGTCTTTCGGCATTAGACAGACAATACATAGTCATACAGCAACAGACACTCTTTTTTTGACAACATGATTTAACTAATAATAATTTAAAGTTAACTCTTTCGATACAACACGGAGGAAATAGTGTTAATATATAAAAGAATAAAATTGTATTAAAAAAGTTTATTTCCCGCCCATTTAAAAACAAAATTGGCTTTACTTCAAATTCGATTTCCCTAGTTTTTGGGAAAATTATTCGTTGTGCATGTCAAATTACTTTTAAAAAATTGCCTACCGCTAGATGGCGCCAGCACTTATATATGCGCTGCGGTTTGTTTCCGTGTTAATGAAATTTCCCTTTTGCCAAAAATTAGCTACAGATGGCTTATTGACTACTTCATAAAAGATTTACTACAACTTATTATTATTATAAACAAATATTTAACCATATCACCTTTCCTTCATTCTCTTTGCAGTATTTTTTTTTATTATTTTATTCAATTGGATTACCGCATAAAAGGATTTATGGATTACACAACATTTACACATTATAAAAGGTAAGCAAATTGTTCTTACTTTAAGACAACAATTGAACTTTAAGTCAAGACCCAGAGCCAAAGCCAAACCCAAACAATGCCCAACATAAGTTGAGGGGATACAAAGCGCCCATTACAAGCATGCGAACATGGGCAGAGCCAGCGAGGACAGCGGACAGCCAAACTGGCCAGGACAGCCGAAAGGCCTATTAATCCTAAGTGCTTCCTGTGATTTTATGCAAATTGAACATATCGCGGGCAGCGGCCGCAAATTCAAACTACAAATGACAGTTGGCTGTGACATAAAACAGCGACTTAAAACGCTTTCGGGCCAAAAGAAGATGTTTAAAATTGCATGGCAGGCGCACAGCAGCAACAACAACAACAACGACAACAATAAACACAACAGCGACAACAACAATTTTCCCGGGGACAAAAGACATTTTCATTTATTCATTGATAATGTTTAAAACCTTTAACAGCAGCAACAACAACAACAAACAACCAACAACAACAACGAAGCGCAGCCAAAGGCATTGAGAGGAAATAAGAAGCGAAAAACATGCGACAAAACAACATAATTTAAATTTTGCACATGTATCAGCCAGAGAGACATTCTCAGTACCCATACCCGTACCAGTTTCAGTCCCCAGTCCCAAGTTCCCAGTAACAGACAAGACCAGACCAGTGCCAGACCCAAACCCAAGCACAGTAGCGTACACAACAACAGCAACAACAACAAACAGATGAAAACAAATGGTCAGCCCCTTTGGTCAATTTAATAGGAAATCGGCTTAGCGATCGTTACAACTTATAATAATGTCTATTGCATAATTTTGTTGATTAAATTTACAACATGTTTTAATATGCAGCCGTATTGGTTTGTTTGTTTGTTGTACCAACAATAAATTGTTATCTTTTGCAATAATATTATTCTCATAAATCGTTATAGTCGAACCTTTATGCTCTACAGCTTTTAATTTTAATCAATTAAAGAGGGTTCTGCACCTACTGGCTATGTCCAGACTTGAATATTGAAAAAATATTTATACCTATATGCTTGCGAAACCTACTTCCAAAATTTTGAGTAATTGTGAATCTCACCAAGCTACGAGGGAAAGCAAGAAATCAAAATAAAAAACTTTTTTTTACCAGCCCTATTTTGACGCAAGTTATTCCTTATGGCGACAAAGCCGAAAGGCTGTTGTTACTGCTGGCGCCATCTAGTAAGCTTTGGTGGCGCCATCTTATGTAAAGCATCGGTTTGACTCTAGGATAACAGTGCTTTGTTTGTCAGCCTCCATTTTCCATACGCTTTTGGGTAGGTAACCCACAAGGTTCTAGACGTCCCGGGGCGCCCGCAGCAGAAATGCGAAAAGCCAAAAGTTAGATTTAAGTTGATTGTTGAGGCTCCATGCTCCACTTAGGAGTTCAGAATTCTTAGTAGTAATAGTATAAGCTGTAGGTCCCTGTTCTCTTCAAAACAGTTATTATAAGAGATCTCCAATGCTCCACCCAGGGCCGACTAACAAAATAGTTCAGCCAGGTAAATTATAGTTAATTTTTATATAGCTATTGCACTATTTATTATAGCTAATATTTAAAAATGGAACCAATCTTCTGCCCAGCCAAATTCGCGCACTGCTTTGCGGTACCTAGTAAAATTTATAAGATCGTCACTATTTTTTTATAGCAAGTTTTTCTGTTACGTTTGTGATTTTTAGTTCTGCATACAGGCCTTAAAAAAATTTTTGGTTTGCCAAAAAAATATGCTAAGATCTAACTATTTCCAAAATTTAAAAAAAGAAATTAAATACATACTCAACTAAATTGTATTCTTTTGAGATCTACAATTTTTGTATACACACCAAAAACACAAATGGCTAAGAGGGTGGTTAAAAATAGGAAAAATGCGTTTTAGTTATTTTGGCGCCCTCTAACGCCTATCCATTGCAAATAAAATTTTTAACTCAATTTCGAAAATTTGTTCAAGTTTTTGTGAAAAACTTTTAGAATTCGAGATAAATAAACTCAAAAATATGCCGAAATGATTGAAAACACTACGGGGGGAGGAGGTCATCTTTTTGATTTTAGACTTTTTGGAAGCTCCTTAAAATATTAAGCGAAATTTTAGCTTGCCACTTTTTTTGTATATTTTTACTGTACTAAAAATAAAATAAATTAAAAGCACGCCAACTTTGAAAACTCTCCGCTAGAGAGCGCTAGGGGAAAAATGCATTGACGAAAAAAACATATGCCAAAATGGCGCAAAACCCTACGGGGGGAGGAGGTCACCTTTTTGGTTTTTTGATTTTGTGGAAGCTCCTTAAAATATTAAGCAAGAAAAATTCTAGCATGCCCCTATTTTGTATATTTTTTTGCTGTAAACAAAATAAATGAAAAGAACGCAAACTTTCCAAACTTTCCGCTAGAGAGCGCTACAGGAAAAAAATGCATGGAGCAAAAAAAAAACTTGGCAGAGTCAAAATTATTTACAATTTTTTTACAAAACGAATAAAAAAACTAACTTTACAAACTTCAAGTTTGGTTGTACAAAAAAAAGCCAATTCTTAAGTATTGTACATACTGTTCAAAATTCTTCCCTAACTAAAAATCGGTGAGGTCGCTTCATTTTAACAAAAACCCTACCCAAAGTGAGAATCGGAACAGGCTTGATTTAAGTAAAAAAAAAAAAAAAAATATTTTCTCAGAAGATCAAATTTGTCGAATCATGTCAATATCTTTTCCCGATTCCCCACAGTAGATTTTCACGGTTTTTGGCAACATCATTTAATATTTTCATCTGAAATTTAACAAAGTGATGTGAAGTTTTGTTATTCCGTGCGAAACTTTTGCATGCTGCGTATGGACCTTTAAAAACCAATTTTTTTTTATCATACACTTAAAACTTTTCAAAGTTTTTTTCTAATACCCTTCACACGATCCCCTTGTCGCACCTTCTTATTCCCTTTCTCACAGCTCCGATAGACTAAAAATAAAATTATCGCATTATTAACTACCAAGTTGCGCCCTCTCCACATCTTCAACTTCATCCGTACAGTGGGCAAGCTTTAAATGCAGACATATCTTGTTAGTGCAGGGAAAGACATGGAGCCGAATCGTCTTGCTGACCGCGTACTTAACAATAAAATGAATTGTTAATTCCGTTGCACTTTTTCCGCCCGTTTTTATCTGAGTTCCGACCCGGCCCCCATTTACAAGAAAGCTGTGTCCCTCTGGCTTAGCCAAGTTTCTTCTGCTTGGCTTTTACAGTGTAAGTGTCTTTATCTGCGGCACAATCGCTGAACACAGCTGGGAGAAGGCAAGACAAGACTAGTCGCAGACTGGGCTACAGTCAAGCTGCAGGTTGTCGAAGTACAGTGGGTGGAATTAGTAAGCTGTTGGTCATTTTGACATATGTGTCTAGTTGGGTTAAGGAAGGCTATATCATAAACTCTTCGCTTGGATTCAAGAAACTAAGACACTATTTAATCTTAAGACAAGCAAGAGCTTAGTAAACCTACCATAAGCCTCTATAGTGATCTATTGTAGAATGTTTGCAATTCCAAGGCTTATGCTACGTGATTATCCCAAAGTTTGAAAGCTGTACACATATTTAAAAAAATTTGACAACGTAGAATTCTATTCAAAGCTTCAAAGATAATTTTGAATTTTTTTAATAATGATGGTGAGTCTGGTAGCAGTGCTAGCGTCCGTTCATATAATTATTCAATTGATGAGAAAAATGTCACCGAAGAAAGTAACGATTCGGGATCCAGCAGTTGTGGACGACGAATCTCCAGTAGAATCAAAAACGAAGAGAAAGTTCCGAATCGACAAGAAGATATTTTAAGCGGTTCAGAGCATCCGATTCTGAATACTCAAACAGTGGAGTAAGTGATTGTGAAGGAAAAAAAAGGAAGAGGAAGCAAGAAATTTCAGAAAATTACAGAAGAAGAAAATGTATGTAGATGCAGGTATGAAGGAAGCGGCGTCGCTCCCAGTCAATTCGACTCATATTTCTCTACTATTACTAATGCAAGTTTTATGGACAACCGAATTTCTCCTACATGTGAATATAACTTTGGAGACTTTGATCTCTCTCTCTCGTTAAGGGAGAAGCAATATGAAGCCAAACGAGTGCTACATTCATTGATGGAATTCCTGCACACATCAAAAAATTTAAATTTTGAACTTTTCTAATTTTCACTCAAGATTTTAAAAATTTTATCTTTTTTTTTAAATTTTGCCTTAAATTAAGAAAATTTATTTCGCTTGGCAATTTGAATACCACAAATGCAGTTTTTACAAATTTTGAGTTTGTTTTTTGGAAAAAATCAGAATGGGTAAGAATACACAGTTAATTCGCTCCATCTCGTTCCAATTCGATCACCGGTAATGATTTGCCGGACACAACAGTCGGATCCAGAAGCCTGAAAAACTATTGTTTGAAATTTTTGGAAAACTTACTTTTTTAGGGTGTTAGCCACATGAGCCTATTTCGGCTAATACTGTCAAGTGAATTGCACGGAAATAGTTTTTTTTCTGGTCCCCCAATACTTTTAATTTAAACTTATGCGAAGTAGACTACCTTTTTGGGTTTTATAAAATATATTTTGATAGAAATAGTACTTACCATGATGTAACTTTATTTGTAGATCCGGTCTCTTTGAAAATTGATATTCGAATTTCTGAAAAATAAAAGTTTACAGATAATTAAAAATTTCTCAAAATAAAAAAATTGTGGCAAATAAAATACAATAATTAAAGTTTTTTTTTGACTAGCTCGTAAACAAAAAAAAATGTTTTCTATTGAAATATTGAAATAAATAAATTAATATTTTAGATTTGCAATCCTTAAACATATTATAGAATAACCTTATTTTGTAGTAAATAGGCAAGCCAAATTTTTTCTGACTATTTCGGACTTATAAAATATACCTTAATAAATACCTATAGTACATACATACTTCGATCTAACTTTATCTGTAGATGAGTTCCTTTGATAAATGATATAAAATGTTCTGAAAAATAAAAGTTTCAAGAGATTTAAAATATCGTTAAATTTAAGAGAATCGTAACATACCAGTTTGCATAATAGTATAAAATGGTCACAAATTTTTTGTTCTTAACTAGCCTCCAAATAAAAACTGTTCTTTGAACTATATATTGTTGTATATAGCCAAAATAATTTTTTCCTGATATTACAATTTAAATTGCTTGTATTTTTATCTATAAAATTTTCTGATTGTCATATCTTGCAGATGGCAAATAAAAATACAAAAAAGATCCAACAATTTTTTTTCTGATATTTATAAAATTCAATATTTTTGTACAATCTGTAAATTTGCTGATAGTCTCATCTGACAGATGAAAAAAAAACATATATACGTTTTTAATTTTAATTAGATATTTTTAAATTCTTGCCCACTGTACCATATGTAACACTCGCCTCTCGCCTGGCGGTCGCTTAAAGAAAAAGGCCGAACTTGTTTTAGCCCAAAAACAAAAAAAAAAACCAACGTTCAGAACAATTGTTTGCGCGCCAATTGTCTATGTCGATCGCCCGTTGCCCGTTGCATGGTCCGCTTCTTGAACCTGGTCTGGTCTGGTCTGGATCTCAGACACTGTCCATTCACAATGAACACTAAGCACATTAGCGCTGGCCTTTGAATAGCTTTTGGAGCCTTTTGCTGGGTCGACATTGGACGGTTGCTCTTTTGCCCATGCGCAAATGTCTTGTTCCATAGAATTTGAAACGGAAACATCGAACACTTTGTTTTGGTTCTTGTTTCACATTTTACTCCAGCTTTTTTTTGCTTTTGGTTTGGTACTTTATACACTGTAGTTATGGTGGTGAGGGTATTATGAATTTGGCGGAACATAAGTTCTGCATGTCAAAATACTATCCGACTATCCGACAACAACGAATGGAAACTTCCCAGAGAGGACAAAATCAACGAATTCGGCTTCGAATTGCTTCCCCACCCACCGTATAGTCCAGATCTGGCCCCCAGCGATTACCACGTTTTCTCCCAGCTCAAAAAGATGGTCTGTGGCAAGAGATTTCGGTCTAATGAGGAGGTGATTGCCAAAACTGAAGCGTATTTTGAAGGCCTCGGCACATAGGCCTACAAGATCGGTACTGAACAGTTAGAGAAGCGGTGGAATGCTTATATCTCTGTCAAAGGAAACTGCTTTGATGAATAAATATGTATTACTGTAGAAAATTGTGTTTTTCTTAGTTAGGCCAAAGGCTTTTTGACCCACCTGTTAGATAACTCAAATTTTAAAAAAAGATTACTTAGGTCTAAGGGTCGATCTTTTCAGGGATATTTTTCGTAACTTTGAATAGCCATAACTTTGCAAGAACAAAATACTATTTGATCTCTTTAACTCTTTAATTACAAGGGTAAGAGTGGTACCAAATGTTGTAATTGGATTGACAGACCCTTGCACCCTGTACATAACCTCAAAAGTAGGAAAAAACGCAGCGTTTCGGGTTCATAACGTCAAATATCTCAGCATCCTGACTTGATGGCTTAGATTGTGACCCCGGATTCGGATTCTACGCCGTAAATTACCTTCGAAATGACCCTTGGCATTCATAAAACTAACATGTTGACCTGTATTATCTTTGTTGATTCGTATCAATCTCTTAACCGTTTATTCCTAGAAAAATTTCACAGTTACATTATAAAAACCATTTTTTCAAGATTATCAAGTTTGAAACAAAATTCAATAGATTAAGGATCGATGTTATGCTCCATTTTTTTTAAGGATTATTTTACAGTGTATACTTGCGTTGCAAAAGCTCAGTCTAAAGACGACAAGTTAGTGCCATCAAATTCGGCTTATAAATTCATGTGAGCCCATTAAAACCCAAAAGGTTGATGTTTTTATAAAAAACGGTTTTGCTTCAACTTGTCAACAATCCTCAAGCTGCAAATTGGATGCAGTGTAGAGTATTCCACAGTCGTTCACTGCCTCACATTATTTCACTGTTTTTTTTGTTGCCACAATGTTGTTGTTCTAGATATTGTTGTTGTTGTTGCAAGTTGCAAGTTGCTTGTCGTCGTTTTGCTTGCGTTTTTGGACTTGCGTTTTGCAAGCGCGCGCATGCGTATGGAGCACAGAGCTGCGGCTGCTGCTGCAGCAAGTTGCAAGTCACGCAATGCAAGGCGCTTATCCGTGGCCAAGGCAGGGAGCAGTCTGTGGCAGTGGACATTGGACCGATCTGAGTGGACCAACTACCAACGACTTTAGTCAAAATTAACAAGCCTCAAAACACAATTTCGAGTGCATGCAAATTCGTTGTCAAAATAAAATAAAAAAAAAACAGCAAACTAAAACCGGGCAGAGCAAAAGTCACAAAAAAAAATCGCCGCCAGACCAAGTCCGACTCAAGTCCAGTTAAGCAAGCGATAAATGAGTTACTGACAACTCCGTCCACGTCCACGTCTGCGCATGTGCATGTCCAGGCGTTGTCCACAGACCAGTTGCTCCGCCGTCTAAGCGCGTTGGCTGCTGAGCTTTTAACGGGGACACAAAACGCAATCCAAGTCGGTTAGGCCCTGCAGGCCGGCAGGTGCAGAGCCGGAAAGGTCTCTCTCTCGCGGCAGGTTGCAGTGCAGCATTTCAACAGCCTTCAAAAGTATTTCCAGACATTCTTAAATGTAAATTTATGCTGAGAGACAGGCAATTTCTGGCTGGCGGGGGTGTTGGCTACGTGTGGCGGAGGACGGGCGGCGGATGTGGCAATGAAAGATGAAATATGCTCTGGGTTTGAAAAATCTACTAATTGATCTGGGGCTAACATGATTTTTATCTTTTGAGAACTTAATTATTTTTTGTTCGCCGTGTTGTAGCCGAGTGTCGATTTGGAATTGAAATCGATATGTGCAGATGGGACAGTGACAGAAGTTTTGGGTTGCGAACGTTATAGCTCCCAAGGAATGCCAAGGTCTGATGCTGTAAGCTCTGCGGTTTGGTATCATTAAGGGAACGCATGGAATACTGTTAAGTAAACTGGATTTGTTGGTATGGCATTTCGGATTGCATAAAATATGGGTAAAGGGTTTTGTCTGGCAAATCTGGGAGTGAAATTGAAATATGTAAATTAAGTTGATAGGATCGGGTTGGTTTGGGAGATCGTAAGAAAAGAGTATGCGCAGCACCTTTCGCCGTTTATAAGAGATTCATCGGCTGTAAGTGACTCATCTGGGGATAGATATGAGAAGTACGTTTGGGGCTAGTGAAGAATAGCTTCGAAATGCCACACCCTAGGTGTTCGAAATCTTGAGAACGGAGAGCCGTAGGTTAGGTTATGGCGGCAGTTGGGACTGACGTCCCAACTCACTTAGGCCAAGGATAGGCCCTTTGCGATACCGCTACAGTGAGCTAGTTCACCACTCTTCCCCACTTTTGAGGTCCCCTATAAAAGGTGAGAAGCCATCCGGCTGCCTGAAAAAACATTTAAAGGCATTTTGGGCTCTGTTCAGAGAGCTAAATCGTCTAAAAAGTGTGACTGTAGGAACCTAAATCTTTTACTGCCCATTCCAGGGCAGTGACAGAAGAAGTGTTCCACCGTCTCCAGCTCCCCTTCATCGCCACAGCCTCTACAGAAGTCATGGTGGGGAGCATTCCACCTGGATGCTTGATTTCCTACCAACCGTGATCGCACGGATAACAGATGAAACGGTGAACCGTAGGTGAACGTAAAAATTTCTCCACCGCCTCTTCTTCTTCATCGCAACAGGCCTTATGGCAACGAGCTGATCCGCTTAGTACGACTTAAGACCGTAAATAACTCTAGTCTTAATTTTAATCGTTAATAGCTCTTTTCCGGGACGCACGTCAGTGAACTTTTGTCATTTCTAATATGCTTTTGGTTTAAACAAATTGCTTACCTTGGAATGGGGTCTTGCAAAACAAAAATCATATGGAACATCTTCAAAAATATTCCGTTACTGTGGCACAAAGAGGAGGGGGTCTATTTTAACGAAAATTAGAGTCACGTAATTTATGGATAATCCCCTTTCATTGTTCCCACTGTATCGGGCAAGAGTGTTATGGTCTTCTCCTCAGTATCTCAGCAAACGTATCTGGCTAATAAAGAACTCTTGAGTCATCTTGAAACAGACTCCCAGCAATCTGGTATCCAAATCGAGCTTGTAGATTCCTTATGTTAGTAGATAGAATAGTCACATTTATGCCGCCGAACTCTTTGGTAAAATACTAGAAGGAACCGTTCCCACATTACGTGAACCGTTCAAGGGGTGACCATGTTTGGTCATTCAATCGCGAATGCGGGTCTTCGCTTATACTACGGTTAGTCATCGAAGGAAGCATGGGTTCAAAAATTGAATCACATATTTTAGAGTACTTGAAGACTTTAAACTCATCTCTAACATTGCACTGTTCGTGGAAGAGCAGTCTACAAAGAACTGATCCAAAGACGTCAAACAATATTTCTTTTAAAAAAATTAAGTTTCGAATACCTTTCCCCAAAGACAACAACCTAACCAACATTTTGCCAATTTTTATCACAATTGCAAATAAATTGGCGAAATTCGTCATGATCCCAATTTGATGAAACATTTAACGTTTGGCTAAAATCCATTAGCTTAAAGAAGGTCAGACATGCGAATATCTATGGAAATGCCCGAGAGTGTCTACGCGTGTTTGTCTTTGCTTTATATGTTAGTTGGCCCAAAAGTTTTATGATATGCCGTTTTCGTTAGCCAAGAATTTATGTTAATGCCTCAAGACAACCCAAAAAAAATATGTATCTGCAAAATCAATATGCAGCTCTGGTAAAAACAATTTAGTTTTTGCGAGTAATTTGCAAAAATTATTTCGCATTTGGCCATGACATTAAATTTCTATAAGAGAAGCAAAAAAAAGTGCGCAAAAAAATGAAAACAAAACAAGTGGACAGCCCACAATCGGGATATCTTGACAATGATTGTGCTCAATAGACTCGACTAGGCTGATACTTACCAACTTTAATTCCCACATTATATAAACGATTTTTATATATAAATTGAATATAATCATTAAGTCGTTTATTGGCGTTGCCTTTTTGAAATTAATTCCCACATATAATGATTGATTAGCTTTGGAGTGTAGGTTCGAAATGTTTATTTTGTTATCGAGTTTAAGTTTTAATTTCCTATTCTGAGGTTTCAGGGGTAAACATTGAAATTGTTTTGTGGAAGTCGTGGTATATTTCAATTATTATTTATTTTCATATTCCTTTTGGGAACTTAAAGATTCTACAAAAGATTTCCAATAGTGAGTTATATTTAAAAAAATTCTGGTTTTTATACCACGGGTTTTTTATACGTTTATATAGAAAAAACTTTAAGCGTAAAAAAGTATCAAGGAAATGAGTGGAAAAGTTGGGACATTTCCTAATCATTCAACAAAATTTCCCAACTATTCTTGAAATTTATAGAAATAAAAATAGCTCTAAAAGTACAAGGGCGTACAAGGTAACAACATCATTACAAATGGACAAAAGGAACAGAAATCTTGATATTATAATGAATCCCTGTTTGACCCCATAGAGTGGCATAGGGGACCTCTATTAATAATTGTTCGAACAGAACGTGAATCTTGAAATTAATTTGCCATCGAAAAAAAATAAAAATATTTAACTTATTAAACTGCCCTCACATTCATTTTCTCTTCCAAAGAGCTCGAGCTGATTAAATACTTCTAACTACATTATTTTGCAACCAATTAATATACTCCTTATCCCCAAATTGCAGTGTATTAAAAACAACTTGCTAGATGCAAAAGTTTCTGCTCTTGTTGTTGTTGCGTATTGTTTGTGCCTACATGTTGCCATGTCCTTCCCTTAGGTGCCGGTATTTGCCATCTCACTTTCCAGTCTAAGAGCGGCAAACAGCCCGCGCTCTTAATTTAAGAGCGCGCTATTAAAATTGGCGGGAAATGTTGCTGCCATATGCGCAGCATTTGCCAAACAGAGATGGCCTGCTTAATTGGAATGCTTTAAACAGGATAAGAGCAATATTCCAGTATCATGCTCACACGCTCAGCGGCTCTCTTGCGCTCTCGCTGACTTGGCGCGCTCTCAGCTGACATGGCCGGCATGGTGGCCACATGGCTGATGGTGGATGATGCACAACATTTGGCATTCGCCACTCAAAGTGTCTCGAGGTCTCAGAAATTGTTGCCAGAGTTGGCCGCCATCAACAAACGTTTGACGCTTGCTCAGAAATGGTTGAATTGGTTGTCAATGCCGTCGGCAAATCATGGCCGCTCCAGAGTTGTTTCTCTTTTTTTGCGTTTCTATTGTTGTTGTTATATGTGTGTGTGTGTATGAGTGTATATGTATACGTGTGTGTGTGCGTGTTTAGAGTTTGCCGGTTTATGGGTTGATCAATGCGAATCGACGTGCTTTATGGTAGCGGCCATTATTCATTTTTCCTTTGAAACGCCTAAAACAAATAAAACAAAGCGAAGGGCTTCGAGTTCGGCCTCAGACGTCATCATCAGCCAGGAAACATAGTTGACAACTCTAGCGGATGAGGCCTTGACAAGCCAAACGTTGTTAGGATGGTTTTTTAAATTGTTATTTGATTGTGTAAAAAGCCGTCGGCTGATAAAAAAATTGTCGGAAGATTTTTAAATAAGTTGAAATGTCAGCTATGAAGTAGTAGTTTGGTATTTTATATTTTGTGGTTACCTCTAAAAAGGCTAATTTTGTTTAGGTTGTACGAGGGCTGACTTCAAAATTAAATTTTGAAAGTTTTAGATGATCAAAAAGTCGATGGCCTGATGAAGAATTAATTACAATTTGCGGTTCTTATTCAATTTATTATGAATAATTCTGGCTATAAAAAGGTTCAAATCCGCTCAGTATTAAATACTCTAGGTTGCTCTTAAGGTATTGTACATTATTGGATTAGAATTGTAGAGTCAGAATAATACGACCCAAGATTCAGTCGGTGAGTTGATTTGCATTGAACATCGAATGGCATATTTCAGGGTTCATTGAATATAATTCAAAATTGACTCTACTGATATGCTTTTATGGTACGATAGCTGAATTTATAAGGATTATTACGAAGTCTCATATTAATACACTGTAACTATATTTGTTCTATTTTAAAATTAATATTTCTTTTTATGACGATATTATGATCGTCAAAATTATGATTTTTCAGGCGAACATAGGTTCTTGAAATACAACTGTAGAAAAGAATAGTGGCTTCGAAGAGGCTAAAAATCACATTTGGGGTATTCGTATAAAAAAGTAATTTATATAAACCGACAAACACAAAAAAATAGTGATCAAGACTTTCTTTACTTTCATATAGAGTACGTAATATGAAATTTTCTTAATTCTTTATGAAAAAGGGACAGGTAAAAAATCATATACAGTAAAATTCCTTTTTAAACGTGAACTTTTTTATACTTTGTACAATAAAGTACAAAGGGTATATTAAGTTTGTGCAAGCCGAAAATGTATGTTACATATAGAAGAAGTCGTCGGAGACACCCCAAAGTTACCTAAAATATGATCAGGGTGACTAGAGAAGTCAATATACCCATGTCCGTCTGTCCGTTTGAACGCCTAGATCTCAGAGATGGCAAGAGCTTGAGTACCCAACTTTCACATTAGATCCCATATTATTCCATAGGAGACAAGTTTATTTAATTTTTTGGACCGATCGGCCAAAATAACTTTTTTTATACAAAATTCGCTGTATTTAATTTTTAAATAAGTATATCGTAACCAGATTGGGCATTCAGTTTTTTAGAGTACCCAAGCAGTGTACCAAATTTGTATTATATTACAGTCAACTGATTTTATTCAAATTTGGTACACTGCTTGGGTCCCATAGGGCCGATCTCCCGAAACATCGATTTTTGAACAAAATTTGTTGTGTTATAAAATCATGTCATAATGTGATATTAAAATCAAATATTTTATTCATAAGTTTTTTATGGTTCCTAAGAACTGCACTTAATTTAATAAAAATTTAGGTATCGGTCCAAAAATACGTTTTTATCAAAATTCGTTGTGTTTCGTTTGCTTGTAAAGATATTTGAACTAAATTCGGCATTTAGATCTTTTTTGAGGTATTAAAGCACTGTGTCAATTTTGATAGAAATTGGTTGACTATATGATACAGCTCCCATAGGAACGATCGGTCAAAAAAAAAATGTTTGCTTAAAAAGTCTTCTGTTTTTGGTTTTTTATGAATGGATATGGATTTTATTGCAAGCTTGTGGTACAGGGAATCCCAAAGTTCGTCCGCACCCGACTTTACGTACGCCACTTTTTTCTCTATATTTGATAAAATTTTCACAAAGATTTCGGAAGAAAGTCGGATTTTAGCAAACTTTGTTTTTTTCTTAAAAGATTTTAATGTTTTAGAACATTTTAAAAGAAAGTCGGATTTAAGCCAACTTGAAAAATCATTTAATTCCAAAATAATGGCTTCAAATGATCGGATCATCTGTTAAAGAAAATCCATTTTTAAACAATATATTTTGGTAGGCATATAAAAATTTAAGTATCTTTGAACTAAAAGTAATGCTTTAAAACGAGAGATGGCTGGGAAATTTTTTTTATATTTTCGAATATATTTCCTTAGTTACTTTTTGACCTGCCTTCATATTTACAACCGAAGTTTAGGGAATAAAGTCAACGGATACCATATTTTCTTGTTGTAACAAATTTTTGTTTTTCGTATTTTGTGTGCAAATTTTCTTCTTTATTTTTGATACAGTTTTAGAAGATTTCTGAAGAAAGTCCCAAAATTCATCTCACGGCGGAAATACATTTTGCAAGTGTGTTAAAGAAAAACTTATTGAGTTTGTACGTAAACAAGATCCCTTAATTCGTATTCCAATTAATATCAAATTCAAAATGCTAATTAGTTAATGAAGACGGAATTCCGAAGATTCGTTAGGAATGTGATTCTAAAATCTATTTTCTGATTTATAAGTATAGATCATTGGTTATAATTTGAAGCTTCAAAAGAAGTTAATTCATTTTAATTTAAAGCTTCCAAATTAGTTTTAATTTATTAACTAATCATCATCTGAGAAATGGCGCTTAAGAATCCATAAAAGTAGCTGAAAATTTCTAAAATAGGTATACATATATTTACTAGAGATCCTTTTTTTTCTCGAATATTTATTATTGACATTAAATCCATGATTCTAAGGGTTATAATCCAACATTTATAATAAAAAAGTCACTATACAGTCAATATAACTTTTTGTGTGGTACGGCTTAAATTACTCTATAGGTATACACAATATTTCAAAAAATCAAGTAGATTCTATGATAAGACACGCCTTATGAGTTCGTTTTAGGCGTCTTCTAGGTCTATGACCGGCCAGGGCACATGCCAGCGAATTTGGATGGTTCCTTAAGCGATCTGCGTAACGGTCGCTAAGTTTTTTCAACACATCACCCACATAGGGAATGCCTAGATCCTTCTGAAGGTTTCGATTTCGGATATACCAAAATAGATATCCAAGATGGAATATAGAGCTACAAAAATAATCCAATATTTAAAGAGGTTAGCACTAAAAACTTATATATTCTTTAAAAAAAATTTGGAAGTAACAACTAGAAAACATTTCTCAAGATCTCTTCGAAACAACTTTATATTTATATAACTCTCCACACAATATTAAATTTACCTATCAAAAATCTGCTTAAAACTTGTATGTAAATTCGTTTGTAATAATAAACTTTATTTTAAATCGATTTTTATTTTACTCCACGTTGTTACCGCCCCCCCTTCAAAAAAATATAAAATCATTTGCCCATCTTTTGTATTTCTTTTGCTTTGTGCTGCTTCTGCTTGTCTTTGGGTCTTCTATTTTTTTTTTTTTGGAGGGAATTGGCACTTAAGTTACTCAAGTGGAAAAAAGTTTTTGTTTTTCGTTTACTCGATACAACTATAAAACAACACACACACACACATACAGACACACACACATACAAACAGACCCCATGCCACATTCTGTTAAACTTTTGCCTTGTCTAGATGCGGCGTAAAGGGGCAAGAAAAGGCGACATGGTGGCATGCCTCGAAGTCGCCAGCCCTTGCGCGCTTTGCCTGTCAGCTGGATTTCTTCATGTGGATACATTCTCAATATATAGTACTTATATATATATATCTATAAGATACATATATATACTTTTTCGCTTTCGTTACTTTTTCGTTCCCCAATTCGCTTGCAAAAGTTCTAGAGAGCGTCATCGACATGGCTGCTGTTTTGTTTTTCCAATTGAATTGAAGGCTGACAGCCGCAAAAATTTCATTATGAAATTGGATCGTTGTCAATTTATTAAGAAGTGAACTGAGGCAAGGCTTCTTCTTCTTCTTCTTCTTCTACGTATCTTCATCTTGCAACAGCCGCTTTGTCCGTCGCATTTTGCCCATTTCATACCCGTCTTCATCTAGTATTTTTACTTAGTACTGCTCTTTATTGTTATTACCATTTACAGGCAGTTTTTCTGTTGTTAGCAACTTGGTCTAAGTGTGGACCGTAAATTGGCCGTTGATTGCTGACACCTGTTAGGGTTCCTTTTATACCTTTACTTTGCTTTTTTTGTTGTTCTGACGTAGAGTTGCCGCCTACCGTTTTGCTCTTTTTTTATACCCTTCACAAGCGCATGCTAAGTTCGTGCAGCACCTAAGAGTAAGATTCCACAAACTCTGTGATCGGGATGACAAAAGAAAATGAGGATTTGGCCATGACCGTCTCGAAGACTATAAAAACAGAACACCGAATTTGGCATTTTGTCTTAAGATATTTGTTCCCTATCCACGATCTAAAATTTTATATTTCGGGTTTTTCCTTATCTCAAGCACTCTCTTATTGTTTAAAAAAAAACAGTTCCTTCGAGTATTTTACCAAAGAGCTCGGCGGAATGAATGGCAGTATTCTCTCTGCTGACATATGGAATCTACAAGCTCGATTTGGATTCCAGATTGTCGGGAATCTGTTTCTATATAACTCAAAAGCTCTTTATTAGCCAGATACGGTTGCTGGGATACTGAAGAGAAGGTCATAACACTCTTCCTCGATACAGTGGGAACAATGAAAGGGGATCATCCATAAATTACATTCGTCAAAATAGACCTATCCCCTTTGTGACACAGTAACGAAATATTTTTGAAGATTTTCATTATGATTTTTGTTTCATCAGACCCCATTACAAGGTAAGCCATTTGTTTAAGCCAAAAGAATATTAGAAATGTCGGAAGTTCACTGATAACGATGAAATTTAAGACTAGAGTTAATATTTAGAGTCATTTGCGATGAAGAAGAAGAGGCGGTGGAGCACTTTTTACGTTCACCTACAGCTCTCCGTTCCTAAGATTTCGAACACATAGGTGGTGACATTCCGAAGCTGTTCTCCACTTGCCCTAAACGGACTGCTCACATCTATCCCCAGGTGGGTCACTTACAGCCGATGAATCTCTTATAAAGAGAGATAGCTGCTGTGTATCCTCTTTTCTTACGATCTCTCAAACCATTCCGATTCTATCAATACTTTTTTTGTCTATATTTGAAAAAGCTACAATCCCATGGCTCAAGATTTTCCGAATTCTCGCCAACAGTTTTTCGAGGGCATATGAAAGTCAGGATGTTCCAACTCCAATCCCAACACTTGTATCTTTTTTTTTCCGCGCCCTCTATCTCTGTTTATGGCATCTTTACACTTATACCAAACTAAGTTGCCGCATTTGGGTTTTGATTTTCATATCAACATTTGCTACAAATCGTTGCGCTCACCTTGAACCGCCCCGCCGCTCCTTTGTTTTTGTATTTTTTTGTTGCCATGGCAGTTGCCTCATGCCGCGCAAGATTTCGCGTTTAATTGCTGAAAGTAAAGTGAAAATGCTAAAGAAATTCCAAAGCCATTTAGCTGCATAGAGAGTTTCGTGGCAAAGTGAGCGGCTGACTGGCCACCAGGCGCGTCTCCAGCCAGTTCATAAATTAAAGTCAAAGCCTCTCCGGGCGTAGACCGCGGTCCGTACAAAAAACTGAGCCAACTTGCTGCGATGTGATGTGATAATTGCGGCTTGGCTTACTTTGTTCGCCATTTAATTGTTGTAATTTGTGCGTTCCTAGTTGCCTACTATTTAGTATTACTATGGAGTATTCCGCCGCTACTCTCTTTATTTTCCCGACTTGCTAGTTTTCCCTTTTCAAGTCATTTGTTCAGAATACACTGTAACTAATGGGTTAAGGGTATGCTAGATTTTGTGTATTATTTTGTTTTCCCATCTATCTACCTTTTCTTCTTTCGTAAAATTCCTAAAACCGTTTAAGAATTTCTTTCTATAGAAAATTCGAAATATTTCGGAAATTTTGATTTAAATCTATCTAAGGCGACCATTTTAATATTAGCTTTATTATTCTTATTAAGCTTCATTCCATTCAAAATATTGTAAAATAATTTTTCGATTTTTTCACTTCATTTTATATTCACAGAGAACCACTCAAGCGAAGTTTGTTGTTTCATATCAATATCTTGAGCCTTTAATCCAAGGGAAAATCTCACAGTTCCCTTGACCAGTGCCTGCAGTGTATTCGCCTGTCGGTTACATTCTATTTTAACGCTTGCCTTAGCTTGCTGTTAAGTTTTCATTTCGAATTTAGCGAAAATGTTCAACAAATTCTCGCTGGCACGCATTGCTGGATACCCTTTAGCCCATTGTTGTTGTTGTTGTGGCTGGCTGTTGTTGTTGCAAGTATCTGTATCTGTAGCTTTAGCTGCCTCATTGTTGGTGGCAATTGCAATGAATGTTGTTATTTTAGCTTCACTTGCACCTTTACGCTTCGTGGTTTGTGTCTAAGCTTTGACGTGCACTTCCTTTTCATGTTAACGGAAGCGTGACAAAAAATAAGAAAAATAAGCAGCAAAAAGAAGAAGAAGAAGCAGAAGAAAAGAAAAAAAAAATGAGGGAACGTATGCTGTGCATTAAAAGCTAATCCGGTAGTTGGGGGTGGACGTTACACCCAAACAATTTCACTTAAATTACAATCAAATGTAAGAAAATGTATTTTCTGTAGCGAGAAGATCTTAAAGTAGCTCTTGAAACAAGTTTGGTGCAATAAAGTTTGAAAATTTTGGGAGTTACAGATTTATGCCAGAGATTTAGGTTTAAGCAGCGTTATGTATAATTTTTCGTCGGACTCTGTTTAAGAAAGATTTCATTCTAACCTATAATTGTTGTATATAAATGAAACAAATAATTTCCATATTTAGGAAAGCTGAAGAATTGTTCTGCTTTCAAGAAGTTTTAACAAACATCTGGAATATCATTCATTGTAATATTCAGCCCCTTAGACAGCAATAGAGATAGTGCGAGCATTAAAAATAATGAAGTTAAAAAAAATTGGCAAGAGATTGAAGATTCGAAATTTGAAACTTATAAAGTCGATCTCCTGTTTAAAGAGCCTTGTGTATGCCTTTAATGTGTTTAACTTTTTTGCCCTATAAAATGAGAGTTCTTCAGTTTCCTAAACTTTTATTTTTCGGCGCATTTTACTATCAAAACGGTAAAAATTCAGTTCATGCAATGCGAAAATTACGTGATGGGTACGGGGAAGATGTGTTGACCGAACGCCAATGCACAAATTGGTTTGCAAAATTTCGCTCCGGCAATTTCGATCTTAAGGATGCACCACGTCCTGGAAGGCCTCTTGAAGCCGATGTGGATAAAGTAAAGTCGTTGGTCCATGCAAATCATCGAATAACAACTGGAGAGATTGCTGAAAGATGAAATTTGTCTAACGCTACCGTTTACAAGTACATGAAACTTCTAGGGTTAATTTCGAAGCTTGACATATGGGTTCCTCATCTTCTTACAGAACGAAATTGGCTCCGCCGCGTGATTTGCATATCAAACGTCAAAGAAGTGATCCATTTTTGAAGAGCATTGTTACTGGCGACGAAATGTGGGTTGTTTATAAGAATGCAAAGTGAAAGAGATCATGGTCTAAAAATGATGAATCAGCTCAAACCACTTCGAAGGCCGATATACACCAAAAAAAGGTTATCTTGTCTGTTTGATGGGATTTCAAAAGGATCGTTTATTTTTCGCTATTTTGAGATTTTGCCCAACAATACCACGATTAATTCTGAAGAGTATTGTGATCAGCTGGACAAATTGAATGATGTACTCTAACAGAAGAGGCCAGAATTGATCAATAGAAAAGATGCAGTGTTCCACCAGGATAATGCGAGACCTTATACAAGTTTGATGACTCGTCAAAAGCTTTTGCAGCATGAATGGGATGTGCTACCACACCCACCATATTCTCCAGACTTAGCACCTTCGGACTATTTCTTGTTCCGGTCTCTACAAAAGTTTTTGTATCGGAGAACCGTAACCTCAAATCAGGACGTCACAAGCCAATTGGACCAGTTTTTTGCCTGCGAGGATCAATAATTTTATGATCGTGGAATAAATCTCTTGCCCGAAAGATGGCAAAAGGTATTAAATCAAAATGGAGAATATATAATTTCATAAAATTTTTTACACAATAGAAAAATCGTGTGTTAATTGCACTAAAAAAACGAAATTACTTAGTGAACGACCCAATAGTATTTTTTACCACCGGGCCCATATTTTTTCTTTACGACCATGAGCTTACGCTTTTATATAATAATCTTATAGTGAGATTTTATTCATAATTTGCACTTGATGTCAATTCTGTCCAATAATATGTGAAGGTAAGAAACTGTCAACATATCAACAATTCCACTCCGGTTCAATATTTCACTTATTTTAGTGACAATAAATGAACCTTATTGACAACAAAATACCTAAATTCGGAAATTTTCAAATTTTATTCCCTTATACTGTAAACACATATCGCCCTATCATTAGAATTGAAAATTTTAAATTTACTTAAATTAATTAATTAAATGTCGTATAACAGGTCAGTAAAGTAATTCTTTAGATAGAAATTGTTCTATTCTCTCTAAATTCTCCACTATATTTCGATAACAAGGACAGCTTCGACATCTTTAAATTACACATAACAACTTGTTATGTAAAAGAAATATGTTAACATATGTACGTACCTTTAAACTTAATTTCTAGTTGTTGTTGTTAAAGATCAAAGATTCTCAAAATTACATAACATATACATACATAAATATTTGGTTTTTAGTTTATGCAAAACATTTTTATAAACATTCATTGACATTTCCTGTGTGTCGTCTTTTAAATACATCAGAAATTCACACACACTCAAACACACACCACACACACTCACATACATTCATATACTGGCACAAAACATCAAAACAAAATGTAGAAGCAAAATACAACTCTGGCAAAAAAAAGAAAAAAGAAAAGAACTCAAAACTAAAGACTGAGACAGCAAAGTGACACGAAAAAATCGCGCACAATTTTCGTGTGCGCTAAATTCCCTTACGTAGGTTCCAAGAAAAAAATATACCAAGAACATTTAAAGAACCTCGGAGACCGCAAAAGAACTTTGACATTTTTTTTTTTTTTGTTATTTTTTGCTGTTGTCAACGTCGGTGTCATCATGCCCCCATGTACCCCCTACCCCCACAGAGTCGGGGTTTCTCTTGTTTTTGAGCGAAAAAGTTTTTGGGGATTATTTTTGTGCGCTCGCTTATGGAGCGACTTTTGGTTTTTGGGCATGCGAAGTTGACTTTTTGACTTTTCGTAGAAATAACATGGACTTTGTTTCATCTTCATCTTTTTATTGTAGTATGTATTTAATTTTTTTCTTTTTTTGAGACTCGCCAGCCGAAACTGACCTGTCACCTTTGGGGCTTACTTGTCAAGTCTACACAAAAACCAGCCAAGTATTGCTCGGTTTGTGTTTTATTTATGTCAACTTGGCTGACCTTCAGCAATTGTTTGTTAAGGGCTGCCAGCTAGGGGTTTGCTCAACCCCCAACCCCACATCAGTTTTGGAATATTTTTTAGTTTTTCACTTGAAACTTTTTGAAATGTTTTTGGTCGGCGAATGATGAGCCGGATCCGCTAAATATGTTTGTGTCGCTCAAAGCGCTCTGACAGTTGCATTTGTATTTGATTGTATACAAAGACATATATGTATATAGTATACACACATACTCACACACACACATATGGGTATGTATATGTGTATCTACATAAATCAAAGTCGTAGTCGCAAAACTACTGCCAAGTGTCAGAGTCTTGCAAATTACTGGGAAGTTGCCCATACCAGCCAGCCGCCATGGCCATTTTTGCCGTTGGGAATCGAAACAACAGACACACAGATACACACACACACACACACATACGCTCCAAATGTGGAGCAACATGTGTGGGTGCACATCTAAACATTATCGTACTTATCTATGGCTACTTGTTATACTCTGCTAAGAAGCGTATTAAAGCTGAGATACAATTGGTTAAAGTATTTTTTATGGAGAAGGGACGATAAATCGATTAGGTAAATAATTAATTAAAAGCTGGTAAATCGAAGGTATATATTTCAGGGATTTGATGCAGAATATTTAGGTACTACTAGTGAGCCCGGCAGACGTTGTTCTGCCCAAACTTTTTGAATACTCTTAAAAAGTATAAGCATCGTAACGTTCTCTAGTTAGCTTATCTAGACAATCATAACATTTTTGAATTAGTTGGCTTTCATGACTCTCCAAAATGCCGTTTGGACGAACTTAAGTATTCTTAAGAGAGCTCGCATCTCTAATAAATTCATGCCCCACAGAACTCCTTTGCGACTGCGTTTCTGTCTGCACTTAATGTCCAATACCCGGTGTTGAACAATTTTCTACTATGCTATATTTACGATATTCACAAAATGCGTATATATCACGAAACAATACACACAAACACATCGAAAGGCTTAAAGCCTCCGTATTGACAACTTCTAATACACGCAAAAATCAGATTTGAAATTCATCGACGCGTTCATGAGAACACCCGTAACACGTAAAACATAAGTTTCTTTTATATTATTTTAGGCACTGTTAATCGATCGAATAAATAATTTAAAGATTATAAAAATGTACCGAAAATATATATTTCAAGAATATAAACGAGAATATTTAGAAGACTGTAGTTACGCTCTTTATGTTTTATTTAGCGAAAATTTTTCTTTATACCAAATAAAATAATTGAAAGAACTAGCTTAATTCATTGAAAATCTTCAAGATGGTCCGATGACAAAATACACCAGCTGTGTAGAGTTTGTCGACATAGTACGGCTTCCTTAATCGTTAAAAGATTTCGATATGTACTGGTCCCAACGCAGCGTAAATCTTATGATCTTTCGATCTCTATCTATTCCCCCATGGTATAGATTTTTTTTGCGATTACCCACGATATCGTAGGACCTTCCAGTCCCCAAAAAGTGATAAGCTTTTGTTTTCGCAAATCTAAGCTTCCTTAATCTTTCAAAGATTTCTATATGCCCTGGTTCCAACGAAGTCTCAAACTTGGCCGACATACTGCAGCAAAAGAACCAAAAAAACTTTGCTGTCTAAATAGAGCCCAGTGTTCATCTGTTATTCGTGCCATCACGGGATATTGCTTGGTAGGGAACCACTCATCCAGGTTGAATGTTCCGCACTATGACTTCTGTAGAAGCTCTGGCGATGAGGAGGAGCTGAAGACGGTGGAACACTTTTTCTGTTACTGTCCTAGACTGGGCAGTAAAAGGTTTGGGTTCCTAAAGTCACACTTTCTTGACGATTTATCTCAGATCTGAACAGAGTCCTAAATGCCTTTTAAGGTTTATTCAGGCAGCCGGATAGCTCCTCATCTTTTATAGGGGACTTCTCAAGTGGGGAAGAGTGGTGAACTAGCTCACTCTAGAGTATTGCAACGGGCCTAGCCTTGGCCTAAGTGAGTTGGGACCTCAGTCCCAACTGCCGCCCTAACCTAACCTAATCTCTGAAAGATTTCTATATGCACTGATTTCAACGAAGTGTCAATCTCATGATTTGTCAATCTTTTTCTATTCCCGCATGGTATCGATTTTCTGCGATTTTGGGCAATATCGGAAGACCTTTAGTACCCAAAAGTGATCAACATTTGTTTTCGCTAATCTAAGGTTCCTTAATCATTGAAAGATTTCTATATGCACTGGTTCCAACGAAATCTCAATCTCATGATTTTTCAATCTTTATCTATTCCCGCATGGTATCGATTTTCTGCGATTTTGGGCAATATCGGAAGACCTTTAGTACCCAAAAGTGATCAACATTTGTTTTCGCTAATCTAAGGTTCCTTAATCATTAAAAGATTTCTATATGCACTGGTTCCAACGAAATCTCAATCTCATGATTTTTCAATCTTTATCTATTCCCGCATGGTATCGATTTTCTGCGATTTTGGACGATATCGGAAGACCTTCAGTCTCCAAAAATGATCAACATTTGTTTTCGCTAAGCTAAGGCTTCCTAAATCGTTTAAAGATTTCTGTAGGTACAGGCTCCAAAGAAGCCTGAATCTCATGAACTGTCGATCTGATTTGTCTTTATTCGGTTTGTAGTAGCGAAATATGCTTTTGAACTAAGGCTGGGAATCGATTCGATTTTGAATCGATTCTTTTTTCTGACAAAGTCCATTTTTGTTTTGTGAATAGATGTTTTGCGATATGTGTACATAAGGGAAGATCAATTTCAAAAAATCTTTTTAGGGCTTTCAGCGATTTTGATTCTTCGGGTAATTTTTAAGTATTTTTGTCAAAGAAACTTTAGATCTAAAATGAATTGAGTATCGACTTAGGTCTTCTATTTACAATGCCAAAAGAATTTATTTTTCCTCTACACAAATATGTATTTGGAGGTTTTTGAGGTCGAGGAATCTATTTTTGACATAAATTCTTAATTATTAGATTTTTTGCTAGTGGTAAAAAAAATAGATTTTCAAAAATTGAGCCTAGTTCTATTTTGAAACCATCTTTGATATGCTGCCTACTACATCTTTAAAAATCATTCCAAAATTGGGTCAACTAGGTGTGTTACAGAATCGAGTGGCAGTCATTACAAAAAACTTCACTATCATTACACTCCAAAAAATATTATTGGAATTTATACAAAATTTTTGTGCGGATGGGGTGTGTCTGGGTATTGGGGTTGCCCGCCAAGCGTAAAATTAAGCTAATCAGTCGCTCCGCTGGCGATTATTGGCCTAGTATAACTAAAACAAACAATAAACAAAAATCCAACAATAAATAAATAAATCAAAATCAAACCAAAAAAAAAAATTAAGAAATAAGTTGCCTTCGTCTAGTGCCAAGTATATGGATAAGTTTGACGCTGCGTAGGCTGAGAGCATTGGCTGGCTGGCTCTGGCTGGGTAACAAATATTTGACATTTCTCCAATGGTCATAAATCACTCAGATTGTGACACAATTTCTGTGCGTTTGTGCTCATAATTAGAAAATTAGTTCGAAATTGAAGCAAATTGAAGCGCAAAATTCGACTTGGAGGTCACACATTAGCTCCCGAGCTAAAAGTTTGAAGTTGCTTGGGGTCTGGTCTTAACATGAAGTTGGTTAAGCCCTGCATACAAGGCCAATAACATGGGGCAAATACATGCCAGGCTTGTGTTGTGTTTGTGGTTGGTAAGACTAAGCGCTACTGACAATATTTGGGTAAAGGGTAGGAAGTTTGGAGTTAAATGCTTGGAGGCGGACTTGGAGCAGCTGACTGATGTGCAGACAAACAACACAAACATTTACGACGACGACGCCGGTAGCCACTTTGACAGACTATTATGCGAGAAAGGTTTCTTTCACTTTTCGAGGCAAACGCTGTCGCTGTCGACGTCACTGCCAGCGTTGACGTCACTGCCAGTGTAAAGATGTTGGTACGCTGCGGAACTGTCATTTCCGTTTTACTTGTAAAATGAACATGGAAGTATTCGAAGCAGCCGACAAAGTGGCGTTAGCGGACAGGAACGCATGCCAGGAGGCTAGGAGGGGCAGCTGACGCTGACTTGTTACACACACGCACACCCCTGTAAGACAGGCGGCGACTACGTCGTAGTCGGCATCGGCGTCGGCGTACAAACAGACAAACGGAAGGATGAACAAAGCGGGTCGTCAGACAAAACAGTCCCTCAAGGGGGGGCACAGGCTGAAGGGGGCACAGACAGACAGCCGGACGGACAGCTGCGTTCAACGTTTTTCGCAAAAGTTTCGTTTTCGTGTGTTTTCGTAACAACGTCTAAAGGAAATTGCCGGCTGGCAGCAACAACAACAGGGAGATGGGGGGCGCCTTGGAGCAACGCAACGAAGCATTGCGCGCTGCTCTCACTCTCTTTCGGCTCTCGGTCTCTAATTCTCTACGACTGAAGCCAGGCAAAACTGAAGGTAACAACGCAAGAAAATGCCAGGCAACAAGACAAGCAGAACTGACGTAAAAAGATTTTTCTTTTTTTTTGTTGTAAGCTCTCCTCCTACTCCGGGCTAGCTTCAGCCCACGTCTACTTTTACCATTATTGCTGCTTTCTCTCTAGGATTGTTGGGTTTCGGATTGGCAACGACGCGTCGGGCAAGGGCAAGTCATGAAGTGTACATAGCTGCTGTAGCATCATTCTCAAGTATACTTAATATGCCTTTAAATGTTGTCAAGGATTTGTATTTGTTTACTTGGCAAAAGGTTTTTCAAAAATGAAGAAAATAAAATACAAGACGTGCGGCAATTTTTCGGAAATATTGGGGAATTTTTTTAAAGACAAACAACAGCGAGTTGGGTTAGTCTTGACCAGGCTTATTTATAATGGTTTAATGATAGAAAATTTTTGTTAAGGGAGAGTGATTAAATTTTTCTAAAAGCTTTATTAAGCTTATTATTAAATCTTTCCATGGGACCTGCCAAATGAGCAGCAGCACAAAAGAATGATGGCCGACTAACTGTAGGAACACATCAAGGCTGGTTAGAGAAGTGAGAACATCACTGGATAATTTAGGATCCAGGAATAAGCTTACTATTAAATGGGTTCCAGGGCACAACAATATTCGTTGAAATGAGCTGGCAGATAAACTTGCAAGAACCGGTGCAGCAACACCGCTAATAGGTCCTGAACCACACTGTGGGATTGGTTACCACGTGGTACTGGACCTACTGCAAATAGAGGAGAATAAAAAACGACTGTTTCAGTAGGCGCAGACCCCAGGGCTTAAACAGTCTAAAACCCTCCTCTCCAACTACAACCGCAAGAGGTTCAAAGTCATGATAACGCACGGGAAGAACTCCGTGAGATTCATGACGGGCCTTCTGACGGGACATTGTAGGCTCCGTGGCTGCTAAAACAAAATTAGCATAGTGGATAGTGAACTATGTCGCACCTGTAACATGGAGGAAAAAACTTCTTCGTGAAGGTATGGCACTCGCCGGTAAAAGAAACAAGCTCCTGGGCATGTACATTCTCCCACCGGAGACCGCTGGTATTATAAGACCAAATAAAATACTGCAGTACATGCAGGCCTTAGGACTTGTTCGAAATATTGCTTGTCCTGTTTTCAAAACATAATCAGACAAATTTTTGTGTAATTTTGAGGATACAAGCAGTATTATTTTCTGGAAGCTAGAATTAAGAATTTCATTCTTAAGAAGTTCGAAATATGGCTTATCCTGTTTTCAAAACATAATGAGAAAGCTGTAATATTTTCTGGAAGTTCGAATTTTCTTAAGAAGTTCCAAATAATTATTTTATTTCAAATTAAATTTAGAAATTTTTTTAGGAATTTTTGGAGGTTACTCTTAATATTACCGTCTTACCGACGGTAGTCGCAAACTTTCTATAATAAAGAGTTGTCCCAGAAAATATAATTTCAAATAAAATGGCTTGAATATGTCATGAAAAAATTGCTGATATTTAAGGAATTACGTAAAAATTATCTAACTTACCTACATTTTCGGTTGAGAGCGCACAATCCAATCCAGTATAGCTGTAAGTAAATAAAAAGATAATTATGTTATTAATTTTGCATTATATGTAGGAAAGTCCCTATAAGGCTAAATTTAAAAAAAGAAATTTAAAGCATATCGGAACACTTATTTGCAAAATATAAACAAGACGAATAAAATTTTAAATTTCAAAACTTTCAACTAAATCCCCCTTTTTGGAAAATAATCGCGAAAAACTTTCCACTGTAGTTTAGAATGATCGTTTGAGAATGTTAAGAAAGTTCATTAGAATTTCGCAAAATCAATCGTTACGAACTTGAAGCTCGACAGTCTTCCGAATTCGCTAAGACCTCAGAAGTGATCCCAGCTAATAAATAACTTTTTCTTTCATTTTCTATTAATGAATTTGAGCTTCATTGCACTTTTCGTTGGATACGGAAAATGTTAAACATTTTCTTCACAACCTTCCTATATAAGCCTGCCACAATGCAGCAACATAAAAAAAAAAATTTTAAACTAAAATGATCGTTAAAATCTAAAATATAAAACTTTTTAATAATTGACTTCTCTGCAGTCAAAAGATTTGTCCAGTTCTTCTAGCTCTATGAATAAATCTTTGAAAAGAAGTATCTGCTTTCTGATTATCTAGCCTAGATCTCAGAGATGGTAAGAGCTAGAGTTATTTCACATTAGATCCCATATTATTCCATAGGAGGCAAGTTTATTTTATTTTTTTGATATCGGGGATAAATTATATAGCTCCCATGGGGGTGTTTGAGACGACCTCGACAAAAAAATAAGTTTTAGATGAATAATTCGTTTGTTTATGAAGATATCGTAACGAAATTTGGTATTAGAAAGTTTTTTATAGTTCCCAATCACTGTACCAAATTTGATCGAAATCGGTTGACTATATCATATAGCTCCCATAGGACCGATCGGCCAAAATAACTTTTTAAAGAAAAATTCGCTATATTTCGTTTTTTAATAAAGATATCCTAACCAGATGTGGCGTTTGGAAATTTTTTAAACCACTTAAGCAATGTGCCAAATTTGAACAAAATCGGTTGACTATATCATATAGCTCCCATAGGTCCGATCTTCCAAAAAATCGATTTTTTAACAAAATTTGTTGTGTTTCGTTTGTTTGTTAAGATATTGGGACCAAATTTGCCATTCGTGAGTATTTTATAGTTCCTAAGCACTGTACCAAATTTAATCCAAATCGTTTGACTAGATCATATAGCTCCCATAGGACCAATCGGTCCAAAAACACGTTTTTTATACAAAATTCGATGTGTTTTGTTTGTTTGTAAAGATATTTGAAATAAATTTGGCATTCATATCTTTTTTAAGGTATTTAAGCACTGTGTCAAATTTTATTGAAATCGGTTGACTATATTATATTGCTCCCTTAGGAACGATCGGTCAAAAAAAAATTTTTCCTTAAAAATTCTTCTGTTTTTGGTTTTTTGTGAAGAAATCGGACTTTATTACAAGCTAGTGGTACAGGGTATCCTAAAGTCGTCCGCGCCCGACTTTACGTCCGCCATTTTTTGTACTTTCTATTATTCAAAAGTTATTTGCCATTTTAAATTAAATTCAAAATTCTCGAAAAATTTGAGCTCATCAGCCTTTTTGCAAAAATTTTTCTTTTGTTTTTCATTTTATAATATAATATTTTCACATATCTTTTGTTTCTATTTCTGTATTTGACACATATCCAAAAACCAACTTAAGTTTTCACTTACAATGCAAAAATTTTCATTTATAGAAAACAAAACACGTACACCTACACACACACACATACACATAGACTGAAAAAAAAACAAACTATTAAAAGTAGCAAATTTTAATGAAAAATCTTTCAAAATGGGTAAAAAGCCACTTCAATGGCTGCCAGAGTAGAGCTTAGGGTAAAAAGGAGGAGGTACAACGGGTACAACGTAGCTGACATGAATGCTGACAACGTGTCTTAGTTTGCACAAAACGAGCTCGAGATGCAGCGTCAAATACACACACAGATACATACAAGCACACACACACAGATGCTATTATAGAACGTTTCATAGTAACTTTAAGGCAATGGGCGACAATAATGCCCTAGCAACTATGTGTATGTGTGTGTGTATCTGTGTGTGAGTGTGTTTGTGTGTGCGTGTGTGTGTCGGTGTCGACACTTTTGCCAGGCATGTCATGTAACAGGAATTTTAATTTAATTACGCTCTCCATGCTGCCAGCAAGTGTTCTCAGGCACAAGCAGAGATTGGGGCATCTGTCCCAGCAAAATTCCTATGCCATGCTCATATTCTAGCTACCCACCTACCTAACGCCTCCTCCACAGCGCTGCTTGTTGTCCTGACACTTTTCAAGCAAACATAAATATGCACATTAATAGATTAGCTTTGGCAGAGAGGCAAGCCAGTCAAACAGTGATAAGAAATCAATAATCAAGCCGGCATAAATCATTGACAAAAACTCTCTGCCCCTAGGACAGGGGCAGCATCCTGCCTGCACCTTTTGTCTAGCGATGCTTATCATCCACAATGTCGGGCCAACAAATGAAATTAACCATCAACGCGTGCTCCTTGTCCCCAAACATTGCATGCAAATTCAATATTCATAATTTGGTTGGTTTTGTCTTGAAAGAATTTCGCCGCCTTTGGCAGCGTCGACAATGGCGAAAAAAAAAAAATCAATAACCAAAATTCCTGGCAGGCTTAAAACTTTTTTAAAGGTATTTCTCAATGCTTTGTCATATCAACAGCCTGACTGTTTGGCGCCCTTCTTTCAGGGGGGATCCTTGACTGCCGCTGCTGCGTTCGTGCCGAAAAATAATTTCCTCCTGAGAAGTTGGCAGGCACGAGGAGCACAGCGACGACTTGGACGCACTTATTGTTATCAACGGCTGAAATATGGCATTTTAATTTTATTAGCTGCCTTACACACTGCACAGCAGCCAATGCCGCACAAGCTGCTGATGACGATGAGGATGTTCATGATGCTGCACAGTGGGACAAAGTGGCAAAAAAAAAGTGCAAAAAACAAATTCCAATATTAGATCGCGTAGTAAATGCCTTGGATTAACTATGATGCCCTCTTCAACTCGCTTATCTCGAATTCTTGCTCCGATCTATATGACAGCATTAACCTTTTCAATTTATGGGGTAGCCTTTTCAATATTTCCTTACGATGGAGTTGGTAAAGCGAAAATGGCTCAGAACACAAGCTGAACCAAGTCCACTTTGTGCATAACATATGCTCAGAATTGCGAGTACTGATCATATCGTGCCAACGTCCTTACACCAGGATGATTTAACGCTATTCACTAATTGGTCCCCCTTCGAAATCCAACGTAATATAATGGCAGGTGGTAAAATTTACTTTTATAAATTTCCAAATAACAAAAAAAAATTTATTTTTGTAGGTTTTTTTTGGTAATATCCTATAGGCGTAATCATCAAGGGTTTTTTCGATACAAGGAAATTCGACATAATTTATCATCTTGTGATAAAAATTTTGAAAATGTCCGTCAAGTTTGTAATATAATGGCGATATTTTTTTTGAGTGTTGGAGATAAAAGTAAATTTTATTTCAACTTTATTTACAAATTATAAAAAAAATACTATTTTTAATAGATTTTTTTAATACATATTATCTAAAACTAGAGACTCTGCGCTCGACTCCTAAAAGCCGAATTAGCTTTTTGGAATTAAAATTTATTTTATTTCGAAATTTTAAAAAATATATAATTTTTGATAGATTTTTTTTTATAGTAACTAATACTAGGGGCTACACTTTGTGCGCTCCTCCCATAAGCGGGATCAGCAAAGGTTTTTCGATATTCGAAAATTCTATATAGGTACAAAATGGAGCAATTCAATTTGATTTCTTTTAAATTAAATTTTGAGTTTGTTGCGAGGGCGAACTCTTTAAGAAATCTCGATTTATCAAAATTTTCCAACAAAAATGTAACTCTTTTAGAACCTAATTAAAATGGGACGACTTAAAAAACATTTGACCTTAGAAATATCTTACTAAGGGTCACAGAAAAAAAATTCAAGGTCCGAAATGTTTGCTTTTCGATTTTAGAAAAATGGGATGACTTAAAAATCATTTGATCTCAGAAATATCTTACCAAGGGCGGAAATACTCGAAAAAAAAAAAAATTTAAGTTCCAAAATGTTTGCTTTTCGATTTTAGAAAAATCCTGACAAAAAACCAAACAACTTTTGATCAAAAAGATTTTTAATTAATTAATTTTTCTTCTTTTCCTGAAACGGGTAACAACTTTTTTTCAAAATTATAGTTATTATTATTAATAACACTGTACTACAAAATCAAAAAACATCAAAGAACTTCTCAAGTGACCTAGTGTACGTTGTAGGTCTTGACGAGTAGATCACGATAGTGTGCTTCAAAATTGTCTTCTTCTTTTTTCCAAAACCGTAAAGCAATCGAAAATCGGTTGAAAAATGGCGACGTTGTGATAGTGGGAGTGATCGCAGTACCCGTAAAACGGTTTTTAAGCAATAACTTGAGATTTTGGGGGTGTTAGACAATTTTGAAACACACTATCGTGATCTACTCGTCAAGACCTACAACGTACACTAGGTCACTTGAAAAGTTCTAAATCACTGTTGTACAGTGTAATTAATAATAATTAAGTTTTTCTCGATCAAATTGTTATAGTCTAAGACAAAGTGAACTCTAAGGGACTTTTTCTAAATTTTAATTTTGATCAAATTGTTCATTCTCAATATATAGTCAAATTTTCAATAGAAAAAAAAGAATAAAATCGAATTTAAAGTTTCATAAAGTTTCAGAAAGCTCCATTAAAAATTGATATTTTTTTATATTTTGAATGTAGTGTAGCTAAGTAAAAGTTATTTTGAAACTAAAAGTTATGTGTCTGAAATTCTCTAACCATTGCTTCGAGATCTGTAAGACTAGCCGTGGTAAACATTTGTCAAATAAAAGCGAATCCAGATAAGGTACTAGAAACTGCCCCCATCGTCTTTTAAAATCTAATGATGCAGTTCGATGCATAATGGTGAAAAAATATTTCCCACTTTTTAAACATAACGCGACACGCCTTGACTCATAAAAAAAATTTTTGGTGAGATTTAAAAATCTGAAATTATATTTTTCCCGAAATCCGTACGGTTTGTTAAAGAATGTCCCATATATAATATTTTGTGACTAAACTACTGAATAATTTTGGACCAATTTTTTTAATCTAAGACAATAGGGCTTTTAAATAAAATATTTATGAAATCAACCTAAATATTAAAAAAAATAATTTTAATTTTAAAGATGCCAAACTTCATTTTTTTTTTAAGCACGAATTTTTATACGATCTCTATTTGGTGTGAAAATGATTCAAATCGACATGTGGAAATAATGTAAAAAATAAATCAAAATGTTTTTAATGTATAAGCAAAATATATTTTTGGTTTTTAAAAGATGTAAAAATTCATTATTATTCATCTTTATAATATTTATTGGAATGCATACTTTATGATGAAAAAAATTGATACATAACATAACATTATGCAGGATCTGCAGGGATCCGGAAGTCTCTGAAACCCTAACACACGTACTTTGCGACTGCCCAGCCATCTCTAGACATCGTCTGGCTACTCTAGGAACCAGCGTTTGTCGGTTTAGAAGAGGTGGCCAGGCTGCAAGTTGACCGACTACTTAATTTCGCCAAAAAAGTCAAATTTTTAACTGACCATTACTTCGTTTAATAACCTCCAACCTGGCACAGCTAAGGACCAAAGGTCTATGCTAGGCTGCACTCTCTTGTGTGGCCAGCCAGTGTAACCTAACCTAACCTATTGCCCAAGAGACGTTAATTATTTCCATTAAATCATGCGATTTTGATAAAAATCATGCGACACAAAAAATTAAATCTCGCAATATTTAACGTTTTTCCAACATTTTCTCAATTCATCCCATAAAAAGTAGAAAAGGATCCAGGTTGGGGAAAAGCTGAGTTGAGCGTAGAAACTCAAACAAGCGTGAATACCCTAAGTGTGTTTAATACAGAATTTTGTATAGTACAAAATTTTATCGCTTATTTTTAAAGAATTTCCCAACTTATTTATGAAGTATTTGTATTTTATATTTCACTCAAACTTTTCCTTTGCTCAAACTTATTTCCTGCCCACTGTGCCACATTCCGTTTGTTGCTTTTGCTTTAGCTGTGTTGCCACATCAGAGCAGAGCAGCAGCAGCCTGTGGCACCACAGTCAGCTGAGAGTCGCCTTGGCAACTGCGCATGCTGCTACAAAATGCCGAGTCGGAGCAACTCGCTCTAAGAGAAATGTTTATGAGCCAATTAAAGAGCCATAAAGTTATAGTTCCCAAACAGCCGCCAGTGTGGCCATGGTCTTTAAAATACATTTTATATATATTCAGTAAATTAAAATTAAATGGAAATATTTCACTACAGAGCTTTGTTGGAGTTCCCAAGTCAGTCTGCAAAATGCTCTTAAGACCTCCTGCAGAAATAATTTTTGTGCCTTGCTCTTTCAGTTTCCATTTATTTACACTTACGCTTTGTTGTCATTTCGGTTTTCGGCGATTTTTGTTAAGCATTTTCGTCGAGCGTTTTACACCGCTCGTAAAGCAAAAATTTGTTGGCTCCTAAGGCGCCTCGTTTTGTGGCATCTAGTTGCCAAAATCGCTGCGCTCTGTTCGGGATGGCCTGTAAATTGTTGCGGCAAAAATTTATTCGGGCATAGAAACAAAACGTATTCAGTGCATAGTTTGAGTTGTGGCAAGTTCCAAAATGGAAATGGAAAGTCTATGTTGTGGCAAACGTTTGCCGGCGCCTAAATCGTTTCAAAAATTGTATTGGAAATGCTGAAAGAATTTCAGAAATAACTTGCCGCTGATGTGAAAAAAAATGCCCAGAAGGCAATTGTGCTTGCAACAGAAGCTGCAACGCCGTAGAAAGCGAACATGTGCCCCCTAAACCAAATGAAATTGTTGTGCACAATCATTTTGGAAAAACGAAAACTGCGTCTGGGAACAAAGAGGAAAAAGTTTCGTATATAGCAATTGGCTGTCAAAACCTAGCAAGAGATTCCAAAAATTTATTTCTATTTAAAAGTGCTTTAGGTTTCAGTTTTGAAGCGCCCCACAGCTTTACTGCGTACTTGACTTGTTTGCATTCACATTGAGAAGGTAACTTGAAGGATATTAAAATAAAAGTTTAAGAATAAGTTTTATTTCTCTATAATATTATTTTGTTTGTTTTTGTTTGAGTGTTTATTTGGTTTACATGTTTTGTCCAACTGTTGGGAGTTTATTAAACTTGGCAAACTTTAAACTTTGCACTTTTTTGATGACGTCAACAGCTGTTCGAAATGCGGACTTTTTCTAAAGTTTTTTTTTTTGCCTAGTCAACAAACGTTTTTGATGTAGTGTAAAATAAGAAAATGGTTTTTATTTCTATTTGTTTTGTACTCGACAAAGATATCAAAAGTTTTTCTGGGGCTACTTTAAGAATTTTTGTGGAAAATGCAGAAGTTGCTGTGTGGTAAAGCAACAAGGGTATATAAGAATATATATAATACTTTTTTGAAGATAATCGTCTTAGCACAAATAACGTCGAGAAATCCTATAATATACTAGTTATCTTTATGTAAGAAGAGAAATAATTTTGATATAGAATAACAATACAATTTGTTTCTTTGCAATCACATTAAAGCTATAGCCTTCTAATTTGACATTTTCAGTTTATTTACACTAATTAGAATTCAAAAAATTATTAAAAACTGTTTAAATTGAATAATACTTTTTAAAATTCAAGCTTAGGCATTATAAGCAATAGAAAAATTTTATAATAATATAAAAAAATTTTATAATAATGAAAAATGGGAATACAAAAAATATTTTAATTTATTGGGACCTTAAATTAATTTCCGGACTCTCTATCAAGAACACAGTATTTCGATTGATTTCAACGCTTTAAAAGTGGTGATTTGGATGAAAACTACAAAGAGCGTCCGTGGCAGCCGAATAAGTTTTGAGGATGAAGAATTGGAGACATTATTCGATGAAGATTCGTGTCAAATGCTCAAAATGTTGGCAGAAACATTGAAATTCGATGAATCAACCGTTTCCAAACGTTTAAAGGCCTTGGGAATGATACAAAAGCAGGAAAAAGGGTTCCATATGAGTTGAAGACGGAGACGTCTAGCGCCGTTTTTCTCATATGAACACGCTTCAACGACAGATAAGAAAGGTTTTTAGCGTATTGCTACTAGCGATGAAAAGTGGATCCATTACGACAATCCCAAGCGCAAAAGTCATGGGGTAAACCCGGCCAGCCATCAACATCAACGGCGAAGCCAAATATTCATGTATCTAAGCTCATGCTCTGTATTTGGTGGGACAAACGTGGTGTTATCTATAATAAATTGTTGAAACCGAATGAAACGATCACAGGGGACTATTACCGTCTCCAATTGATGAGTTTGAGGCATGCACTCAAAGAAAAACGGCCAGAATATGAGCAAAGACATGATAAGGTTATTTTCCAACATGACAAATCTCAGTCCCATGTCGCGAAAGTCATGTAAACATACTTGAAACGTTAAAATGGGAGGTGCTACCTCATCCGCCGTACCCTTCGGACATCGTCCTATCCGAATAACACCTATTTCGATCGATGGCACTTGCATTGACTGACCAATGGTTCTCTTCTTATGAAAGTACCAAGAATTGGGTCGATTCATGGATAGCCTCAAAAGACGAGTCGTTCTTCCGAGCAGGAATCCGAAAATTACCAGAAAGATGGGAAAAATTAGTGGCTAGCGATGGACAATACTATGAACATGAAATTTTGTAGCCATTTTTTTAGAATAAATAGTTGAAAATAAAAAAAAAGAGTCCGGAAATTAATTCAAGGTCCCAATATAAAAAGAGTTCATAGCCAAAGCAACTTGGGCTTTTAGGAACGCATCTTCTATACTTAGCAAATATCTTTAGATAAAAAACGATTTCGAATTTTTGTATCTAAATAAAAAACTCGTCAATCTCATTAGGTATCCCTTAAAGACTCTTCAAAATAATAAGTGTGTCCATTTTGTCAACCAGAAATGCACGACTAACGCCGTGAGCAACCATAATAACCATAATCGGCCAAGCCTAGCGACAACCAGTGACCAGTGTGCAACACTGAAAGATATTGACGCTTATAAAAGACAGTTTTGGGCAGAGCTACCCACTTTTCTAAGTCAAAGCTCTGATTCGGGCAGAAAGGCATAATTTTTTTTAGTGTATTCTTTTGTTTGTTAACGGAATGAATTCTTGTATTCCTGAATGTTGGAGTTTGATCGATTACAATAGATGAGTAGTCGTTTATGAAACTCGGAAAATAATATAATATATTCTTATACTTCGAAAATAAATATTGTATATTACAGGGTGGCACTGTATATTCAACTAGATATTTCGATTTGATGGTAGACAAAACTATAAAACAGTTTGAGATATTAAAAGAATCTGATTGATTTCCATATCTATGTGTTTTTTATTGGAAGGTAGATGTAAGATGTAAATTTAGAACAGTTTGAGTTCTTAAAAGAATCTGATTAATTTTCATATATATATGTTTATTATTGGTAGGTGATGTTGGGTAATATTTTTTTAAGTTCTAACAGTTGTAGACAAATACTTGTAAATAAACAAGTTCAGTAACTATAAAAACTTATTAAGATTCTTTTTATAGATATTATTAATTTTAGTAATTAATTAATTTTGAGTTGCAATCAAAATACTCATTAACTGTTATAATAAAAATAAAACTTGTTCTCGTCAAATTAATTTAAATTATTAACTACGTTTTATGAATTAATTTTTAAAATTCCTCAATTCAATATGTCTATTTATAATTCCCCTTATTCAATATTTAAATGCTTTTAATTGAAGTTATTAAAAAAAATTGCTGGCCTACCAACTGTGTTGAAACTTTAAGCACAGGTACAAATCGATACAGTAAAAATAATAATAATAATGCAACCGCAGTTGTAGCGTAGTTTTTGCATACAGTGCGAGCTGAAAATATTCGGACGCTTGTTGAATGCGCTGAAGCTAAGCGCAGAGGCTTCAAAATTTGAATATTGAAAAAGAGAATTGTAGCTATAAAATATTTGTTAGAGAAAAATAACTAAAAAATTCTTTCGAAGAATAGAGTGAGGAGCTATTGGGGTCACGAAAATCGTATACTTGAAATAAGAAACACATATGTAGATTATTCTTAATACTCGAACTGTTTTAAATTTCGGTCAACTTCCAAGTGCAAAAGTGTAGTGAAAAACAGTTCCATCCTGAATAGAATTAATCGGTAAAAGAAAACCATATAGTACATATGAAATAAAAATGAATAACTAAGCCATCTCATAAATCTAATGTATAAATTAAACCTTTTAAATAAAATCGAGAATAGGCCATCAATTGTAAATATACCACCCAGCCTAAAGGCCCTTATTGCTCTGGCTGTAACTTTTTGTTTCCTAGAATTCCCTACAATATTAAAATAAAATAAATAAATTGTTTACTACCTAAAAATATTCGCAACCGTGCATTCCAAATTCAAATTCTTTGCGGGGGCATAAAATATTGATGCATGATATTACCCCGATTAGAACCATCTGAATTAATTGAATTTGTCACAGATATTGGGCTAATTGAGGAGTTCTAGGGTTTGATCCTAAGTCTCGCAGTTCAGTTTTCCCTAACAATGTATATGTCCAACATCACGAAAAAAAGTTTGCGCCGAAATAATAATGTTCATACAAATTTTAAATATAGTGTATTAGATTGATAAGATTTTTCATAAAAGAAAATTTATTTTTACTATTTTTAGTTGTATTTTAATAGGTATATTTATTGGATCTTATATGCTTTTTTCCGACATAAGTCCCTTTGGTATTTTTTTTCAAGTGCTTTCCGTTGCTTCCAATATTTAATTCAATTCAAACCTGTCCAAATAATTTTTGCGCTCACTGTATATATACTATATGTATGGGTATATATTAATTTGCGAACAATCGAAAATCGACATGTGACACGCGTTTTTTAAATTTATGCGCTACGAATTGCATTTGCAATTTTTTGTTGCTGTTTTTTTTTTGTATTTTATATTTTGCGGGTTGTTATTGTAGTTGTTGTTGTCAGTCGATCGGCGGTAAATGCAATGCATGTAAAAAAGATGGAAGGGTGCCCCGCCACTGCATGGCAACATCCTTTTTTTTGTCGCAAATATTAATCGGGTCGAAAGTGTGCAATTTTGTATACTATTGTAACTGCGGTGTAACACGACAACAGCAACAGCAACAACTACGAAATGTGTTGCAGGGGCAACATAACACACACACACAGTTAAGTTATGTATATGTATGCCACATATCAAAAACAATTCGAGCTCATCAGCATCAGCTTGGGGCAGACACACACACATACACCTATACACAATCATTTTGTTGCGTCCCTCATTCGCCTGCCGCACAGGGTCACACTTTTTCACGTCCACACGCCATAAATCAATGTTCGACAACAACAAACTAAAGGAAATCGCAAACGAAATCAAGCAACAACCAACAACAGACACGGGCAAAAAAAAAAGACAGGCAAGGACGCAGGACATTATGTTCGCGCCATGTTTAAAATTCTTGCCTAGCTTTGGTTTTTTTTTTGTTTTTTGGCAGATTTTCATTTTCATCGATGTTTTTTTCGCTTTACATCTCATGCGTTACATATTTTCATTGTTGTTGAATGCGGTTCCTGTTGTTGTTTCTGTGATTCCTATTGTTGTTGTTGTTGCTGCATCGTTGCACTTCCTTTTTGCCACAATATGCACTGAATGTTTGAGACATGCGGGGCGGCGCCAGCAGAACATTTTTTAAATTACAAACGATAATGCGTATCTGGTACATAACAAACAGCGAGTACTGTATGTTATGTGGGCTAAAAGGTGGACAGTGGGACGCAGGTGAAGTAGGATCTGGGAGGAATTGTTTGGTGATGAATGGAAGAGAACCAAGAAATACTTCGTGAAATATATATCGGCGAAAAAAAGTGAAGTTTGCCGGCTTGAATTCTCGCGCTTATCATGTTATCGGATCATAGTTTTGAGAGAAGTTCTAATCCCTGTTGATTTGTAAAATTAAAAAAACCTAAAGTTTCTTAATTTTATAACTAAAAGAAACGATGGTGGAGTTATATATTGGAGATATAAATAGTGAAGTGTGCTGTCCTGAAATTACGCGCATATAATGTAATTGTTGATATTTTTATAAGAAGTTCTAATCCCTGTTGATTTGTAAAATTAAAAAAAACTCAAATTTCTCAATTTTATAAATAAAAAAACGATGGTTGAAGGTGTACCTTACATTGGCGACAGTACATATGCCAAATGCAATTAAAAAAAAATATATAAATAAAATAAATCAAAGAATATTACATTGGAAAAAAAATGTGCATCTATCTTTAGATATGATTTATGATTATAGATATGCCTTGTCAAAGAAACTCGCAATATTCAATTATAGATTACTTGATAAATTATCAGAAATTTTCTATTAAAATTGACGTAGTTCAAAAACCAACATCATTTTCGTCGGTACATGCAGAGTACGAGGGTGGATTGATAAGTTTCCGGCCTGACCAAGAGATGGCGCCACTAGGCCTACCTTGAGGTGGCGTTCTATAGTACCATCCTTAGATAGCTTGTAGCTATAGTTTCAGCCCGATCGCCATGTTAGTTTAGATTTGAGAGCACACTGAATAAGCCGCCTCTGTGTTTTTCTTGAAAATTCGAAATTCTAAAAAACATTTCTACCGCCAATTTGTCGTTGTATAAGCGTAATCCAAGCAAATTTTGGTGTCGATTCATAACCGTTGACGAAACTTGGGTCCACCACTACACTCCTGAAACCAAAGAACAGTCTAAACAGTGGATTGGACCAGCGGAACCAACTCCAAAGAAGGCAAAAACAATTTTTTCAACGAACAAGGTTATGGCTACTGTTTTTTGGGATGCAAGAGGTATTATGTACATTGATTACCTTGAAAAGGGTAAAACTATCACTGGTCAATACTACGCAGACTTATTGCAACGTTTGAGCCACGAGGTGAAAATTAAACGACCTCATCTGGCGAAGAAAAGAATCTTGTTTCATCACGATAACGCACCAGCGCACAAGTCAATCGTCGCGATGGCTAAAATCAACGATCTGAAGTTTGAATTGATGCCGCACCCTCCCTACTCTCCAGACCTAACCCCGAGTGACTATTATCTGTTTCCTAACCTCAAAAAATGGCTTGGCGGTAAGAGATTTGCGGACAATGAAGAAGTAATCGAAGCTTTTAATGGGTATTTTGAGGAGCTTGACGAATCAGTCTATAGATATAGACTAGAATACCGCTATGAGAAATGTATCAGCCTTGGAGGAGATTATATTGAGAAATAAAAAAAAAATCTTAAAAAGGTTGTTTTTCTTGGTCAGGCCGGAAACTTATCAATCCACCCTCGTATTTATGGGATTTACAAGAAAGTCTAAAAATTCGAAAACTGGAGTTAGTTAAATTTTTTTTAAGAACATTTTATTAAAACTGTCACCAATTCTTCTAATAGTTTTCGATCTAGGAAATATATACTTTTGAGCATGAAATGCACAACTTTAGTAGAAATATTTAAGGGACTTACAAGAAAGTCTAAAGATTCGAATTCAACCAATTTTTCGTTAACTAAACATACTCGAAATAACTTTAGCTTTTCATCTCTTATGTGAGATGCAAATCAGTTGAAAGCTCCTAGTATTCCATCAACCATTGAGCGCTTTCAAGGAAGTGATCCACAAAGATTTCATATCTGCTTCAGTGCATTCATTACAAAAAGTAGAACAGTGAAAAAAGCTTCAAAGGAATTCCAACAAACGCTTGTCTAAAGGCACAATTCTGCTAGCAATTTTATAACTCATAATGATTAGGAAATTGTAGAGTAGGAATCGCCTGAAGATGAACACGCGCTGGTAATTGCACCAATTGCACTCATTTCTCTGTCATAAACAACATTCCGAGCACAATTTCAGGCTGAAAAATTACCAAATCATGAATATTTGCAACAATTGTAAATCACCTTCACACCCGGCAGACAACTGCACACACACTGAGACACACACACAGCGATTTCTAACTGTGAAGAGCAGTATCTGTGAGTGTGTGTGCACAAGTAGGCGTCGAGGGGGGGTCATAAACGATGCCCCAAGGTCACATCGTTTGCGCTAGAAAACGTTGTTAATAAATTACGTGTAAAACAACGTGTGAACTAACATAAATAATTTCCTTAATCCACTGCAAACACACAGATACACACACACTGACACACACACGCGTAGACACTCTCACAGATACGCCTAGAAACATACGTGTGCGCAACAATCGATTAAGCGTAGATAAAAATCAATTTGCGGCAATAATAAATTGCTCAACTACCTGGCATGCAGCCTGCTCCGTTTGGACAGACGCACAGACAGCAATCGGGTAGCTGCAGCCAGACACCGACCGACGACTCCAAAACTTCGGGATGCGCTTCTTGAGTCTGCGCAGGCACCAAATGATGCCCCTGACAGCCCCATAAGCCACAAAACACTGTACCGCCCCCTACTCTCTGAAAACAGCTGCAACTTGCTGGACTTTACCAATTTAGCTTCATTTTGTGCACTGTCCATGCCGGACGGCGTCCTGGCAGTTACTCGTACAAATTGCCCGCAAGGTGAAAACAAAATGGCAACGAGCAAAAATAAAATTTACAAACATTGTAATCATGGGTTAAATATCGCCTGGGACTGAAAGACTGTAACTCTGCAGACAGTTGGACGCACCGTTTGGCCCTGGACTGTGACTGGAGCTCTGACTGCGCATGCGCAGCTGCGTCTGCTGCTGCTGCTGCTCCATTGGCCTATCTGCCATCTGAAAATCTGCTGCGCGCTGAGTTCATGGATTAATCACCGCGGGCAAGCACTTGCGCGTTCACCAAATCACGATTCACAACTTAATCCAAAGCCGGTTTGAAGGCGCGGAACAGCCGCCAACGCCAATTCTGCAACATCGTTAGTCGCGGAGTCTTGACTTCCCTGGGACGTGAGCACAGCTAGATGCGCGTCTTTTATTTAGCAAAGTAAAACGCCCCATCATAAGAAAAAAAAAGCAAATTACAATTGCAAGTCGCAGCTGATTCATCGAAAGCGAAAATAAATGAATTCATTTGGTCAAGACTTGGTGGAGCTGGAGCGCAGTCGCGGTAGAGGGCGTCCAAATGGGCGCTTCTAATTGAAGTTGAAGTGTTTGCTTAGGCAAATTCACAATTACCAGGCTTGGTTTGGAGATTGGCGATCAGCATTGCTTAACAAAGACATAACAAGCCAAAATATCTTCAATATTAAAGGCTAGGTGCTTTGTTACTTTGGAAGCTTCAACAAGTGGTTCCATTGTAGTGGAGTAGAGTTAGGGTTGGCCTGAACTGCTACGAGTTTTGATTTAGACTAGACGATTTTCGATGTTCAAACATGGAAGGATTTTTAGGGACAGACAAGCCAAAAATTGATTCCAAAAGATGATTCTAAAAATTATACAGGTCTACATTCGAGGTGTGTTCAAAAAGTATCGCGAATTTTGAATTTTCGCGGGTTACGCATATTCGAATTTCGATTTTTTGGGGCGTTATGTTGGTACTCATGTTTCTCACTTATGCCGACAAGCTCGGCCATTTTGAATGTTCACCTAATTGTTGACAGCTGCTTTGCTTGCACGTGTTTTGGCTCTTCTTCGATTTTTACCTATTCAAAAAATGGATCAAAGAACCTGTATCAAATTTTGTGTGAAAAACGAAATTAAGTGCGCATATGCATTCCGAATGTTGACTGTGGCATACGGAGAAGCTACCTTGGAAGCAACGTTTATCGGTGGTACAAAATGTTCTCAGAAGGCCGAGCGTGCCGTACGCCCGAGCACTTCAACAACAGACGAAAAAATTGATGAAGTGAAAAAAATGGTATTGGCCAATCGTCGAATCACCGTTAGAGAAGTTGCTGAGGACCTAGACATATCGATTGGCTCCTGGCATTCGATTTTATCAATGATTTGGGCATGAGACAGGTTGCCACGAAATTCTTACCAAAATTGCTCAATTTCGACCAAAAGCAGCATCGCATGAACATTGCTAATGAGATGTTGGACTCTGTCCGCGACGACCCAAATTTGCTCCAGGGGGTCATAACTGGTGACGAATCGTGGGTTTATGGTTATGACGTGGAAACCAAAGCTCAATCATTTCAATGGAAGCTTCCGCACGAACCAAGACCGAAAAAAGCGCGCCAAGTTCGGTCGAATGTGAAAGTTTTGCTTACAGTTTTCTTCGATTGCAGGGGCGTGGTGCATCATGAGTTCTTGCTACAGGGTAGAACGGTCAATAAGGAATATTACCTGGAAGTTATGCGCAATTTGCGCGAAGCAATCTGCCAGAAACGCCCGGATTTGTGGAAGAACAAAAATTGGCTTTTGCACCACGATAACGCCCCTGCTCACACATCGTCGCTTCTGCGCGACTTTTTGGCCAAAAGAACACACTAATGATGCCGCAGCCACCGTATTCTTCCAGATCTGGCCCCCTGTGACTTTTTCTTGTTCCCTAAACTGAAGATGCCAATGAAACGACGACGCTACGCTACGATTGACGAGATAAAGAAGGCATCGAAAGAGAAGCTGAACAAGATAAAAAAAAAATGATTTTTTGAAGTGCTTCGAAGATTGGAATAACCGTTGACTCAAGTGTATAATATCTTATGGGGATTACTTTGAAGGAGACAAAATAAATATTCATGAATAAATGAATAATTTTTGAAAAAACATACTTTTTGAGCACACCTCGCATACCAGGGTCATGTCAGTTGTAGGAAAGCTAAGAGTCATTTCCGTAGTATTTAGCTGCGTAGAGTCCGAGTCCGTGATCAGAACTGGCACATCACGTAAGATGTTAAGATATTTGAGGTCATGAGGTAGGAGAAAGGAAAAGCTACACCAAATGATGTTAGGTTTGTATGCATCGGTAAAAAAAATTAAGAATGCGGGAGATGTTGAAGTTTTAACATTTTTACAGCTTCAAGCTCTTCTTTTGTATAGGAGCTTCCACAATTTCAAGGGTTCAACTCTTACGCTTCTTCTAGTGGCTAAAAGAACCAAGATATTAGGACACATATGGCTAATCATTTTTTTTTTTTTTAAATGGGTTAAACAAATTTTAACAAAATTTTACCAAGAGTTCTACATTAAAAATTCTGGTATCTTGTCCATTTCAACCAACTCCGGCCGAATTATTAAGCACATTGAGTATGTTATTTTAAAGCAAAAAAAAAGAGAAAATGAACAACGTCATCAAGAACTTGGACATTACATTTACCAATATCGACAAGAAGCCACAGTGGCAGCAACAAAAAGTGGCAAGAAAAAAGTCGACATGCACTTTTATCTGAAGGTAATAATTCATTACACACTTTTTCGACACGGCTGCCTCAACCCCCCCGACGATAGCTCCTGATGCATTAACTTGGTGCTTTACGCCTTGAAACATCAGCAGCATCGGATATGCTGCATTTACCTCAGACGACATGAGCGTTGGCAGCGTCAGTATGGCCAGTACCCGTGGGCACTTCCTCAATAGACTGGATGGGAAAGGGGCAGAGAGGCAGACTTGGTCAGTCTACTGCTATTGTTTGTCTGTGTGTGTGTGTGTGCCTTGCGTGATGTGTGCTTGTAACTTTAAAAGCCAGGGACTGATAGGAAGTGAGAGGAGTGTTTGGGAGAGGGGGAGCTTTTAACAGTTACCGCTAAAGCGAACGAAAACTAACTGTTTCTGATAACACTTCTCTAGTTGAGCAACGACACGCACCTAGAAAAGTACACACACACTTCCACTAGCAGATTGGCGTTACCCCATGGACTAGCCTTGGAACAGGGCCAGGATGACCTGGTCGGTCTAATGCAATGTGTATACTCAATTAACTAATTGTACACAAAGGGCTCTAAACTTGATTGCAAACGCCCTGGGTCCCATGGCCGCAGGACATGTGAATAATTTTCATTAATTGCGGCAATGGTAGAGACAAAAAAAATTGTGAGCTCGAGTTGGTTAACGACGCTGGAATACTCTACAACATGTAACTACATACCACATAGCTTACACTTGGATTATGTTGCTATTTAAAGGAACATGACCCTGATCTTTTTAGAAAGTGTATCCAGCTTCGATCCAAGGATTCTAACCATTATCATTTTGAAAATAAAAGAATTTCCGTTTCGGTACAAAGTTCCTTAACCGTAGATTGTAGTTATCATCACGTAACGAGAATAATTATCGAGAAAATATTCAATTGAAGTTTCTCAAGTCAAGTACTTGCCACATAGCTTCAGCTTGGAGTAGGTTGTTATTTATAGGATCATGACCACAATCTTTTGTGGAGCCGTTTCGACCAATGGATTCTATTATATTGTTATTATAATAAACAAAAAATAAACTACTGGTTTTTGGTATATAGTTTTTTAACGGAGAGTGTAGTTACCATAACGATATGAAGTTTCTGGAAAAATTTTTATTTATCGTATTCTCAAGACGTTTTGACCTAAATTATGAAAATTATTATTTTCTCTACCCACTCCTGCCGCCCAAATTGAAAATATAATCTGAGTCTCCGCTTTTTATTTAGTTTAGTTAAGTAGAGATGAATTAATTCCGTTTTCCATAGGCCAGTCTAAAATACAATATTACATTGATCCTAAAGTTCCCGGAATTTATTCAGAAAATTAAAAATTCACGACTATTTATCAAAATTAATATTTTTCCCTTCAAAGTATTCCCTATTGAATGCAACGCACTTAGGTATATGTATATGTTGGATTGTTGTGATCCTAAGATTCTTGGTACAAGCCGTGAAATTGTTCACCGAAAACGTGGAAAGAATCAATTTTTGAAGAAAACCTGGTGAAATCCTCTCTCTGAGACATGAATACAACGGAGTACAAATTTGCTTTCTTCTAAAGAACATACGTATATTACTCCTTCCGCCTGTTACATACAAAGCCCATATCCATGATACCCTTGACCCAATGCTTACAGGGTATACAAAAAAACCAAACTACATGCACATAAGTATACTATGTCCCATGTAATTATGGCAAGGGATGGGCTGAGCTTGTTTCATCATCATCATGGCGCTCTAGCTTGATGGATAAGATTTCAGACTCGTTTCGCAGCAGCGCTGACGCCGGCAGAGCCAGAGCCATGTACTAAGTGCAGGCCGCAGCAATACGAGAGCCATAAATCAATGTAACTGTCAACGTCATCAGCATCAGCAGAGAGCGTCAATATTAGCTGCTGCTGCGGCGTCGATGCTGACGTTGACTTCGACGTCGAGCAACCCCTAAAGTATGCAGCAGTAATCAGAGCTGGGCAGAGCAGTGGCCACGCCTATTAACAAGAACCCATGCGCGCCCTAGACGTATGTAAGTGTGTGTGAATGTGTGCCTGATATTTAGTTTTAAAATGAAATTGCATGGCCAACACTTTTTCCCATACACTGATGACGTCAGTGGAAATGGAATAAGTAAATTGTTTCAAACTGTCAGCTCACTCACATAGATACACTCACACACATGCACAAACACACATACACATACATACTTGTATGTAACGCATTAAGCACTAAGCGACAACTAGCACAAGAACCAGAGACAGGATATTACAAGCAGCTTGTGGGGGAAATTAGATCTTCAACTTCATCTTCATCTTAAGTACATACAGTCATGTTGTAGCCTTCCCACATACGGAAACTACTGTCCCTGGGGTTTCTTTGGCGTCGGCAAAGTACATGTTGCACTTAATTGGAATTATTTCGTCTGTGAAATATGATTTTAGTTTTTGGATAGGCAACTCAAATATTTAAATACATTTTTGGGTGGAAAAGTTTTTTGTATAAATATAAGGCGTGGATAGATACAGATGCCACATACTTGCTAATTAGTTGATCTACTTTGAGTGATTATTTTAAAAAGATAAAAGTATCTTATAGGTGGCAATGGGCGGGAAAATTTTGTTAAATTTAAAAAAGATTCATAGGCTCAAGGCGTGCTTCAGAAACACGCTGCTTAGCTCAAAAATATCCTTTGAATTCCTTAAATAAAGTATTGCAATATAGTTCGAAAAGTTTCTATAGATTTAGAATTAACTTCTACTTTATAATTATGTATAGTAATTAAATAAAAATACGCTCTATATATCTGGGATTGTATCTTGAATTAGAACAATTTTATATAAAAGTATAAATAGGGTGTTCGGTTGGAATAAATTTCCGAAATTCAGTAACAAAAATTGTAATTGTACCGGAATAGTCTCCAAGCGCTACTAATTAGAAATAAAAAATTAAAGATGCAATTTTTTTAGATTCTTTATTTACAAAATGTTAAGGACCCGATAATTATCCCACAAATATTTGGTGTTAAAGCTTTTAAATGCATATAGTATTTTTTTACTTTTAAGCTAAAAAAATTTATAATATTTAATTGATTATCTCGAATAAAATATTTGGATTCGTTCTATGTTGGGTACTTTCAATTTAGATATCGACAACAAAAACTGTGACTTGGCAAGCGAAAAAAATTTGATTCTTTTCGAGAGCACAGCTGATAATTTTTTTTTTTTTATATGGAATAAACCTTTTATTATCTTTGATAAATTAAAAATGTATTTAGAAATTTTTTTTAAATATATTTTTTTTATATATTTAAACTTATTTTTTAAAATATTTTCTTTTTGTTCCTTTTTTAAAAACTAGAAAAATTACTACTTATTTTATAGTTCATATGACAAACTATTTCAGCTGCAAATAAACAAATTCTGCAATGGGAGATTTGCGTATATTAATAAATTTGTTATCTATATATATAAAAGAAACTTATATTTTACGTGTTACGGATGTTATCATGAACGCAACGATGAATTTCAAATCTGATTTTAGTGAGTGTTAGAGGTTATTAATACGGAGGTTTTGAGCCTATTTTAATGTATTTGTGTGTAGTGTTTCGTGAGATATACGCATTTTTGTGAATATCGGTTTTTTTGCGATTATTTTGGCAACATGTTTTCCATCAAATCCACCTGAATTGTGGATAAAATATCAAGATTATTTATCAGAAGATATTTTGTTTCGAGTACGTCAAGCAAAATGTAAGCCAGTGATGGAATTTACCCCGGAAGTTTACAATGAAGTTTTAACTCATATTGAAGATCTATGCTTGTGGATGGCTAATAAAGCATTAGCACAGTTGGGAATGCCGTCTCTTAATCGATCAATGCATAATGTATTTCAATTGGAAGAAATGCATCGAACCAGGAACGTGAAGATCGCAATGAACGTGAAAGAATTCGGTTAAGACAGTTCCGTGATGCGCGACATTCGACTAATAATGGTGCAAGTTTGAATCTAAAAATCTTATATTTTCCCAGATAAGCTAACTAGAGAATCTTAAGATGTTTATTCCCATAAAAAGTATTCAAAAAGTTTGGGCAGGACAACGTCTGCCGGGCTCACTAGTTCAAAATAAAAAATTCTATAATGAAAGATTTGCGTATATTAATGAAAAGCTTCCACACTTATTATTAATGCAAAATGCATTCAACTAAACGACACTCATTGCTAAGAGCTCTCTGGAAATCTAAAAGTGACTTAATCTGCGTTCCATTTAACTAAACGACTACTATGTACTAACTTGAAGCTATTTATTACCCACGCGCACAACAAATTGAACTAATTCTCTTTACCCACTTCTTGTCATTGTAGGTAAGCACGCAACAACAACTTGGCCCAGTGGTATCCACACGCATCTCTCATCTCCCTCTCTGCATCTGGGCCAACCGAAGTTTGGCTACACAGGTAAAGCACATAAACCACATGGTTCTGGATACATTTCAAATGCCTTAAATGCGCATGCAGCATTCCTGCAGCCGGGCTATATCTGATTTCTGTCAACATTAAAATTGCAGACTTGACAATGCGCCCAATGCTAAAGAAAGGAGCAACTAACTAAGTAACTCACAGACACTCTGGACATACGGACTGACTGACAGCTGGACGGGAAGTGAGATGAAGCCATGCCAGTTGTTATTGTTAACCAATGGCAATAGCAAAAGTGCAGTGCATGTATCTCAAAAGTGTATTTCAGCGCGATAACACAAAAGGCTAAAACGCCTCAAACTAGCTAGGGCCAGAGCCAGGGACACAGACGCAGACCAAGCCCGAGAACCAAACCCAAAAACATGGCAGGGGCCTTGGCCAAACCAAGCCAGTGAGTGGCAACAGAGATTATAAATTGAAATTGAGTTCATAAAACACGAATCAGCAAAACGTTTAACATCTTTATTTCTGCGAAATGCCACAGCCAAGAACAGCCAGTCAGCCAGCCAACAACACACATTCAGACCAGGCTGCAATGCTCTCTTACCAATTGCCAATGCCAATGGATAACCACAAGAGGTCGGGAGCGTTGCAACATTTGGCAGCGGTCGTGGCCCAAGGTGCGAGTTCGAATGCAATCAAACAAGCGCAAGTCAATTGCACGATGATGCTGGCAAGCCACTCAGAGTCTTGCTCTGTCTGTCTGGATGTCTGTCTATCTGGATGTCGGTCTGTCTGTGCGTCTTTCTGGCAGGGAGCAAATAGACATACTCGTACAGATGTACGCGCACTCGCACTCGCACTTGGTGATTTTGTTAGGAGACGGGGGTAGGAGCCAGACAGCTGCCAATAGCAATATAGGAGTACAGTGGATGGAAGTGATGGATTGGTTTTTAAAAACTACGTCTAAGGTATTTCTCAGAAAGTCGAGAAAAAATATTTTAGTAGCTATTTTGCGATATTTAGAACAAATTGAGAAAGCAGCGTTATATGGTGAGCTCCTTCGCTCCTTCGCAAGGCTTTATTTCGTCCCTGCTTGCAGCCACATAATTGAAAAAGTTTCCTGGTCTATCTTAGGGATTTCTGAGAAAATCAAAAAATTTCTAAGTTATTGTTTATACAATATATATTCGAAAAAAAATTAGAAATATTTCTGAACTAATTTTCTCGTTATGTTGCGGGCCCTTAGGCGCCTGTGCAGCGGCTTGGCTTTAATCCGTCCCTGCTTGCACTCATATAATCAAAACAGTTTTTAAGTCCGTCCTATGGCTTTTTGAGAAAATCCAGCAAAAATATTTTCTATATGAGGAGCCCATGGGGCATGGCAAGGGTTTAATCCGTCCCTGCTTGCTCCCACATTTTCAAAAAACTTTCCTGGTCCGTCCTATGGGTGCTCGGGAAAATCCAGTTAAAATATTTCCTAAGCAATTTTAGGATATTTCGAACAAATGTTAGAAAGCGTGCTGAACTTATTTTCTCTTTATAGGGCGAGCCCCTGGGCTGTAACAAGGCTTTAATCCGTCCCTGCTTGCTCCCACATTTTCAAAAAACTTTCCTGGTTCGTCCTAAGGGTGTTCGAGAAAATCTAGTGAAAATATTTTCTAAGCAATTTTAGGATATGTTAGAAAGCTTGCTGAACTTATTTTCTTCTTATATGGCGATCTCTGGACTCCTGGGCCGCTTTAATCCGTCCCTGTGTTCCTACCTGGAACACCTAACAAAAAACCTAAAAATACTAATATTTTTAGTTAAAGATTCAATGAATGAAATCTTTATTTAGATTTATGATATTTCTTAGTATACCAATCTATCGTGTAATTACGTTCCCACTATATATAGTTAGTATCATTATAAATCGTTCAATTTACTAAATCCTGCTATACTTTCGTTCTACTTATTCCCTTAACCAATTCAATATAATTATGGCATAAATTCATTAACTTAATTTCTGCCCCATCAAATTCCAATCCGTCCCACAGTGCGGCAAAGATGCTAAACCCGTGAGTTTGTTGCGGAATGTGCACGCGTTGAATTTCTTGTAGACGTGCGATAAAAATTTTGCGACATTGCAACAGTTTGGCATACGTGCAAGGTGCCCATGCCACATCTTAGGCTTCCTTCCTTGGTGGAGCATTGCCAGCTGGCTGGCTGGCTGGCCTGACTGCTCCAGGCTGAGCATAAGTCGCTTGGAGCGAGAGCAGATGACATGCCGATACTCTTAATCTGCGTGAATAAAAATGTAAATGAATTGAAGATTGCCGTCGCGGCGTCATGGAGCAATATTATGAGCTATGAGCGGGTCTAGCCACTTAGTTGGCAACAAAACTGCCAGTCCAACTAGTGGAGTAGTGACACCCGCGATTAGACCAGGCTATCACTTGTTCAATGCTGCACAACGTTTAATAACAACTAGCTGGATATTGCAGGTGACTAGGTTGGCCAAGTTTAACGCTGTGGCGATGAGCCTGAAATTGATGGAACTCAAGAATGAGGACAAGCTTAGCAGCAAATATTGGCCAGCTTAAATCTGGGACCAAAGATGATGCGCTTGTTTGGCAGCCAAACATTGGGAACCAGAGCTTAGCCAAGCCTGAGAAAGCTAACGGCTGGAACGAGCCAAACATGTTTGGAGTCCAGAGCAAAAATCAGCCAAAAAAAAAACTGTGCTCAATAAGACCAGCTGACATTTCGTCAGGGGTGTAGCTAAAGGGGCAGTCGTGGAAGTTAAAGTTCCTAAATAACGAACAAATAGAATAGAAATATAACTAATCAGATATTCTAAAAGTATCTATAAAATCGAATAAATTCTAATCGAATACGCATACCCAACTGTTGAGCAACATATTCCTGGTAAATGGACTGAAGCCTAGACAGCTCAGCAGCCAGTCAGGCCTGATAAATGCGTGGAAAATGCAACAGCTGCCAAGACAGTTGAATAACAACAGCAGGCGTAAGGAGTGCGGAAAAGTGGAAAAGCAGGGCGTATAAAAGATCAGGCGCTGTTGGTAAACAAATCATTTGAAAGGATTTTCACACACAATCTATCTTCGTTCGCCGGTTGTTAACTCTGAGATGTTGCCAAACGTGCCAAAGCAGCAGCCAAAGCAAATTTGTCAGCCAAGGAACGCACTCCACGGAGTCCAAGGCATTGGAAACCTGTTTTTTTTTTTTTTGTTGGTCTGTTCGCTGTTTGTAGTGCTTGACATAGAAACAGCAGGAAAGTAGAAAACTCTTTGAGCTGCGCTCGAAACCCGCAGAGTGCCAACAAAAGGCGTAAGGATTAATCAGGCCAAGGCACTGGACGCTGAACCTGAACCTGACACACTGTCTCGGGATTTTCAAGCGCAGCAAAAAAAAAGAGAAAGTTCTTTTGTTTGAGTCCTCGGCTCTACGCTGTTCAAAATTTGTTTTTATTATTAAATATTTGAATAGCCAAAACATTGGCCTACATTTAGAGCACACAGGTCAGCGTATCCTTAACAGCTCTCTCGCTCTCTCTCTTCCGCTCTCTCTTAGTGTTTTTCACACCTTGTGTGATTTAGCAACAAACAGGATTCGTTACACTTTCACAGCGCGGCAAGGACACACAGGCCGTTAGTCCATTTACTTGCCGCCGCCGCTCAGACTAACCCAAATGCAACAAACTTCGCATAATGTTATGCAACTTCCAGTTTGCCAGATAAATTCGCATCTGCATCTAGAACTTCATCTGCCTCGGCTCTTGTACGTGACGCAGGATTCCTTCTGTCCTTCTGCCGCCTGCCGCTGTGCGTTGCGCAAAATGTCAAGGTTAGGGAAAAGTGTAAGCGAATTTTTATGACTCACTGTCAAGGCATCGGGCATTGGGCTGCATTTCTTTTGCTCCTGCCTCCTTTGTGTGCGGTCAGCAAAGTGTAGCAAGGTCATTGACAATGCCTAAGTTGTTATTATAATGATGGAACTAATGATAATTTTAATTACCCTGACAAATGTCCTGCGTTACATATTTCTTTTTCAATATGAAATATGTGATGCAATATTGGATAAGACACATCATTTGGTCTACATATGCTAAAAATACATTGTTCTTAAAAGTATCTGGAATAAACCAAAATATGGTCAAAACAAAGAGATTTCAGAGCATTTACTAAAGATGCATATGAGCAAAAGTTTTGGTGGGAAATTAAAAAATAATATATTTTCCCAAAGTCAAATATGCAGTAATTAGGTGACCTTTTGTGGAATAGAATCTACGTAGGAGTTCATATTTTGAGCGATAGAGGGCGTTTAAGTTAATAATAAGATTTTTTTTCGTCATTTTAGCCACATGCAGGGCCGTAGAGAGAATATCCGGGCCCGGTGAGAAATCTCGGATTCGGGCCCCTATCAATTTTTCTTAATTCATAAAAATACGTATAATTGTTGAAAAGTGTGAGATTAACATAAGGAAAGTATAGAACGGATTTCTGAGGGAATTGAGGATTTAATGAAATCAGTCTCGAAAAAACTCTCGAATCCGGGCCGCTCCGAGAGTTCCGTGCCCGAGGGAAATAGTCCCAAACCCCCCTCCTCTCGACGGGCCTGGCTACATGGTTATCGTTTTTAGAGTATTATATACATATATGAGAAATTTTTAGATCTAAAAAATCTCAAAAATCTATTTAAGTAATGGAGCCAAATAGGATAGGGGAAGGTTGAATTTTTAGCTTTAAACCTTTTGGTTAAGCCTGAAAACTTTAAGTAAAAGAAATTCCACTGTAAAAAACTGCATTGCAAAATTTTTTTGAGATCAAAATGTATATTACATATATTTACTGTACTAAAAGAACACTTGCCCTCCAAAATTTAATAAGTGATGGGTTGCATCTTCTGCTACATAACATTTTCTATTCTCAAATGTACTCTTTCATGGACAAAAATACTAGCTCCGCCTCCTGCCTGCTCCCGATGCCAACCCCTGTGGGATGTCTAAAATTTCTGTAGTTTCCTTTATTTATCAGGGTCTAATTCAATTAAATTTCATTCACTAAGTCCTAGGCATTACGAAATACAAGTGGAGTTAAATAGAAGAAGAATAAAAAGTATATAATGATCATAATAGGCGGGGAAAAAATTACGAAAGTCCGATAAAAATTAAGGATTTATATCTTGGACTTATTCTATAACTAAACTAGATATTTAATTCAGGGTCTAAAAACTTCGTTTTTTGTATCAAGAGCGCTTGTAAAAAAAAATTATGTTAAAATGTATTACTTTCAAGTTTTGAAAATTTAAAATAAAAATCCTAAGACATTTATTTTATTTAACATATTTTTTTGATTTTATATATATTTTTTATTCTCAAATCTGTTAATTAAAATAAGCCTTAAAACACACAAAATATATTGTTACCGGGATGTTAGCAGATCTGTCTTAAAAGTTTAATCTCTGATGCCTAGCGATATTTTGTGTTTTCAAGCTAACCGACCCGAATATTTCAATGAACTTAAAATTTTAATTTTTAACAATGATATCGTAACCAGATTCGGTATTTAAAAGCTTGTTAGAGTACCCAAGAATTGTACCAAATTTGAATAGAATCGGGTGACTTTATGATATAGAGCCGATCTTCAAAAGCTGTTTTTGGTTTTTTATGAAGGAACCGGATTTTATTCAAGCCAGTTGTACAGGGTATCTCAACGTCGTCCGCGCCCGGCTTTACATACGCCTTTTTTTATTCTAAAATATTACTAAGAAATTCTTTCGAAAATCAAAAAAATGTTTTTCTCTGCACTGTATATACTTAGTGTGGGATTTCCGGAATTAATAGGCTTCTTAGAATGCAACCATTTTATTTGCATTAAAAAACTTTATTACGTATCATATCTCAACTATTTAAGCGCTATTCAAAGGCAATACTGAACCAATATTTCTCAGTAACTAACTAAAGCGTATAGTTTGAAATATTGCGTTTATAATACTATTTCTACAAATTTTAAGCTGTCATCTGCAACAATCCGTATCAGCATTTTACCAAAATCGTATTTAGTGCTGTTTAAAAGCTAGCATTCAGAAAATTCCAAGAATATTCGATTGAATTCGAAAAACTCTGGATGTTCACAATCCCTATAATCCATGTAATATGTACAATACATAAGGGTGGAAGCATTTGTATGGGGCCAAAAAATCGTTCTGGGGCTTTCAGATTTCATTCTTTGTGCAATTTGAAGAGAATATTTGCAAATCGCCCACTTTCTCAAAATAGGTTTTCATCAAAATATTCATAAATCGACTCAGACCTTCCATTTTTAAGGTCATAAAACCTAATTTTTCTATAACCAAATGTGTCGTTTGAGGACTTTTGGGGTCGAGGAATCTATTTTGTTTTTTTTTTGAGCGCCACCAGATGGCTCTTTTGAGTATTGATTTAATTTTTTGTTTTTATTTTTTGAAAATTGAATTAAAAAAACACTGAAGTATTACGAAAATCGACGAAATTTGAAAAACTTGAAAACCATGAAAAAGTGAAATATTTATCGATTTTGCGATAATAATAATAGTAACGTAATACATTTAATTTCAACCAATTTGATTTTTTTTCTCTTATTCCTGAAAATGTATTTTTTATTAAAGGAAACTTGCTTGGATTCGTACATAATTTACCCTCCTGTTCTCTTACAAAGGCAACTAAAATAGGGTAGAGCAGAACTAGATCTGCCGTATTCCCAAATTTGATTAAAAAAAAATATTGTTTAAATTTTCAAAGTATTACTAAGCCCATAAATTTAAGCCTAGTAGTTCTTAAAGCATCCATTTAAATACCAACCAATATCCTACAATGCCATTTAAAATTCATGAATCTATCCCCATAAAAGGAAAAGTACTAATTATTCTCTCACCAATCAAATATTAAATATTCATGGTAAATATTTTCAATTAACTAAAATGCATTTCAAACCATTGACAAAAGTCTAAACGTCAACGGCGGGGGCAACAACAATGATGCCACAAACAAAATTCACAAATGCACAAATGCAAAGGACATCTCTATAATACAGGCAGGGATACAGGGATGCATGTAATGCAAATGGCATTTGGCGTTTCGAGTAATAATTCATTTGCTGTCTCTGGCATGCCAATTTCAATTATTTAATCAATAATATTAATTTTCGTATCATATTTTGTCACAGGCAATAAATGCAAAATTTGTAAAACATTCGCCCAGACAATTGCGGCCATTTGCAATACGCACACACACACACAGACAGTTACAGGACAACACATTTCACTCAAACCAAAGCGAATGCAGGATACGTGTACGTGTGTGTTCGTGTGTGTTCACACATTCGCACATTGGCCACAGGATTTTAACTGCTATCTGCATATTGTGTGTGTGAGAACTGAATGAATGAATAGTCTGTATGGGTGGGTGGACCAGCAGTCCTGCTCACGGCCCGCATTCATTTGCATTTTATGCAGCGCCTGCAATTCCATTAGCCCTATACACGCCCACCCCAACCCAGCCCACTGGCGCACCCAACTAGCCAGCACTGCATAGTGCGGATTCCTCGTCCTCGTGCCGTTGTTGACAATTGGCTCGTACAGAATTAGCCACTTAAATAGGCAAACGACATTGGATCGCTTTCATTAGCAACAATTACTCAAAGCCAGCGCCACGGCTGACTGGTCAACACTGGATTGCTGGACAGTGCTGGACAATGTGCAAATTAAATTGTTGCTGCTGCACACTTTCACTTTAATGAAAACGCATCCTTGTTTTATGCATTTACTCCTCGTTTTTAATCAAATTGTCAATCGCTGTCTGTGCGCAAATACTCCCCCGTTGTCCCAGAGTGCTCTACTCTGGCTGCTCCTTATTTATGGCCAATAAACTTCAAACGTTGCAAAGGAATTTTTTCATTTATTGCAGGGTATTTACAGAGAGAGAGAGCTCTACCCTGTCTTTGACAGCAAACAAGTCGAGGACAGTTTGAATTTAATTTTGTGTAAATTGCAAAATAAAATGGAACACTCACATGCTCAGTTGATTGGGATTGGGATGCCTTGTGGAATAGTTGAGACAAGTTGCAGTCGAGGACGACGTGGCATGCTTATTGTTGAGTTCTTTTTTGTCCTGAAATCATTTGGAATTTATGCAAATTGACGTCAAGAAAATTTCATTCAAAAGTGAAGAGATTATTGCCGACGGGGGGTATATCATACTGTAAAAAGGAAAAGCTAGGAGGGATGCGAATGAAATTTGCATACTTCTGGGGGATGTGATAACCTGCCACTTTCGGCGAAAGTTAAGTCAAATAATTTTGAGACTTGGATTCATTTGTGTTTAATAAAAGTAAGAACTAGAGAAAGATTTGTATTTAATTAAAAGTAACAACTAGAAAGGTTGAATTGAAGTAGGCTAAATGGAGAATTGGGGAACTTTTCAGTTGGACTTCTTAACATGGAAGAAGACTGGAAGGGACTAATCCGTTCCTTTCCCATGTGACAGCATCTGTCCCATACCAGCGCTGGGCAGTCACAGAGAATATGTCTGGTGGTTTCATCGTCTTCTAGACAGAGCCTGCATTCTGAAGAGTCCGATAGGCCAATTTTCTGTAGATGGTATCTAAAAGTTTGGTGGGCAGATAGGTAAGCTACCAGGAGCTTTAGGTACGCTCTGCCAAGACCTTTTGTCTTGATCCATCTAGAGGTTTGACCAGCACTTTTGCTTGACAAAGCCCCGGAAGCGAGAACCAGTATCTCCTATGTTCTCCTACATGTTTATCATGGTTTTGACTGTGGACCAGCCAATACCACAAAACGGTGCAGCAGATGTGGTCAGCGTGGAGGCACCCTGTCGTGCTAGATCGTCAGCGATCGTGTGTCCAGGCACCCAACATAGCACGACTTTGTTCCAGGCGGACAGGGTTTGGAAGTAGTTGTGGCATTCCTTAACCATCCTGGAGGAGATGCTTCAGAACGACAATGCCCTAATAGCAGCTTGGCTATCTGAAAAAAATCATATGTTTGCTCCCCTAGTTCCCTTGAGAATGATACTAAGGACGCAGATCTCTATGGCATGATTCTCCGCTTGAAAGACGCTAGGCCAGATGCCCATTGCGGTAGAGATTCTGGTGTTGGGTCCAACGATTCCAGCACCTACACCCTGCTCAGTTTTGGACCCATCCATGAACCATTGTTGCCACCGGGGGTTTCCACAGGGGCTGCCGTCTGCCCAAGTCTCACGACTTGGGAGAAGAGATCTCAATTTGTTATTATGAAAAAGTTCCGTGTTTATAAGATCTAATCTAGAGCAGATCGATACGTCCGGAAGGAAATATATATTAGTGCGGCATGACTAGTGACACTTGGTTCATAGCAAGTGGACTCATGTCCATTTGTGATCTGGGTACATAGTAGACTCTTTAAGTTGTTGTTTACTAGTTATTATACATAGCAATATGACGATAACCATCATCAGTTTTCATTAGAAATTTAAAAAAATTATAATACTTTCGGCAGAAGTTATTACAATCTGGTACATCATCTGCTCAAAGCATTTTATTTACCTTACTCCTTCGCATCTATAAAATTTTACCCATTACCATCATATACCTTCAAATAGATACTCATAATTATCTTTTTGCTTCCAAAATTTTTCAACATTTTCGAAACCACTTTTTAGTACATCCCCTACAAAGGCAAAAGCTTTTTTTAACTCCTTCCATTTGTCAACGGCTTGAATTTGCTGCTGGCAGTTTAGTAAACAATTAGATGGCAATACAATTTACCCCAAGGATTCAAGGATACACCCTCATGCCATTTAAAATTGTCAGACGCTGTCGTCTCCGCCAGCCATGTGCCCGTTGTATAGCAAACGCCATTTTACTTCAGTTTTAATAAAATATTTCATAATTCCGGCGCAGTTTTGCTATTGACACTTTCTGATAGCATCTCGGGGAGCATCCAACGTTATCCTGCTGTGCAGCCAAACGTAGGTGAAAGTTTATGCAGACAGTGGTGGCATGCACATGAAGCATCCACCAGCCCCAATGGCAGCGTCAACAAGGACGACGACAACAACAGACGATGAAGCTGGCGGGGATTGCAGCGGCAGCGACGAGGACTTCGTCGTCGACGTTGGCGGCGGTTGAATTGATTTCAGCGTTGATGGCGTTGACACAAAAAGCTTTTACGGCGCCCTCTGCGGTCGCATACCGTTGACCACCTACAGCGCGTCCTGCTCCTGTTGGAATGAGTCCTTTTGGTTGTTGTTGTGCTGTTGATGTCCTTTCGCCGCTGTTCTCGAATGATTTACATACAAAGTGAACATGCCGCCCTGTTACCGAGTATGTGTGGATTTTCGCTTATGGTTTCTGTTTTGTATTCCATTTTTTTTGTTGTGTGTGTTGTCGTCGTGTGCTTGGCATGAAGGAAGTCCTGCGGCGGGCAGACGCTCCAAAAGGGCGCTCCATAGCGGAAATTAAAGTTGTGACACGTTCAGCAAGGAAAATTGTCGAGTATGAGCCACGGCGCATTTTGGAAATATCTTCAATTTTTTTCATTTATTTTTTTTTTGCATGCATTTTGTATGCAAAATGTTAAAGTTTTCATTTTATTTTTGTGGGATCTGCGAAATTGCAACCACTGCTTGGTTTTTGTTGTTGTTGCTGTTGTTGCTACCTTACGCTCGAGCGCACAAAGGATGTGAATGCGGCTGGTCCTGTTCGCTGTTCACAGTTCGCTTTTGCTGCCCTCCAGCTGCGTCCGAGTTTGAGTTCCCTTTCTGAACCAGTCGCCAGTTGCCAGTTGGCAGTTTCTACTGCCTCCTTTTTGATGCGGCTGCTAGCAAAGCAAAGCAAGTCATGGCAAGGCCCAGCCCTTGTCCAGTCGATTTTGCCTTGCAACCATTTACGCCTCTCTACCGGATCTCACTCACCCTCTCTCTCTCTGTCTCTCTCTGTCTCTATGCCTCTCGGTATCCCTGTGCTCAGCATGTCTTCTTCGCCGACGTCAAAAAATATACGCCCGTGTCTGCGTTAAATTCAAGCGCTGCTTTATTATTATTTTCGTGTTCCCCCTGCTCCCGTTTATATATAATATTTTTTTGTGATTTTGTAGACTGCCTGATTTTGCCCTTAGCTTAAATGTCGAATGTTTTTAAACATCACGAATTTAACTTAAGCTGATTCTATATGCAAGACAAAGATCATTGTAAGAGACAATTTGGAGCTGCAGAACTAAAGTAGTAGACACTGTATTGGAAGAACTTAGGGAAGATCTTCCTAAAATTGTCAATTTTAAAATGTCTATTAAATTTAAGAGAACAAATGTTAGTATTCATCACAGACCAATAATGACATCCTTAAGATATTAGATATATGCATATTAGGGTGGGTCAATTTTTTTTCGAAATAAAGGCTCACGGCGATTTTGATTCTTTGGGCCATTTTAAGCAACTTTACCCACGTAACAATGGGTCTAAAGTGAATTTTGAGTCTGTCGCTTTTTAAAATATGGTTTTTTTTTTCATTATTTTAAAATCGACTTAGACATTGCATTGAAATGGCCAAAAAACGTCATTTTCATCGAGGAATCCATTTTTGACATTTATTTTTAAATGTGGGCTTAAAAAAAAATTTCAAAAAAGGTGATCCATAAATCTTTTGTTATAGGACGCTACGACTGAATGACTGAGTCAATATAATATCAAGTTGGATCTGAGATGGTAACTCCAGCTTTTGAGTATTTTACTGAAAGTAGAAATTATCCCCTCAAAGGAACATATTGATATTGATAAATTAAAAATTTGACAGACAAATATATCTTGTAACTCATTAAATTTTTTCAAAAAAATCCAAAATTAGAAGTTTGAAATAATTCTAAAAATTCCATAAAATAAACATGTAATAAAATTCAAGAAAATCTCCAGAGATGAGACTTATATTTTATGTTAGGGTAATGTTTCAGCATTTAAAATCCGTATTTTTTATTATCCTGTTATAGCCTGTTTTTCTTCTAGGACTATTTTAGTGAAAAAGGACGTTTTTCAAAAAACGATTTTACATATGATGTCATAAAATCTGTACTAATTCGAATTTTTGCAAAACTTTTTTTTCCTTAAAAGCAGAATAGAATACCTTCCCATAATGTCCCCAATCATAAAAATCGGTAGCCTTAAGAAAAAACTACAGCCGAAAATGTGTGCCCGAAAGACCAAAAAACACAACATTTTGGTGACTTTTTCTACAAATATCACTATTTTTATCAGAAAAAGTCTTTTACACTTAAAAAGTTAGCTATTTTTAGTTATTGGTCATGATATGTAGATGCGATTTCTGTATAATATTGCCTTTTTATGATAAAAGATGACTGATTTATTAAATTTGGTCCTTTATCTATACAATTCATAAGACTTTTTAGTTCCCAATATTAAAATGTATTTCTTAAGCTTTATCTGTAACAAAGCGGCATTATTCTTTTTAATATTTTTTTAAAAATTCTCTTTCTGTTAAATCAAAAAATTTACTCTCTATTGGAAAAATTTCGTGGCACGCCAATAATATCAGAAGACTTGGAAGATTCGGATTAAGTAAAAAACAAAAGGAATCCGATAGTAATTTCTTCAATTGGCAATAGTGACTCGCGAGAAAATCGGAATAATAAAATTCTCATCTGCCTTCTCACCCGCCACACAGTTTGGTTAGAGCCCGCGTAATTCCCATTGTGATTGAGATTTCGTGATTCGACAATAATATCGGGACGCACGTGAAATTCGGATTAGTGAAAAATCATTAAGCCCCATACATTTAATAAATTCTTTACCGCTAGCACGTGAAATTCGGATTCATTAAAAAACACCAAGATTACTATTTAAAAAAAGCCCTTTATGCAGATTTTTGTAAAAAACACGAATTTCTTGTCATGGTTAGATCTTGACCCGCTTGCGATTTCTCGCCAATAATTCGGATTCACGAAAAAAACATACTACCCCCCAAATATTGAAATTCTTTAAACCACATCTTGTAGTTTTTTGTGGAACTGGCGGTTCCCGATAATAATATCGATACCTGTTGGAAATTCGGAAACAAGAAAAATTTTTAGTATCTCCCACGATTTACAATTCTTACAGGCTATCACGCTTTTTATGGAACCAGCGTGATTCCCGTAATGTGAATTAAATAATTGCAAATTCGTAACCAGACAATATCGGCAAGCACGTGAAATTCGGATTCATTAAAAAACACAAAGCTCCATATTAAAAAAACCCCTTACCGCCCAATATGCTGATTTTTGTAGAACACACGAGTTTCTTGCCATGGGTAGATCTTGACCCGGTTGCAATTTCGCGCTAATAATTCGGATAACCGAAAAAACCATACTACTCCCAAATATTGAAATTCTTTAGACCACATCCCGTAGTTTTTTGTGGAACTCGCAGTTTCCGATAATTATATCGATTTAGATACATCGAAAGACCAAGAAAAATTTTTAGCATCTCCTACGTCTTGCAATCCTTACAGACTATCATGCAACTTTTGAAGGGATCCGCGTGACTTCCTCTTTGATAGCGATTTTCTTCTACTGTTAATATTGGATTATAACTATTTGTACTTATCGGTTGAGTGGGGAAAAAATATATATCCCTCTATTGTATAAAACAGTTTTATAGTGTACAACATGTTGTGTGTATGTAGAAGATATTTGTTTCTCATGATTTTTTTTCTCATGTTTTTATAACGTAAGGAATTTAGCGAAATGGATAGAAAGAAGTTGAATTTGACTGAAGAGGAATTGGAAGAGCGCAAGCGAGAACAGATGCATAAAGCATCAAAGAAGTGGTATGAGAAGAATAAAGAAGTAATTAAATTTCAAGTGGGCCCCCCTGAGCGGCTTGCGACGATGGAGGGCTGGGCGTTGATGAGCGAAGCGAGCAGGGGCGAAGCCCCCTAGTATAGACACAAAAAAAAAAGAATAATTAATTTAAACAAAAATCGGGTGTAATTCTGAGACAAGAATATGGAAACCAGTACGATCCTGCACATTTTAAAGTTCATTACCGTCCAGCTCCTTACACAGTTTGTTAAGAAACTGCTGGAATTACCTTTCCAAATCAATACGTAACCCTCAGTGTTAAAGACCATCTTTTATATCACTTTTCATACAATCGTTTTCTGCCAATTTTTTAAGGCTTAATATTTCATTCCACTTAAACACAAATGAAGCCATAAAAAATTAACATTTTTTTTATAGTCATTACATATGCTGCTGTTAATTTTTTTTTATGCCGCTTGTCCATAACACATTTGTAAGGTAGTTAAATTTATTCCCATTGCTATCAAAAAAGACCAACAACACCAACACATGCACACAAGTATAGACCACTTCATAATTACCGCATAAAAGCCGTTAAATTATTTACTTAGCCACTTGGGCCACACACAGCCAGACGGACGTAAACATTTGGCACACTTTTTATTTTCCATTTAGCACATTAAAGTTAACTCCCGGCGCCTCTGCTGCGCCTTTTTGCTCTGGTCGCGTATATCAAATAAAATAAACACACACAGATACAAATACACACACAGACAGACACGTACTCACACATACACACACAGTGAAGACAAGAAAGTGAAAGGAATAGCAAGCTGAGAGCAAAACCAAGGGGCGCAAAAATCAGTTTGGAGAAATGCAAGAGATTCATGAGATACAGATACAAATGTATCTGTGCAAGCGAGAGCGCTATAGACGCTCAGGCGCACAGCAGATAAATGTCGACAAAACGATTTGTATCTAATTTTATGAGGTCATAAAAAGCAATCATTTGGCCATTTACCACAAGGCGCAGCCAAAACCGCAGCTGGCAGCAGCCACATCATTGGGCCATAAAATCTCTAACCCGTAAGCGCTGCTTGGAGCCCTTGTAAAAGGTTGCCGCTCATATTTGGCATTAAAATTTATTTTATTGTTTCAAAGTTTGCTTGGCGTTGGTTTCACTTATAAGTGAATAATATTAATAGCCTGCTTATTGAGTTTTAATTAGGCGGACCAGCCAGACCCAGACGCTCTCTGAGCCAAGTGGACAGCTCGCGGCGGGTCAACGTTCTTGCGGATGTTGAAAGATTTACACTTCCGCCGTTATCAAAAGGTCCCAACAGATAAGCGTGTTACACAATTAATTAGCTCTAGTACAATTTTTAACTAATTAGCAAAAAAATAGACAACAAAAAATAGACAGAAAATCCCCATAGAAGAGGTCAGGTTAAAGTTTGACGGTTCAGTTGAGTTGTTTGTGTTAATACACTGCAGCTGAAGATAAGGGGCATATTAAATTTGTGTACTTGTTTGGTGACAAAGACAGATTGATGAGGGAAATTAACTACAATGCGTTCAGCAGGAGAAAAAATGTATAGGATGGCCCACATATCTGTCTGTAGGAACGCCTAGATTTTGAAAATTTTTAGAGCTATTGTAACCATACCTGAGATTTTCAGATCACTTGGATTTTGAGTTTAATTTAAGTTAAGTATAATTAGTGTGACCAACTGGTCCGAAAATATCGGGACATAGATTTTGTAGAGCCGACGTGATTCCCAACGTGATTAAATAAAAAACAATTCTGGACCCAACTGCAATTTCGTGACACGAAAATAATATCGGCGCGCACATGAAATTCCGATTAGTGAAAAACCATTAAGTGCCATATATTTCAAAATTATTTGCCTTACTTTTCGCAGCTTTTTATGGAACCTTTAGGATTCCCGAATAACACGTGAAATTCGGATTTATGAGGGTTTTGCCGGCTTTGGGACAACGTCCCAGTGTCCCGATGACTGCACCTCCGGGTGATCCGGATTTTCATAGTATGTTCGTTGAATTTGGCAAATATCTTGAAAGAACATCGGTTATTGCATAAAATAATATCAGCTCAATACAAATACGATTTTAAACAAAAGATATAGAAAAAAGATTCAAATTCTCTATAACACAGATATCGTCTAATAAATTTAAGTTAAATAATAGAGATTTTATCCTAAAAAAAAATGGACCGATTTTATATATATAAGTTCCTCTAACTAACAAAGGAATTGAAGTCCGACCGATTTTTTGCAAGTTGTTTAAAGCTATTCCAGCCTGTATGGGAGTCCCGAAGGTCAGCATCCACCATGCGATGCCAAGAGGTTGTTGGTCTTCCACGGCTTCTTGCGGGTTCCATGAAAGGCGTTTGATTTCGTTTGAACGACCAGATTTTAAGTTCAGGTGTATTTCGACGCAAAAAATGGTCACACTAAGTTTGATGGTTTTTATAATCTTCTTACAAGGTTGCACTACCCTAAAACGAATTCCTTCATCAACAATTTTTTAAATATTACCAATTTCTTTCGTGTCCCCTATTTTTTTGGATATCCAAATAACGAGCTTTTGTTAAAGCAATTTTTTTCATAAAGAAACGAAATTCTCCCGTGAGAGTTTACTATATAGAAGTTTTATTATATTTAAACATATGATAAATCTAGACTTAGAAGACTTAGAAGAAAATTAGTTCAGTTCGGTTGTCTTTAGAATGCAATTGTAGATTGATGCAATTGAAAGATTGTTCTAAAGACTTCTCCAACCGTACGTCTGAACGCCTAAGTCCTAGTTACTATGATACCTAGGATAACCATTCTTGAGCTATGAACTCACTTTTTTGTGTAAACACTTCCACCTTAATTTTCTACCCTTACCCCTTCGCCATCAAATTACTTTAAAGCGCTATACATCCCACAATTTAGAAGTTACAGCCATATTTTATCAGTCGGATTCCTGAGTTGTTGAAGTGTTTGCTACAAAACTATAGCTTAGCTCGAGGTTTAGGTAAAAGGCCCAGTTTCTAGATATATTTTTTCAGCCTATCAAATGTTCGCAATAGTATTAAAGTACAACTTTTTAGGCAGCATTGTGACTTGTAAAAAAAAATATATAATAATTCCCCGTTTAACCCCTTAGAGTGGCATAGGGGATCTCTATTAATCCGAACGGCGGTGTCTTTAATTGCGACTTGTAGACTCGAAAAATGTTAGTTTCGGTACGTTTCATTAGTATTACATATGTCCATCGAAAGTTTTTTGATAGTCCGTTGCTACAGTGTATCCCAAAGTCGGCTATGACTTTAAATCTCTCCATATTTTTTTACTTTTCTGAGTGTATGGGGTCAATGGAAATGCGCAGTAGTAAAACAAAATTTAATGAGTTCATAAAATAATAAACACAGAACATAAAACATTTCAAGGTTCCCTGCACACACTCAGCGGCAACCTAGGGTTAAGCGAATTAGAAATATATACTACTCTATATACAACCTATATTATATACTATATGCGCCACAGCTCAGGCTAAACATTTCGCTTGAAATCAATTTCAACGTTTATTAAAAATTAAATACATGTTTTCCATGGCGGTTGTCTTTTTATTTTCCGGCTGCTCCTCGGAGAGAGAAATGTTGCCGCAGCTGTGCGCCCGCAAGAGGCGCCAAAGTAGTGGCATGCGGCTGGCGGGGTGTGGCAAGTTTTATGAATGAAGTTGCAGCCAGCTACGTTCAAACCGCATTTACTTCCCGACTAGTCTATTTACATGTTCCTTCTTTCGTTTTTTTTTTGGTGCTCTTTTTTTCGGGGCAAACCAAACAAGCTAAACGTAGCAGCCAACAATAGCAACAATTTTTGGATGCCAAGAGGGTCCAAGAGCGCGCCTCAATTTGGGACCATAAATCAATCGACACATCGCTGTGTGGCGTTGTTAAAGTTGTACACACAGATACACACATACAAACTGTAGCTGAGTGTGTTTGTGTTAGGTATGTATGTATGTATTTTCAATATTTGGGCTGCTTTGAAATTAAAAACAAAAACTTGCCACCTATTTTATTGTTTGAGATATGCCATAAACATGTTGCAAAACACTTAAAATAAAATATATATAGTAGCACTTTTCTATAATACAAAAAGAAAATTTCAAAAAATAAATATCAGAAAGCAAAAAATTAAGAAAAATAATTTTGAACAAAGTTTTCGATTTTCCATGCGACACTTTTGAGTGCTAAAACTGTCAAGTCGCCTGTCTTGTCATAATTAAAAAACAAAAATTTTTTAACAAATTTTTGAACCATAAATAATTCCATGTGTTTCATTAGTTTGTGGCAGGGAAAATACATTTGGCACTCGGTGTTGATGGCTGATGGCAGACACAAAAAGCTAAATAAATTTTAAACTTTTTTTTTTTCTTCGTATGACAAATTATATAATATATAACTTATATGATTATTGAAAAAAAAAATTATTTCAATTTGATTTGCGTTCTTGCATAAAGTACTTGATTTAAAAAGAGATTTTTAAATATGTATAAGTCTTAACATGATCTGACGAGTGGGTAGAAAGATAGAACTTACCTTGGGCCCAGGCTTATATTATCTACAACTCTTACAATTTTGATTTTATAGTTATTGTTTGTGCTTTAGTCTCGGTAAAAAAAATTTCGACCAATTCCAATTTCATTCTAAAATTTAAAAATAATAGTAATAATTTTGATGATATACTATTTCTTTTTACCATATTCTTTAGTCATTACGTAAGCCAAGCTCACTATTTATTCATCATAAATCGTTCTATTCGACTCAGATATAGCGAAAAACAAGAATTTTATTTTCTCTTTTAAATATTCTTGAAAATACAAATTTTGGATGTACTTCATCAAACTCTGTTGGTCCGTTAACTCATTAAACTGATGTCTTCAAGAACAAAAGTCTTTGTGAGACCTATGGAGCATAATGGCGTTCTAAGCGTGCCAGCCTAATCTTACATATCTTCTATATACTGCTGAGAAAACGGCCATAATCCGAAATTGAGATGATGATCTGCTTTTTGAGATGTTTTTTTGAAATGTTTCAAGAAGTTTGATGAGATGTTAAATGAAAAGATTATTAGATCAAATAAATCGTTTGATATGATATTTTTAAATCAAGCCCTAATGGAGTTGAGATGATGATTTTAACATTTTGAGGCATTTTGATCGACTATTTTTATAATGTCTCGAGAATTTTGATAGATGTTCAAATAAATATGGTGTATTTACTAAAGATGATGATATCAAAATGTTTTTTTCAAGATGATATGAGGTAAGATGATAATTTTTACCTTTTGAGTCTTTTGGCTTACTTAACTAACTTTTCATAACTTCTCAGAAAGTTTGACAAGACGTATAATGACTACACTGATTTCAAAGTGTACCAGCCTAATCTTACCTATCTTCTATATAATTCTGAGAAAACGACCATAATCCTAAATTGAGATGATGATCTGCCTTTTGAGATGATTTGTTGAAATGTTTCAGGAAGTTTGATGAGACGTTAATTGAACAGATTATTAGATCAAATAAATCGTCTAAGATGATATTTTTAAATCAAGCTTCGATGAAGTTGAGATGATCATTTTTAGCTTTTGAGACGTTTCGCCCGACTATTTTTATAACGTCTCCGAGAATTTTACTAGATGTTCAAATAAATATGGTGTATTCACTAAAGATGATGATATAAAACTGTTAAGATGCGGTAAGATCATAATTTTTACCTATTGAGTCTTTTGGCTTACTTAACTAACTTTTCATAACTTATTAGAAAGTTTGACAAGACGTATAATAATAACACTGCTTTGTCCATCGTTGATTAGATCAAATTCATCATTCAAGATAATATTTATAATCAAGCTAGAATAAAGATGATTTTCTCTACTTTTTGAGGCGTTTTGTACAACTATTTTTATGACTTCTCTGGCAGTTTAACTAGATGTCACATAAACACACTTTTTCTTCACAGATGATGAGATCGAATACATAGCTCAAGATGATATTTGAAATCAAGCAACTAAAGATGATGTTATGTATGAACAATTACAATTACATCAATTGCAATTTTAAATATCTCAAGTATTTTAACGAGATATCGAATGAACAAGTGTCTTCTCGCCGATTTTAAGATCAAACTATCTTTTTAAGATGTTATTTTTTAAATAAGGCAAGAATTGAGTTGAGATGATGTTCTTTACTTTTTGGGGCGTTTTGCACAAATGTTTTCATGATGATGATTTTTATTTTCTGAGGCTCAACTTTTTTCTAATGTTCTCTGTAGATGATGAAATCAAATGTTTCTTTTTAAGATGATGTTTTCTACCTTTTAAAGTTTTTTGCACAACTATATCCATAACTTCTCTAAAAGTTTCACAAGATGTCTAATAAATACACTACATTCTACACAGATGATGAAATCAAATATAGCTTTCAAGATAATATTTTAAATCAAGCAAGAATAAAGTAATGGTCTACACCTTTTGAGGCGTTTTGATCAACTATTTTCATACATTTTCTAGGAGTTTGACAAGATGTCACAGCTTTCTACATATTATAGATGAAAAAGCAAATACATCATTTAAGATGATATTTAAAATCAAGCAAGTCAAGATGATGTTCAGTAATAATAATGTTTTCGGGCATATCCACACCATTCTTCACTGATGATAGAAGAGGTCTGTAGTTATTGTTATTGTTTGTAAGTGTTTTTAGTCCCTAAAAGATGACATATATGTGCAGCTTGGGTTTGACGACTTTAAAAGTACTCATAATATTTGTTTAACAAAACAATAAACATATCTCTTCAAAATAATAAGACTAAATGTTGATTTCGTTTATGATATTCAGTAAATTTAAGTATATCAGTCAAAAATTTATTTTTCTTCTTTACTGCGAAGAGGCTGCACCAGAATTATTCTTTTATATACACTAAAAAGATAAGTAAATAATTTTTAAGTCTAAAACTTTTCAAAGGGTTCCTTTTAAATTCTAAGCATAACTTTTCGATGTGTGAAACTGTTCTCAAAACTCCATAAATTAAAGCCTTAACACCTTGAAGGCAAACATTTTTTATTGTCGGCTTTATGCAACGCAAACTAATCTATTATTACCTCTCAACTAGAATGTTATGTGCAGTATTATTATAATTCATGTGTGCTCATAACTCTGCAATGTCGCACAATAATTCTACAACTGCTAAAGATTCCAACACGCATATTCCGGAACTTTGTGGGCCAGAGTATTATGCCCAACATTTCTCAAAACGAATGGCTCCTGTAATTAGTGAGCAATGAGCAATGTGGAGATGCTTATCTCTAACCAAGTCATGCCGACCACAATAAAACTCGAATCGAGGCTTAATTCTCAAACATATTTTGTGGTGGCGCCCGGGCAACTTCAGCTACGCTTTTGTTTGTTTTTTTTTTTTTTATTTTTAATTACGAATATATTTTTAAACGCTAACATGGCATAAAAAAATGGAAATGAAAAATGTTTGCACGCACATGTCATGTCAACTACAAACGCATAAAATTTATTCAAAACACGCAAATACAAAGAAAAAACCAAATGGAAGCCGAAGTTAGTCCCAAATTTGAGCAGGAAAGGAGCACATAAAGAAGTTTTTGAAAGTCAACGAAGTGGACCTTAAATAATTTCAAGCGAAATGCAAAAGACCCAAAGAACATTGCAGCTTATTATTAGTAGAGACACAGAGCCAAACAAAGACAGACCCGTAGAGGAACTAACACAAATCTGTGCAAAGCCCCCAAATCAAAAGCAAGAAGAAATATACCAAACGCTTCAGTTGAATGAAAGGTGCAATTTTTATGATTTATCGCCATTATTATTATCAAAGCCGCAAGAGGTAGAAAGCAGAGAGCTAAGAATTTCACAGTGCTAAATTATTCAAAAAACCAAAATAGTAGGAATGGTTGGGTTGGTTGGAGCTAACTCCGCCGCCGCCGCCGCCGCCATCATATACGATATAGACCTGTAATTTTCTAAGCTCATGCTGTCTCTCTTGTTTATTACCGCTCTGGTCTTTTAGGGTTCCAAAACGCCTGCGGTGTTGAGTAAAGCGAAAATTTGAATACTCTGCTTCCAAGGGGTTTAGGGTATTACAGATTTGTCCTTTGCATGTAACAGGGAGTAGTAGGCAAAGTTGATCAAAATATTTGTCAAAGTCGTGTAGTATATGCACGGTATGTCCTGTCGGTCGGTCTACAGGGTGGTCCATCTAGTGTTTGGATTTATACTACCGATTATTTGACTTTTAAGACATCAAATATCATTCATATATTGGTAACTATTTAGTAAAAACATTGACATTTACGAAATGGGACGCTATACTCTTGAAGAAAGTTGGGAAATATTAAAAACTTATTTCCAAAGAGGTGAGTCTTGAGTTTGGCCGAAGATGGCGAATTTTATCGAAAAATCATCTTTACGGACGAAGCTCATTTCCACCTCGGTGGTTATGTTAATAAGCAAAATTTTCACATCTGGGGCAAGCGTTTCACGAGAACCCAATGCACCCACAACGAGTGACTGTTTGGTGCGGAATTTTTTCTTCAAAAATAAAGAAGGATCCGTCGAAACCATCTATGGCATGGTCGCAATGTTAACCGACTGGTTTTTCGTACAAATGGAAGATGAAGCTTTGGACGATATTTGGATTCAACAAGACGGAGCCCCGTGCCACACAGCGAACGCCATAATCGATCTTCTGCGCACAATCTTCAGAAATCGCATAATCTGCCGAAATGGCGTTGTGAATTGGCCACCAAGAAGCTGCGATTTGACGCGTTTAGACTATTATTTTTGGGGTGCGGTGAAAGATGTATGCTATGCCAACAATACGTAAACAATTGATGAGCTGAAGGACGAGATTGGAGCCGCTATTGCCAGGATAAGACCCGAAACAATCGAAAATGTGCTCAAAAATTGGACCGATCGAGTGGCATACTGCCAAGCCAGCCATGGTGCTCATTTGACCAAAATTATTTTTGATAAATAAATGTCATGAACCAACCTTTCAAATAAAACTTTGAACATTGAAAAATATTCAGCCGTTTTGTTTTTATAGCAAAATTAACTTCCAATTTTTATATGGACCATCCTGTAGATCTAAGGGAAACCAAGCTTAAGTTTTTTAAACCAAGTCGATTTCTGTCATAATGTTTATCATCATCTCATGTTACGATCAAACCATGGCCTTCTGTGCGCCCGTGCTTGCGTTTGATCATCTAGATCTCGAAAACTATAAAATCTAGAGACACAAAATTTTACTAAACATTGCTGTATATCTGTACGCAGGTTTACGCATATATCTTCTTTCCGATAGTTCGCCATATTCTACTCCCTAGGAATACTGTGAATTTACACGGCTACCCGATCATAATAAGCGCTTCTTCAAGTAAAAATTTTTAAATTGAGTCGATTTTTCTACGGCAGTCCGTATGTATGAACACCCATACTCCGAAAACTATTTTTTCCGTACGGAGGTTTACACAAGTTTCTTCCTTCCGATGACTGGCCACATGCTCCCCTTTAAGAACACACAAGCTATCCGGTCATAATATGGCTCCTACCTTCTGACTCGTTTGGAAATTTTTGTAAGTGTTCTCTCGGCATTTCCGTTCTGCTAATTCATTCCGGGATTAGATCAACATCATCAGCTTCACTATCTTGATTACAGGGCATCCCACTGTCGGCAACTAACTCAAGCAATTCACATTTTTCGTTGTTGTCGTCATTACTTGGGCTTGGGCCGTGTCAAAAACAGAAACGAAAAAAACCAAAAATAAGAGAAAACAGGCAAAACAACTGAAACAAAAACAAAGGAAATTAAAGCGAATAGTGGAAGATGGCGCGCCAAACATTAACATATGCAGCAGTTCACACGATATATTCACCCACACACACGCACACACTCATTCACACACACACATGCACTGACAGGTGCCAAGGCATTGAACATTGACTGGCATATGCTGGAGCAGTAGCTGGAGTTCCGCTTCACTCCCTCCGCTCCCGTTCCCGTTCTGACAAACCCAGCTGCTGGCATTTACTTAATTTTATTTTAATCAATAAAAGTTTTACGTAAAAATCGCTTCAAGCTCGCAATTTGCGCACCTATCGCCAAATCTATCGATAATTTTGCCGTAATTTACACGCTGTTGTTATCGCCAGCTGCACATGATTGTTCCAATGCTTGAGCACTAAGCCGCTGCATTTGAATGCATTTTGACGCCGCCTTGAGGGGCCTTCAAATGTTGGCAACATTGTTCGATCGATAAGGCAATTTGGCTGCATTGGCAGCGGCACAAAAAAAAAACTGACGACTAATCGCTTGGACAACAACAAACTTTAAATTGCAACGCTGGTGGTGCTGCCAAGCAACAAAAAACAGAACAGGGTGAGTGCCAAACAGTGGCAGGAAATGCTAATAAATTGAAAAAAAATTATTGGTTCGAGGAGAAGTAATAAAAAGCAGTAAATTCGATAATTTATCGATTACCTGCGTAAAGCAGACATGCAGTTGGACTTATTCAAGCCGTACAGGAACGCGTCTGCTATAATATTTTAAATGCTTAGTGAAATTTAAAAATATTGTGATTTTTCCTAGAAGCATGCAAAACTGCATGCAAACATTCCAAACACAATCTAATCGATTGTACAACCTATCGCAAAACAAATTTGGGACATTACATACTGCAAAATCCCTAATAAGGCTTGGAAAAGTAGTTTATATGCAACACAAGATCAGCAGAATAAAAGAATCCCATCCCCAACAGCAAAATTTAAGCTGCAAAAGGGACCAAACGATTTATCGAAAGATACGGTAATCGAAGGCGATGGTACAACATATCGCAAACAAATTTGGGACATTACATCCTGCAAAATCACTAATAAGGCTTGGAAAACTAGTTTAGAGACGAAATCGTTGAATATTTGTTAAATTTTTGGGGTACTACAAGATCAGCTGAATAAAACAATCCCTTCACTAACAGCAAAAATTAAGCTGTAAAAGAGACAAAACGATATATCAAATGAAACGAATCGAAGGTGCAAAAATCTAATGTTTTATTTTATAACTAGGAAAAATTAAACCACATTTGACCTATTCCCCTTTTTTTTGATGCAAGTATTTATTTTGAACTAATCGATTGCCCACAAATCCAGAGCTTATGTTTAAGACTTAACCATTATTAAGCTTATTATTAGTTTTAAACTAGTATCGAATATAACGATAATTGCATCGGGTATGGTTTAGTTAAATAAGTCCCAATAAAAATTGATTAGCAACTTAACGATAATACTAAAAGATAACATAGTACTACAAAATACATCACGATTATGATATCTTTATGAACAAACGAAATATTCATCTAAAACTTTTTTTTGTCATTGGAAGTTTAATTTTTTTGTTTACAATAAGCGTCATAACTTAAACATTTATCGACCGATTTTGATAAACCATGACTTTTCTTACTCGACATTAATATTTCTTTAAGATCAAAAGTAAAAAAAGGTTTTTTACCGAAATGTTACATAAAAAACACGTCAAAGTGTGAAAAACGGGGAAAAAAAGAATAAATCTTAGATAACTTTTAAAAAATCTCTTAGTTTTTTGTATAAAGTATAAACAGATGTATATCATCTGAAAGCTTGAGTCTTCTTCTTTTCAAAACCGTAAAGCAATTAAAAATCGGTTGAAAAATTACGACGTAGTGATTGTTGGAGTGCGCGTAGTACACGAAAAACGGTTTTTAATCAATAACTTGAGAATTTCGGGGTGTTAGACAATTTTGAACCACATTATCTTGATATACAAGACCTACAACGTACACTAGGTCACTTGAACATTACTAAATCACTGTAGTACTGTGTAATCGATTCTCCATTAGCAAAAGTATCGAATATTTTAGTACTTGTGTCAAATTTCAATATTGATCACGAGATGTATATTTTGATCTGTCGAGAAACGTTTATCATTTTTAAAACCAATGTTATCGAATGTTCTTTAGAGTCATACGTATCGGAAGTTACTCAGATCGATTGCGAATTTCGATATTGCTTAAGACTCGACCTAGAAATTTGAGATAGCCTCGACTTTTTCACATATTCATAAAAATTGTACATTTCTATATGCCTAAAACAGATATGTTCCGCCCCACTGTATGTCAGACGTATTAGATGGATTCATGACGCACATTGGTCAAACACCAACGTACACACACACACTCACTCACACTCACATACACAACTCTCAGCCGTTGAGTGACGGCGACTGTGACTGAGTTGGAGTTGGTCAAGCGATATGGAAATGTCTAAGCGAATATCTAACCATGCACAGACGCCAGTGCAGTACAACTAGCAGGGGGCTTAGGGGGCGGGGTAGGTAGCCAGATTGGTTTCGACTACGACTGAGGCCATTTCAGACAGGTTGAGACACACGCGTAAAAACTACACAAATTGACGGGACTGAAGCCTCGACTGAAACACTGAAGCTGAAGGCTTAGCGGGGGCGCTGACGCTGCTCAGCCAACTGTAGGCCACTAATCGCTTCAACTGCAGTCGGTCGGAGCAACCAACCAACCAAACTGACCAACTGCGCAGATCATAGACAGTTGATAGCAAGGCGGCAAGTCGAAGGAGGTGGACGCAGCAGACGTCCGTATGTCCGTCCTTTGGTTTTACTCGTCTGCAAGTCTGGGCAGGCTGAGGTCGAGCCACGTTCGACCAATTCCAGGCAATTCTGCAGTCAAAGCGTTCGTATTTTGATTGATTTTAAATGATTATGGTTGACATTGATTTATGTGCGCTCCATGCATATATTGGGCCACAAGATGGCGCGAATGCGAACGACAAGAGCTCTGAGCTCTTCGTGTGTTTGGAGCAGTGCTCATGTGAAAGGTACGCCGGTTCAGTTCAGCTCAATCCATTTGGGTTCAACTGTTTCGCACACACGCATGGAACAGGACAACAACAACAAAAACACGCACAACAACATTGTATTTGATTTGGCTTAGAAGACTTAGAAGAATTGGCAGCGGAAGCGTATGGAGTTTTGCCAAGGCCCAAACGTTGTCCAAGTCCAAGTTATTCGAAGCACGTTCCTGACCTAATATAAGTAAAAACGCCCACAAAATTACCACAAGCTGCGAACTTTTTTAATGCACATGTGTATGTGTGTGTGTGTGTTTTGATTATGGGTTTTATGTGGACCAAAGTATTTGTGTGTATCTGTGTGTGTGTTACCCGGACTGGTCATCTGACTGCAGACAATCAGCTTTTATTTGATTTTTTTTTTGAGCACAAAGTTTGGCAAATGCCTCAGTCTCGACGTTGCGACCCATTTTGTTAGCTGATTTTAATGAATCGATTTGAACTATGCCCAAAGGTTCCGGGAAATGCCAAATTGGATTACTATATTGGCAAGGGTTTGGCATTGAGCATGTAATTCATAAAGGTCGAGTCGAAAATTCATTGATGATCAAATTTATAACAAATAGTCAGGACTTGGCCATAATAATATGCGTCAATGGACTGACCAATAAGTAAAGGGCAAATATCATTGAAATATAGGGTGTTTTTTTAGTGGCCTTAGACGACAAGGAACGTCAAACCAAAGCAGTAATTGAAGAAATTACCGTTCTTAAAATCAGCATGCAGACTCGTGTAGACAATATCAGTGATATTTTTTAGTAAGCCAGCCCGCTGTTCCGAAACTATTTTTCACTGTTTATATCCCATTTTTTCTTTACAGAAAAGAGATTTTGGTATTTACAGGAAAAAACATCTTAAAACGAATAATATTTTTGTATATAAGTCGATCTCAATTTAAGGTAAAAATAACACAGGTCAACATGGTTCAGTTGTTGGAAAGCTAAGAGTCGTTTCCGAAGTAATTTGATGCGTAGAATCCTAATCCGGCGTCAGAACTGGCCCATCACGTCAGGATTTTGAGATATTTGAGGTTATGTACCTTAAATGTAGGAAATAAATTCGCAATTTTTTGGGTACAAAATAAAAATATTCTGACAGTAAGGTACAATATAATATCTTTAATTCTCAATCGTAAAAATCATTTTCTCACTTTTTCCAAGCCAAGAACTTCGTAATCTTTTAGTATTATTTCGGTATTTCGGTTTTCAGTTAATTTTTGCATGATTTAAACCCATGATATTCTAAAAATCTTATAGCCTAGATTACATTATTGAGATAGTAAATCCCATAATAAAACCATTCCATGAAATATTATTTAAAATTTCTTCTGAACCAATTACCTCAGTTCTAATTAATATTCCCCATTTTTAAATAGTCATTCCCATGATTTCTATCCAAACATGTTACATGTTTCTCACAAACACTTTTCCTTCAGCATGCCCATTTTGTTACCATGATTGTCAATCCATAACAATATTCAACGTAAATCAGGGTTACAACCATTTTATGAAAGCATAATTGAAAACCTTGTAAAAATTGGGCATTGCATCAACTTGGACGCGTTTGTGTCGCTCCGTCAATCCATGTCAGCGTCGCGTCGTGTCACAATCGAGTCAAATCAAATCGAATTGAATCACAAGTCGCGCCGCAAAACGTTGTAACAACTTCATTCGAAACGAGCGAGATAAATTTGACTTGTAGGTGCGTAGCTTACATGAAAATGTCATAAACGCAATAGCCAACAATATAACAAGAACAGTAACAGTAACAACAACAAAAACAAAGTCAATCCGCCAGAGAAACCGGTCTGGCTAACAAAGCGCCCAGGCCCAGACGCAGACGCACAAAAAAACCGCCAACAACGCAACAGGTTACCAGACGACGACGACGACAACAACAACGCCGCCAGAGTGCCATAGGCATCCTGTACATGCGCATAGCCATAGCCATAACCATAGTCATAGCCATGGCCAGATCCAGAGCTGGAGCACAAAAACGCTCCTATATACTATATCATAAATACGCATAACTCGTGCGCAAAAACGTCAGACAAAAAAGGCAAAAAAATGCCATGCAACAATGCTTCGATGTCTGTCTGTCTGTGCTGTGCCGTGCAACCAAAAGCTGCATTAAATTCATTAGTCAGTGGCCCTGGCGGGGGCTACAGCTGTGGAGGCGACGTGGACGGCAAGGTGTCCCAGTCCCAATGTCTACCCACAATAATAACGAATGACCGACACACGTTTGCACGACAATGATGTCAACCGGCACGATCATGCGTCAACTTCGTCGTCGGCCAGGGCCCAACCAACTAAGTCAGTGACTTGGGTGACTGAGTGAGTGGGGCAGCACAACAATGGGTAACCTGGGAGCAATTGCGTTGTGGCATGGCATGCCATGGAATTTGGATCAGCGATTGAGTTATAACAAGGCAGGCGGCCGTCTGCTGTCCAAATGCATCGCGTAATTGTGCCCCCAGTCCAATTGTCTGTGGCGACATTGCTGTAAGCATAAGCCCCCGCCGGATCGGAACAAGCTGCAAGTTGAACCAATTCTGTGGCACTGCTCTGGCACTGGTGGTGGCACCTGATGAAGATGTCGAGATCAATGATCGCGTCGAGTTCATAAATTTGTTTTATGAAGTGCCAGCGACATTTGTAACGAATGCGATAACCGATTACGGGCACGTTTTATATTGACTCTGAGTACTTTACGTATATGAGTATTATTTATCGTTGCTCCATGAGTTTAACTTTTTTTTTAACTCTTTTGGAATGGCTGAGATCTTAATAGTATCATTAAGTTGACTGGGTGGGTAGAGCTGGGGTAAGAGAATTACTATAACAATTAAGACGATTGGGAATGAAAAAGTTCCCACAAAGTAAATTTTAGAAAAAGACCTTTTTTTGTAGGTGTAGAAAGGTTGAAAAGCTGAAAATGTTTGGAACTGGTGTTACCTCACCCACTAAACCTATCACCTACTCTCCGCTTCCTTCTCGAGGTACCACCGCTAAGTATTACTTCTCGAGTAATATTATATACAGGGTGCGCCATTTGAATGTGGTCGATGGAAATATTGGAGCAGACACCGGCCCAAACAGTCACTTTCTGATCATGCAGTGGAGTTTGATGGATAGTATGAGGATTTTCTTTCCCCCAAATGCGACAGTTTTGTTTATTTACAGTGCCAGATAGCGTGAAATGGGCCTCATCATTCATTTAAATTCGCTCCCAAAAATCGGGCAATTACATTTAATGAACATTGTCACTATTTCCGCGAGTTCTTTGGGCGTGAATCGATTCATGGTTAAAATTGTAATGCAATAACCTTTCCAAAATGTGTTCGACGACGTCAATCGGTTGAAATCTGTCAAAGTAATTCAATATTTCCATCGTACAAACAAATGGCGCACCCTGTATAAGAGAAATAAATAGTATGTTGGCTTTTTGATAGTTTCAATTGACATTTTTTATTTTAAATCATCTTCTAAAGTTGGATTTTTAATTATAAGCATTTTTGTTTGTAAAATATTGTATATTTTTTACGTTTTTGGGGATTTTTCAATAGAAGTTTACTTATTAAGCAGCTGCATAGCAATAATCGCTTGTAAGCAAATATCCTCTTTTTGTTACAATTAGTAAGCATTTTACGAAATTAAATATTAGAGATTTCAGCTAAGGCCCATTATATAAATCCAATTCATAGAGTTAATGTTTAGTTGCAGTTAATAAAGTTTCTAAAGATAATACAAATTATTTAAATAAAAAAATAATATCTAATCATTTTTTTACGCACTTACGCAGTTTTTTTTTCATTTTTTATTCATTTATTATCAAAAGCTCGTTTTTATGCAAATTAACGACTTTTTATGCAATATATTTTTTTATTTTTATCAATTATTTTGCCAATAATCGTTTATATGTAAATGGACTTTTTGTACATCAAAAGCTTTATAAAAAGAATAGAAAAAAAGAGATACATATGTTGTATTGACTTTATATATACTTTAATCTTTATTTGCCAATTAAACTATTGCTGTAAAAACTAATTTTTTATTTATATATATATTCTGCTTATAATCGTTTTAATGCAAATATACTCTTTTTTTTATTAAAGTATATTCTTTAAACATTTAGTAACCTAAAACAATTTTATATCACGTATACTTAAAGATTTAATGATAGTATAAAAATAAAAAAAAATACACAAAAGCGCCCTCTGGAGGCGCTCAAAATTAAAAATGTACTCCAAAAACCCCTAAATAGATATTTGACTAGATGAAAAATAACGTTCTCTGGCCTTGTAAATGAAAAGTCTTAGTTGATATTTGTATTTTTTGATAAAAACGCATTTTGAAAAAATGTGCGACTCGAAATTAATTTTAAATCCATCTTTCTTGGGCAAAATTGTTTAGAATGACCCAAAGAATCAAAATCATTCACATGTTAATGAACAAATTATATGCGCTTAAGTTTACCGTGAAAAAAGTTATAAATTTCTGCAATCCAAAATTTTTCCTATAACTTAAAAACAATTCGGGATTGGATGTACCCAAAATTTATATATATAAAAAAAAACTTATGTCTTACATGTTACGCATGTTCTCATGAACGCTTCGATGAATTTCAAATCTGATTTTAGCGTGTGTTAGAGGTTGTCAATACGGAGGCTTTAAGCCTATTTTGCCTATTTGCCATATATATAAAAACTGGTATTGTTGTTGTAAGAAGACATTAAAGTGTGACCAATTCCGTATAGCATCAATAAATATAAATCGATTTTTGTTAGTCGTGCGATTAAGGCATAAAGACAAGAATCTTTATTCAAAAGTAACTCTATTTGGATGCCAAGAACTCCCTGCAGTATTGTTCTCCAATGAAACATCTCAAAGCAATAATTCGATTTATAATTGGAATACTCGTAGTACGGTCAACCGGAGGCTTTATGCTCCACTGGGAGTGGAGGATGACAGAAGAAGGAGACGGTTAGCCCAGAATGAATATTTTTTTGTTAAACAATTTCGATATATTTTGATTGGGATATTCTAACTTCAACGAAATGTCGATAATGCGATCAGTCTAAGTTAAAGCTCGAGTCGTTAAAAGCGTTTCAGCTCGATTGTTGGGGTGTCTCATAAGGACAAAAAAGACATCTTATTCCGTACTGACGGGCTTGTGATAAGATATACTGAACATATATTAGGAATGCCTGCAAGCACTGGCGGATCCACAACGGGGATTTCCGTGCTCATACCCGAATGTTCGAATGTTCAAGGTCCAGTATCGTTTCAATCATTGAGAACAGTGAATGGCGTATTGTGTACAACGTGCCGAAAGGCAACGTCATTTCCATCGAATCCACTGGAATTGTGGATAAAATATTAAGATTATTTATCAGAAGATATATTGTTTCGAGTACGTCAAGCAAAACGTAATCCAGTGATGGAATTTACGCCGGAAGTTTCCAATGAAGCATTAATTCATATTGAAGATCTATGCTTGGCGATGGCTAATAAAGCATTAGGACAATTGGGAATGATGTCTCCTAATCGATCAGGGCATGATGTATTTCAATTGTAATCAATAATCTAAAAATCTTATATTTTCAAATATGCTAACTAGATGTTCAAAAATTTTAGGAGCAACAAGTCTGGCCAGGCTCACTAGTACTCTATAAAAATGTATCCACACTGATTTTCTCTTAAAGTTCTTCCTTTAAATTCCAATTGATTTCAATTAACTAAAACATACTAACTTTACCAAAGTTTTTCGACTGCCAACGGCAAATAAACAACATGCATCATATGAATCGAAACTTTGTCACCAACAGCTTTTCCAATTGAGCAAATAATTCGTTTAAAACATGAAAAATGAAAATAAAAATCCTGCAAATATTGAAAGCCTGGCGCAAATAAAATGAAAAGTCAACAAAAATGTTACCTTTTCGCCAGAAATCGAAACTGTTTGCAAACATTTTTGTGCACTTTGCTTTTGTTGGCTTCCAATCGGAATCCTGTGAATTCTATGGCCAAAGGAAGCGCCAGACTTGTTTTAGAGGGCTGTGGGGGGAGCAATCGGGGGGTAAAGTTGGCAATCGTGTCGTCTTCCGAGTGAAAATAATCGAATTACTTTCAACAGAGTAATTTCTAATTGAAAAATATTGTAACTCATGTATGGCTCGTGGCCATGGCCAAAAAAGGACGAACTGCAGACAAATCCAGCCCACATGAAAGTTGGCCGTTTCCAAACGCCAGTCAGACTTGTCGGGTTTGAGTTCCTATAGCGAAGCATTTGTATGCCACTGACATTGTTGTCATCTCTAGAAAATTACTTGCCGCCATTGCAGAGTTTTCACTTCTCTCTCTCGTCTCTCTCTATTGACTACATCAGTTTTGTTGTTGTTAAATTTTCCTTGATTTTTTTTCTTCGCTTTTCTGTACTGATTTCGACATTTAATTTTCTTTTGTAAAGTGGGCGTTTGGGTGTTGGGTAAATTTTGTTGGAAAATTCGCTAATGTAACTTGCTGTTGCCTTCACCATTTTCCCATTTTCCGCACTATTTTGATGTACTCTGAGTACATTGAAAACGATTCAATTTCCGCATGTCCTGGGCGCGTGTGACGAATTTTTAAGTGCATTGCCCAGAGGGGAGAATTTGTTGTGCTTTTTTTTATAATATTATTATTATTATTAACTGAATTTTTCTCTTTTTATTGTAGGTATGTTGACTGAGATGCTTTAAGGACTTTAATATGGGTAAGATCGAAAAATTAAGGAATAAACTGGGTACTGTGAACTGCACGATTTGAGTGGAACTCTTGAGATTCTAATTGTAAAAACATTAATGAGTAGGCACTTGCAATACCCTTCAGTGCCGTAGAAAAGGGGATCGATGGGGATTTTTGTTACGATGATAAAGAATAGAATTGACGAAGAAAAATAAATTGTTACTATGCATAAGAAATTCTTTATTTTGGACTTGAGATAAAATATTTTCGGCTCTAGTTACAGTAAATATTTTTTAAACAAAATCTTTGCTTATTTTATTTGAAGAAGATCTTCTCCATTATGTTAGTCTTTGGAGTACCACACACCCAGCAACTGATGCCAACCATTTGGCTTATCTACACATTGTTTTGTTATCCAATCTAAGCCACCCATTCACACCGCCATTAACCCTAACAAATATTTAGCTTTAACCCATTCAAGTCGCTCTCAAGCGCAACCAATTAAATTTTTTGTTATTTTTTTGTGTTTAAGACAAAAAACTGAAGAAAGAAACCAACCCAACTCAAAAAGGCCTACTAATTATTCATGAATAATTTTAAAAAATTGGACTAGACCAAAATGCGTTTCAACACATCTTTACCGAAATACAAAAAAATAAAAAGTTGGAAACAAAAAAACCATGAAAAACAAAAGAATTAGCTGCGAAATGGAAAACTTTAAGTCACAGACGCGGGAATCCATTTCCACCATTTCCATGGCGCTCTTTCGACTTGAGTGCGTCGCGACAGCGCAAGGCAACAATTAACATTTTCCATTTTCCGGTTATGCTTGTGCGTTCTTTATATTTTATTAAATTTTTTGTTGTTTAAAATTTTTCCTTTAGCTGCTTTGTCTTGGAGCTACTTCCTGCATAAGGCACGCAGGATATTTATGCATATTAATCAAAGTGCATTCGTTTCAATACGATTTGCATAACATGCCAAGTAACACCCTCGAAAGGACTCAACACGCTTTGAGTAACTTGTAGCCATAACAGTGGGCGAAAAAAGTTTTCAACCAGAACCCCCAATTCTTATTTTATTTATTTCATATCTGTGTTGTTATCTTAGACATATCCATAAACTTAACAATTGTTTAAGAATTTGGAATATCATAAACCTTTGCTAATGAAAACTTTGTTGTCTGGCCTCCACCCATTCGTAAGTCATAGCAATTGTAAAAAAAATCGAAAAATTTTGAAATTTTAAAACCAATGAGTACAAAAATGTTCATTTGGTTATATGTACATGCTGACACCTCCGGGGAGTACCACATAGACCGCATAGCTCTTAGGTCCATTATTTCTGGAAATAAAAATGATTTCCCTAGCAAATAAAAAAAAAGATGATGCAGTTTCAATTCTGCATTTGTCTCTAATAGATAGTAAATGAAACTTTTAACTACTATCTGAGTAGAATTAAATTTGATTCTACTTCAACTCTTAATATCAAAAAAGTATTTTAGACGTGAAGTTTAAAGAAGAACACTGAAAAATGCGATTCTACAATATAATGAAAGCCATCAGTGGTTCGGTAGAAATATATTGATGCCGAAAATATATTCTTCAGGGAATTCTTCGGGCGTTTAAAAAAGAGGTTTGTGTATTTGTCTACTTTAAAGAAATTGATCATATTTCATAAGGTACTTCCTAGCACGATGGTTTTAAATGATCATTCTTACAAAAGAAAGCTGATCATCTCATAATTTTTACTTTCTGGGACGTCGCTTTTTAGTTCTTTCTTATTAGTTCTTTCTGAAATGTCCGTTTTTATCTATAGTTTAGCTAAAAGAAAGCTAGTCATCTCTTATTAGTTTCTTTCAAGGACCTGTCAGTATAGATAAAAGAAAGCTGAACATTAGTTCCTGCCTGGTATGTCTTTAAATATACGTTCTAACCAAAAGAAAGCTGGTCATCTCCCTTTAGTACCTTTCTGGGACGTGACAGTCTAGATAAAAGAAAGCGAATCATGAGTTCCTTTCTGGGATACTTGTGAATGAGCATTCTAACTAAAATAAAGCTGATCATCTCTCATTGGCTTCTTTCTGGGACGTAACTTGTTAATGATAGTCTTGCTAAAGGAAATCTGATCATCTCCTGTTAGTTTCTTTCTGGAACATGCTAGTTTAGATAAAAGAGAGCTGATCACCCTCCTGAGATAGTTTTAAATGATAATTCTAACTAAAAGAAATCTGATCATCTCTTATTAGTTCCTTTCTAAAACGTCGCTTTTTAATGATAGTCCAGCTAAAGGAAAACTGATCATCTCTCGTTAGTTCCTTCTATGACTTCACTTTTAAATGATAGTCTAGCTAAATCCCTTTTAAGTTTATTTCTGGAACTTGTCAGCCTAGATAATAGAACCCTTATCATTACTTTCATTCTGGGATACTTTTAAACTACCATTTTAGATAAAAGGAAGATGATCATCAATCATTAATTGCTTTTGGGGCGCCAATTAATAATGATCATTCCAGTTAAAATAGCTATGATCATTATACATTAATTTTTTCATGCTTTTTGATTATATGAAAAGAAAAGATTACGCAAAACATATATTTAAGAAAATATGTAGAACGAATTTAGAAAAAATTCTTAGTTGTTAAGCTGGTTTACAATGAAGATAAAGATTTTTAGTTTCTGAATTATTAAGATTATGGTTCGAAGTTTCTGTAGCGTAAAGATGATGACTCTAAGTTAGTTAAGAATGAAGATAAATACTTTAAGAAGACTCTAAATTTCTGTAGAACGAAGAAGTGGACTGTAAGTTGAACTTACACAAAAATCAGTAGAAAGAAGATTAAAACCTTAGTTTGACTACGTGACATAAACGTAGACCCCCCGGTCGAGTGACCAAGCGTGGTATATTCAAAACTACCCTCTCCGCTTGAACGGGTTACGCAATTTATGTATGTACAGTCCCTAATATAGAGCCACCCAATATCGACCCATGAATAAATCTAATAAATAAAAAATAATATACTATGTGTAACGATCAGTCAAATTTCAGATCAACCTTAAATACTTCATAAATTTAGAATTTTCTTAGTTTTTACAAAATACGAATTTGATATTAAATGACTTTTATAGAAAAAACTAGGAACTAGGGGCTTCAGCCCCTGTATGCCTGCATTTTGGGACATCCCGAGCATTTTCTTTAGTTTTTAAGAATGTTAAAATGCTACAGTGTGTCCGACTTAAGAATACCCTGTACCAATGCTGTTTACGCTAAGAGGATCTAGGGAGTATATAAATGATTTAACAGGTAGCGCCAGGACGCCATAGAATTGATAAAGAAATTCAGTTATCATCAAAAAATATGAAAAGGATTAAACTATTTTTCCCGCCGTTATAACTCTAAAAATTTGATAACCTCTGTCCAATTTCTATGCGCAACCATTTTGTTTTTATATCAACTCAAGTGCTACCATTTTGAAAGCAATCAATCCCAGAGCAAAGAAAAACCACATACCCACACACACACGCACAGTTACTAGTTCATGCCATTCAAAAATCCAGCTCGTCTGTGAGTGACAGTTCGTCAGGCCTAGTCGGGGCACAATTTTAGACACTTTTCTCTGTGTTTCTCGGGTGCTGCTGTTGCTGATGCCGCCGCCATAATGACAGCACTCATCCGTCATTGTCCGGGGGTGTTTTTTTTTTTAGGTTTTGTGAGTTTCCAACACAGTGCCCAAAAAAAAGCAGCGCCTCATATCATCAAGACAAGTCAAAGCAACTGTCCTGTCCGGTGTATTGCATTTTTTCGAAAACGAAAAAAAAAATTCCCTGCACCCTCAAAAAATACCTAAAGGAAATGCTCGTTGAAAAAACAAAAAACCAAAACATGATACTAAAATTGAATTTTTCTTTCTTTTTTTTCCGTTTTGTTGTTCCATATTTCAATTTGGGTTTTCTATTTTTTGTTCCGTTCTCGTAGGCAAAGTGTAATCATGCCATGTACAGTTTTTGTGTGCCAGGCTCTTCCTTGGTTTTGCTTTTTGCCGTGTCGCTTAGATTGGAACATGTGCGTTGCCAACACCAAAACCAAGCGCCCCAGTGCGGACCGGGAACTGACATCATGGGCATATGAGCATATACTATGTACATAGGTCCTAGCTGTCTCTCTGCCTGTCTGTCTGTCGGTCCTTTTTTGTGTATAAGTGTGCGTGCGTGTGTGTGTATATGCTAAGCCCGGGCATGGAACAGAGTGCACAAAATGTCGAAATTGATATTCGTTACAATGGAAACATTTCAATTTTCACTTGATGTTTCAGTTTTTGGCTTAGCCGTAACTCAATACGGGGGCGTGGTGCGGTCGGTACTTTATCAAAAGACTTTCAATTGGAATTGGAATTGATGTAGAAAATTGTTTCATTAGTTTGTGGCAGGTGTGAACTATGTTTAGGATCAAAGATACAAAATAAAATATATGGCCTGTACATATGAAAAAAATAAATTAATTACGCAATTAAGTGTTGGCATTTTTAGAAAAAAACGATCTCAATTAATTTTGGTAATTAATAGATATTATTTAATTTATTCTGTCTGGTTGTGAGTACACTGAGAAAAAAAAACGATAATTTCTTGCTTCTCGCTTGAAACTAGAATTTTCGGGGTTGATTTTTGTTTTATAGAGAGTAACGATTCTGCTTCAAGATCGTTTTCTTTTGTGTACCTAAATCCTAATGTAATACATTGTAGAACGATTTTAGATAGCGTTTTTTAGATAAGAGCGAAATTCTCAGATTTAAGAATTTTTGGAATTATTTCAATGAGAATTGCACTGCAGAGATTATTTAAAGCAAGAATGTATATTTTCTATGGAGAGTATTTTAATCTTGATTTTTTGCTTTAAGATCGTTTTCTTTTGCGTACCTAATTCTTAATGTAACAAAGTTAAGAACGGTTTTAGATAGCTTCTAAGCGAGAACGATTTTACGACAGCGATTCTTAGATGAGATAGAAATTCTCAATTGAAGAATTTTTGGAATTATTTCCATGAGAATTTCGAAGATCATTTAGAGCTCTCAAAGATCATTTAGGGCAAGAATGTTTAGTCCCTAATGGAGAGTATTTCAATATTAATTTTTGCTTCAAGATCGTTTTCTTTTGTATATGAAATTCATTGTAGATCATAGATCGCTACTAAGAGAGAAAATATTGCTTCTCTAGAGCTTTTAGTTGCTCAGTGCAAGAATGCTTAGTTCCTATGCTGAAATGAGAGAGTATGCTAGTCTCAAGTTAGGTGGAAACTTTATTTTTTTTTTGTACAAATTCTACTTTAGAATAAGATCAAAATTTTATGTTCTGCGCTTGAAATAAGAATGTTTGGGATTGATTTTTCTATTATTGAGAATAATACTCTGCTTCAAGATCGTTTTCTTTTGTGTACCTAATTCTTAATATAATAAAGTTTGGAAGTATTTTAGATAGCTTTTAAGAGAGAAATTCTCAATTTAAGATTTTTTGGAATTATTTCAATGAGAATTGCTCTCAAAGATGATTTAGGGCAAGAATATTTAATTCCTATGGAGAGTATTTGAATCTTAATTTTTGTTTCAAGATCGTTTTATTTTGTATACGAAATTCATTCATTGTAAATCGCTTCTAAGAGAGAAAATATTGCTCCTCAAGAGCATTTAGTGCTTAGCCTAGTTCCTATGCTGAAATGAGAGAATATTCTAATCTCACTTTAAGGAAAAATTTTATATTTTTTTTTGTACAAATTCTACTTAAGAATAAGATCAGAATTTTATGTTTTGCGCTTGAAACAAAAATTTTTAGGGTTGATTTTTCTATTATTGAGAATAAGGCTCTGCTTCATGATATTTTTTTTGCTTTGCTAAGATGGAGAAAAATTTTATCTTAATTTAAGGAGAGCATAGTTGTTCTTTAAAGCAATTTTTACTTTAATATATGATCAGCTCTTTTTCGAATGTTGTATGTTTTTTTTATTTCAAATTTTTAATATTACGATTAAAGGTGTGACTCAGGACTACTTTCTCGAAATCCGACTTCTCGCGATTCAGCTGTTTGATACTGAGCCGTGCATGAGCCGGATTCGCTGGAGTAGATTTTGGTGGAATAGTCCCGCGAATTATGTAAATTGAGAGATTGCCCACCACTCACTTAAAGACTGCCTCCGCGCTAAAGCATTGGTGACGAACGATCTCATAACACAATTATCTTTGTGAATATCGATATTTTCGTGAAATATTTTAATAACTGCCTATAGTAAGGATGATATAAAAAGTATTATATATATATCCCTAATTATATAAAAGAGTTTTTTTTTCTCATCTTTTTGAATATAATTTCAAGTGGGCCTCACTGAGCCGCTTGCGGTGATGGAGGGGTGGGGGTCGGTGAGCGAAGTCCCCTAGTAATTCCATGAATGACTATATTAGGCTAGTTGAAAAAAACGTGCTCTACAAGAAAGTTTTTGAAGTAAGTCTTTGAGACGTCACACTCCTTTCTTTGGAATTACAAAATTGCTATACACGGCACAGGATCATGTAGACGAAGCGGACGCACACTCTTTAAAACCGAGTCACTAGCTCTGCCGACCCATCAGCTGCTAAACCGTAGGGTCTTTCCACCCTCCCTTCCGTCTCCTTCGGGAGTACGACTTTCCTCGAACTCCGCTCCTTCTGCTTCTTATCGTTCCTTTCCAACACTTTTTGCTCACCTTAACAGAATCTTAAAGTTACTTCGCCTAAAAATGTTTACTTCAAAGCTCTCTTTCCCATCTGGTCACACTAAAAAATATTCACCCAAAAAAACACCAAACACATACGAGTTGACAAAAAAAATACTGAAAACATATTTTAACACTTACCAACACTGCAACATTTCTATTATGGTTAATTAATATTCAAACCCAACAATCAACCACAAATGCGCTGTCAACCAAATAGTACATGAAACCATTATGCCACCAAAAAGAACTCTTGATATTTGCAGATACCCCACACGTTGCCATTAAGGATGAAACACCCACACACACACACTCACACACACACACACATGCTTAGACGCATATGGACGACAAACCCCAAAGCTCCAACTCCAGTTGCCGCTTTAGCTGCAGCCTCAGCTCCTGGGGGACTCAAGAGCGCTCTTGTCAGCCAGGCTGCCTGCTGTTTCAGCCGATGCCGTCACTGCCGCTGCTGCTGCCGGCGACGGCGACGCTGCTGCTGCTGCTGTTGCTGGTGATGATTACAATGATGGCTGTTGGTTTCCTTTTCAAGCTTTTGTTGCTGTTGTTGTCTTTGGGCGCTTTTTCGTACGCGTGTGTGTGAGTGAGTGTGTGTTTTTTGTGCTTTGTTTTGGCTTTTGTTTCGTCATGTGTGCATTTCATTTCATTTGATTTCCTATGGTGGCGGCTCTACGCCGCTCTGCGCTGCGCTGCGCCGCTCAGTGCGCCCATGTTTGTTCTTTTGACAGGCAGTCAACCCGTCGTCATTTCATTTGTTCACCAGCGCGCACTCAGCCATGTTGCCCTGCCGCACCACTACCCTATCCAAGCATCCACCACCACCATCACCACTACCAATACACCGACACCACCCGTTAGAGCCACAGTCAGAGCAGAGCAGAGCCGTGTAGCCACAGCCACGGCCACAGTTGTGCGCTACCCTGTACAGCAAAACGCCGTTTCCTTTCCCTTTTCCAGTTTCATTTCCCGTGCGCCCCTTACGTTTGCCTGCCTGCCTGCCTCTGCCTGCCAGCCCGCCTGTCAGTCTAACCGAGCGTCCGTCGACATGGCACGCTGTCCGGCCATTTTGATTTATGTGCGTTTCATTTCGTCGTTCAATACTCATATGCGATGCGGAATGTGTGCGGATATGGGAGTTTGGAATATCTTTTGCCAGTCACTCTGCATGCCCGCATCTCTGTCTATACGAGTATGTGTGTGTGTGCGAGTGTGTGTGTGTGTGCCCATTAGCTGTGCATGGGAGGTTCTAATTTCGAGTCTAGATCTAGTGCGACCGTGTTGTAACTGCTGCCAGGACATGCGCCACGTAACATTTTTGATTTTCGTCTTTGTCAGTTCAGTTCAGCTCAGCTCTACTCGGCTCTACTCGATTCAACTCCTCGACTTTACCCTTGTTACATGTGCATAAGTTTGAAATTTCAATTCAACGGATTTGCCGAGAATTGTTTTTGATATGTTGGTCATTGTCTAGGTTTTTGTTGTTATCCTTGTTGCTGTTGTTGACTGTGTCGGGTGCCAGTGACATGGGGGCGCTGAGCCGGCTGCTCCTGCTAATGATGCTGCTGCTGCATCACTCAGGCGCAGGATGAGGGTGTTTTTAAAAAGGATGTGAACTGCGCTGGTTTAGTTAATGCAATCACTAGAATTGCTCTGCTTAATGGACGTTAAATGCGCTTGAAACAGATGCCGAAATAAATTAAATTAAATGTTTGGGAATTGCACATATTTGCAATGGGAAATTTGGGCAGAACAATAGTGTCACGCGAAAGGATTCCATGCGAAATACTTCTATTGCAGTTGTGTAATTATGTTAAATGGCCAATTTAGAAGAGCGTCTAAATTGTATCAAGGACTTTTTGTTTAAAGTTAAACAGTAGCGAGGTGATAAATCAAAAGGTACAAGTTTTATTTTAAAAGATATATGAAAAAACGTAAGATGGATAAGAATTAGAGCTAGAATGATTTTATACGACATCAGGAAGCTAAGAGTAGATTTTTGCTCATGAAGTTTATTAATATATACCAAATATACATTTTTTTCAAAAGAACTCTTTTAAAGGCGTTAAAAAACAATCTTATGTATAAAATACTCCTCCGAAACGGCTGGACCGATTCTCATGAAATTTTGTGTGCCCATTGGGTAGGTCTGAGAATCGGCCAACATCTATTATTTATGCCCAGGGTTGCCACTACCAACATTTTTTTTATATTTTTACCAAACTTCTCCGAAACGGCTGTACCGATTCTATATATATTAAAGGAACTTATGTTTTAAGTGTTACGGGTGTTCTCATGAAATCGTCAATGAATTTGAAATCTAATTTTTGTGTGTGTTAGAGGTTGTCAATACAGAGGTTTCAAGCTTATTGCGATGTGTTTGTGTGTGTATTGGTTCGGAACTATGCTTGGCGATGGCTGATAAAGCATTAGGACAATTGGGAATCCCGTCTCCTAATCGATCAAAGCATGATCTACTTCAATTGAAAGAAATGCAATGAATCAAATTAATTATCAATCTAATCGTACTGCCATGGAACATGAAGATCGCAATGAACGTGAAAGAATTCGGTTAAGACAGACCCGTGAACCGCCACATTCGACTAATAATGTTGCAAGTTTGAATCGAGCTGCAAACTAATCTAAAAATCTTATATTTTTCCAGATAAGCTAACTAGAGAATCTTACGATGTTTAATCACTTTAAAAGTATTCAAAAAATTTGGGCAGGACAACGCCTGACGGGCTCTCTAGTTTCAATATAAAAGCAAGAAACTAATTCGTAATCTATTAATTTGAAAATCGTAAAGATGTTTAAGAAATTGAAATTTTTAAGAGATTATTCTGAAAAAAATATAAACATAATATATTGGTCCGTGCAGCTTATTCTATCTTGCTCCCACCAGATATAGGGTGATTTTTCTGCGATTTTACGGCATATGCCAAAGTCAAGGAAAATTGGTTTTGCTTGCTTTCGATTTTTTCCGATACTTTAATTTAGCCGTCTATTGCGTAGGATTAATATCTATGAACCACTTACCTTGAGGCGAAGTCAAATCATTTGAGTACAGGGATACCAGTTGCAATGAATTTTTAATCAGGGAGGTTCCATTTGAAATACCTAAAAAAATAAACACATAAGTCTATTACAATTTACTTGTATTTAATATTATATATATTAATATATAGAATATTTTTTTAAATATAAAGTCAGAATTAATTTAAAGCTTATAGCTAAAAGAATCATACTTTAAAATTTAGTCGTGGCAACAAAGGCTAAGTTACTATCTCAAAAGTTGGTGTTTTTTTATTCGTGGCGATTACCGAAATATAAAAAAAAAGGGACAAAAATTTGTGGTATTTTTTGAGGTTAAAGTAGATTCCAACGTACTTAAGGCCAGTTGTGTTTCAGTAGATTCGGATTTAGCTTGTCGAACTACATAATAAATCTTAAGCCTTTTCCCCAGTTCATAAAACTTTTTTGTGGCTGCATAATTCTTTAAATAATTCTCTTAAATCGTTTAGTTAACATCAACTATGCGTTTAAGATTAAATAATAAAATAATCACCCTATATGAGGGATATAGTCAGAAATGAATGCGTTCAGAAGTATGGCAGAAGAAATCGATTATGCAAGAAATCGAGGAGAGACAGCTAAAATGGTTCGGACATCTACATCGGATGGACAAGTCAAGAAAAGCCAAACAGGTACTGGAAATGAGAACGGAAGGCAATGCACCGAGAGGAAGACCCCGAAAAACTTGCGAAAATCGCATCCAGGATATGGGAAGGATGAAATGCAGAACCCTGGCCCGGGACCGACCTAATTGGAGAAGATGGATATCCCGAGGCTACCCCGACGCCTAACAGCAAATGGGGATTGAAGAAGAAGAAGATAATCACCCTATATAGATTGTGCTTTAAGAACATAGTAAAACGTAGTATTGTTCAAAGGTATTATGGCTTTTAGGTATTAAATTTTAGTTCACAAAAAATTGTGTAAATAATTTGAGAGCATATTTCTTAAAAGATAAATATCAGCACTTTGCTTCCACAGGATTCAAACAGAACACTAACAGTCTCAACACTTTTTACTTAAAAAAAAACATCCCATAGAAATTAGTTCGGACCGTTAAAAATTCCAATAGTGAGTTTAGTTTATAAAAAATATTTATAAAAAAAAACGAACCTATCAAAATAAATATTTATAACAATTGCTTTAATAGCTCCTAAAAGAAGTATGGAGAAAAACGTGATAGTGCTCAGCAATATCATAAAATGTCTCCCCAAATCCTCTGCAGAATTTAGTGCACGCAGTTTTTGTTCTAAATTTAATTTCACAGATAATTCTTTAAATAAGTTTCCATAACTGATAAACTAGTCGTGTGCAGCAATATCACGATATATTTTTCAAATGTGAATATCGAACCCACAAAAAATCACCCTATAAATGCTCACAATTGTTACTCCAGTTTCCATTGCGTTGACTAAATCCAGTAGTTTTCCGCAATGCCAAAAAAAAGTTCTTAAGAACTATATCACAAATAAACACCTAAGAAAATCACCCTATAAATGCTCACAATTGTTACGCCAGTTTCCATTGCGTTGAATAAATCCAGTAGTTTTTCGCAATGCCATAAAATAGTTCTCAAAAACAAAATCGCAAACACTTAAAAAAATCACCCTATCTAAGTACTCACAACTGTTGCTCTAAAGATTTTAATGCATTTATAATTCTCTAAATAAAGTTATCAACAATTTTCATTTTTTAGTATTCAAATGCAGAACAGCATTTAAATTTATTGCTTCACGCAATTAACGCTTAAATATATGCAAAGGGATATTGAAAATGAGTTTTTTGAAAAAACAACAAAAACAAAGGCTCTCAGACCAAGTCATAATGAAGCAATAAAGCCATTCATGTGGCCAAGAGTCCTTAGAGGTAGCCTCAGCAGGCAGACGGCAGCAGCGCCGTTCACTGACCGAAGCCAACGACGACCAAGAGAGACCAAGCGACCAGGAGACCGACGACACTCTCGATGACTTCCATGTTTCCACGCTTTTCACTTTCAATTGTAACTCAACTTTTTACTATTTTATGCCTGCGCTCTACAATACCAACAACAACAACAATTGCGCCGCCAAAAGCAATAAATCTTTTCGTATAAAAAAAAAACAAAAAAAAAATTCGTGTTTGTTGTGTGCGCTTTGCCAACGCCGGCAGCGACGCCGGCTGCAGCGTAGAACGGCAAACAGCGCCGGCATATTTGTATTTCATATGCATGACGGTAATTTTTGTGATTATGTTGTTGTATCTGTATCTGTGTGTATCTGAAGCTGTATCTGTGGCTGCCGCTGCTCAAATTCAAGTTCAGCTTGTTCTCACAAAAAAGAGGAAAAAAAAAGTTAAAAGGGTTTCCTGGCGACAAAACAAACAAAAGCAGCAAAAACCCGCTGTCGACGGGAGGGGGAGGAGCCATGGTTTCCCTTTTCTTTGCAACGTGCTGCAAACTTCATAGTAAAAAACTGTCTGTAGATAGATTTATTTTTATTTGAAATATTATTAAATATTCATGACAACAATTATCGGCAGAGAATCAAAGCGGCTCATAGAAACATTTATTTATTTACATTTTGTAAGCGTTTATCGATTGCATATTGTTTTTTTTGTACAACGTACTATGTGAATTAATAATAATATAGAAGCTGGTAATAAATTTATTTTTAAAACTTCTTACACACAGTTAGCTTTATTAATTTATTCATATTTTAATATTTTACACTTTTTGATGTGAAATTGTTTAAGCATTTTTACTTCAATTACTTCGTTATTTCTTAATTTACGCTTAGCAACATTTTGACAACAAGTCTTGCGCGCGCAACATGTTGACAACGCAATTGCTTAGCAGCAAATGTTGCGCGCTTACAGTGCGGGTCACAATCGTTGGACAAGCAAGAGAGTCATAATTTAAATGTGCTGTGCATGTTTGTTATTGTTTTAAAAAAATAAAAATAAATAAGTTATTATATTTAAGATTATTCAATTCAATTCAATTTATTCACACAAAAACTTAGACGTTATGAATAGTAGTAGTAAATTGTTAAAATTCAAAGTTCAGGCTAAAATATATACCTTTTCTACTGAGTTATTAAGTTATTATGGATATAACATATATATAGCATTAGAGTCTTAAGAGGCGGGGAAAAACTTACAAAAAACCCATGAATATGAGAAATTAAGATTATTCATATTGCCATTTAGTAAAGTTATAAGTGACTTTATCAAAAAATTTATCATTAATCTTACATACAAAAATCCTTATTATCCAAGAGAATTGAAAGCTTCGCTGGTTGCGCTCTTTAATTTTAATATATTATAAACTCATTCTTAATGGTCTAATAGTTTGTGGAAAAATGTGTTATACAAAAAAACTTTCTACCATTTTTATTTATTAATTTTTTCCCCGACTTAAGTTTGTTTTCAATTTGCCTACTACCGACTTTTTACTACACTTATTATTTTTTTGATGGCAGCATATTTTCTCAGGAAGATAAAAATCTAGATCTAGAAAATCTACACAAAATTATATTTGATATTTTAGAAAAATTGATTAAGAGTTTGAAACATACTAATTAGGTATTTATTTATAGTTCGGAAATGTTTCTACTAACGTTTTTTACTACATATATGTGTTGCCTTGATGGTAGCAGATTTTGTAAAGAAGATAAAAATCTAAATTTAGAAAATCTACACAAAATTATATTAGGAATTTTATAAAAATTGATTACGAGCTTGAAACATACTAATTAGGTATTTATTTATAGTTCGGAAATGTTTCGCAAAATCCGTTGAAAAGATTACCTTAACAGAGTATTTCGAGCGAATTGGTAAAAACTCATCACGTATAGATATAAGCCGTCAAGAAAAATTTTGTATCTAAATTTTATATTATCTTGAGTTAATAAATTACTAAATATTTTAAGTGACGTTTGTTTAGAATTTGAAATCCTCTAAAAACTTCTAACAGCTTGTAAAATCGCCTTCTGGTATAAATTGTCCCATTAAAGTAAAAAAAAGGAAAAAAAACTCATCACGTAAAGAAATAAGGCGTCAAGAACAATTTTTATTTGCTCTGAATTTTATACCATCGTTGGTCATTACTAACTATTTTAAGTGATTTTTGTTTAGAATTTTAAATGCCCTACATAACTTCTAATAGCTTGCAAAATCGCCTTCTGGCTTAAATTGACCCATTAAAGTGGTTTCACTGCTTTCGATTTAAGGTAAAAAAACGAAATAAGTCACTTTTACAAAAATTGCGTTTTTTTAATTTCATTGTATAAAATAGGTCTATAGATTTATGTTTTTCTGGCTTTCCTTTGTTTGCAACAATAAATTTCTAAGTTGCAATCATTATTTATAATTTTTTCAGCTATTATTTCATATATTTTCTGAAATAATAGCATCCATATATTATTATGGATCTGTCTGGTATAAGCTTCTTAAAGAATGTTAATTTTAACTTACTTAAAGGAATGGAAATTATAATTTTTACCAAATAATGATTTCAATGCAAAAAATGTTTATAATAAAATGTAATGTGGTGGTGCTGGTAGTTAAATGCTTGGAACTATTGAGCAGAGTAAACCAGTCGTGGGTTTGATTCCCGCTTAGGCCTGGTCAAAACAGACAAAAGGCCTATGTTGCTCTGACTACAAAACCTTTATAACTTAGAATTTATTCTACTTTACAATTATAAAAAAAAATGCATTTAAATGTAATTTATTTCAAATCTGCCCCAAAACAACCGGTAAATTTTTTCTTTAAAAATATAATTTATTTATTTTAAATCAGAAAATTAGAAGAGCATTTTTCAATATAATGCAGAAATATGAAATATAGTAAATGTTTTTGATTTTCTATTTTTATGCTGAATTTAAATTTAAGCTTCAACCTGAATGTAGTGTTAAATGTTTGTCACTAATAGGTTAGGTTACACTGGCTGGCCACACATAGCATAGACCTTTTGGTCCTTAGCTGAGCCAGGTTGGAGGTTATTAAACGAAGTCACAAAGAAAAAAAAACAATTTTTAAGTTTGGAAATTCGATTGAGCTAAAAAATCATAAACTATAAGCCAAGAATATGGTATTTGGAACATTTTTGTTTAAGCATTAATGTTGAAAAATATTAATATTTATTTTAATTAATGGAATCAAGAGAATTTAATACTTTTATCTACAGATATTATTTAATGTTCTCAAATTTAAAAACTATAAAGATGGCATCGTTTTAAGCATTATTGTCTAAAATGCAAAAAAATACACCAACCAATTTTAATAAATAAAACATTCATAGCGCATTTGTACCTACGCACGCGCCCTGCACTGTTTGCCGTTTGCCTGCTTGCCTGCTACAAAAACAATGCCGCCATTTATCATTTTCGTGCTTGGCCTGCTGCTCAGCTCATTCGCATTCGCGCGCTGAGAGCTCGCTCGAGCAAAAATGTTGCTAGCAACAAAGCAAAATGTTGGCAACATGCGAAATAGATTTATTGGAATGTTTACGAGCCGGGCTCATTGTGATTCACTGCCCGCAGTGTTGGTTAGTTGTTTCTGAATGAACGTGCCAAATAGACGTGCCGTCGACGTGTTCGGTTGCTCGCTCGCTCGTCTCGGTTTAAGATACTCGAATTACGTTTCGTCGTCGTCGGTCTTTCGACTTTTAGCGTTTTTTTATTTACGTTTACGTTCATGTTCATGTTCATTCCATGGGATCTGAGTTCGCGCGCGGGTTCCAAACTGAAACTGAAACGTTGATTTACAGAACAACAAAATTAAATATATATAAAAAATAAACAAAAATAAATTCGTGTGCATTGTGTGGCGGACTGTGGCTAAAAAGAAGTTTTTCGTGTTGGATTTTATTTCAAGTTTTTTGGCTCGCCAGGACCAACAACATAATAGTGACATAAGCGCCCTTTTGCATGTGACAAGCTCTGTCCTGTCTCTGTCTTTGTGTCTGTCCTGTGACAGACTCCGCTGACTCTGTGTGTGTGTGCAAAGTTTTGGCTTAAATATTTTGGCGCAAAATGAAAGAGTGCAGACAGTGTTGCAAAGTGAAGCAAGTGTAAACGAAAATGACATGGAAAATACGTAGAAAATTTCATTTGGCCTGACAGCAGCTAGTAGAGACTTGGAGTTGGAGTTGAAGTTTGAGCTGAAGCTGCAGCTGGAAAGTCAAGCCAAGCTTCACGTCAAAAAGTGTCAAAAAACCAAAAAAAAAAAACTTTTCGATTGTGACTTTATAAAAAAATTAATTTTCTACAATTTTGTTGCTTATCAGCAGCATTGAACTTTATTTTTCCAAGGGGCGCTGAGATGTCACCAGCACTTGGGCAGCAGCAGCCAGAGCAGCAACAAAAACCACATCTACAGACACCAACCGGCGTGCCACGTTCCGGTCTGAAGTGTATATTTTTCGGCGCAACTTTTGCCAATTTTTGGCGCTGCCTCAGCAACACCGCCGCCACCAGCGCTGAACCCCGCTGATAAGCCCGGGGGCGCTCAGTTTTGATAAGGCAACATAAGACAACCATCGCAGACAGCTGGAGAAGATTCGTGCTACTGAGTCTACTGATACTAGAACGACCGACCGAACAAAAGCCAATTGATTTCGCTTGCTTTTATTATCATCATATATAGATTGGCTCGTCGTGCATAATATTTTGTTTATGGGTAAAAAACGAAAATCGTCGCGTCAACATCGAAATTATTTGCGTTTGCGTCTTCTTGTCCTTTCGTTTATCGTTCTGATTGCCATCATCGTTGTGAGACTTTTATTAATTTTGCTTTTGTATCGTTTGCAAAATTTCAAAAAATTCAAAAAGTTCAGCCCGACGCCGCCAAAGCAAAACGCTGCATTAAAACTGATAAAAAAACAAATCGAAATACTCAAATTGAGATTTAAACATTCGCCTTGTGTTGGTGTGTGCTTAGTTTTTGTATAAATTTTGATTCAAATTGTGATTGTCGGTTTGTAAATAAAACATTGCTAATAAAATAAATCGTAATATCTAAGCGTAGTGCGTGTAAATCTTAAAATATATAACAAATGATCAAACGTCTACGTTTATAAAAAAGCAGAAATTGTGATATTAAATTAAATTAGCATACGTAGTACGCGTAAGAACTTAGGCATTTAAAAAAGAAAAAATCACAACTTTGTAGTGTAAATAAATAATACGGAAATTACCAAGTATATTAAGTATACGTAAGCTGAGCAAAGTACACAACAATATATACACACATATATATATATATTTTGGGCACCGATTTTTATAATATTGACAAGACTACACCTACAATTTCAAATATCGCAAAAAGACACATAACAATCACAAACTAAGGTAATTAAATTAAAATTAAATGCATTTTTATTTTATTGTATTAAAAGTGGCTATAATTATATTAATTGTCTGTATCGGATTTCGTAATCGTTGCTCATTTTGAGTTTTAAAAAAAAAGCATTTCATCATTTAAGTTAATCCAATAAAATATTTTTTCAATTAGCAGCAAAATACTTCAGCTAAATAGCACAGTCATAACAAAAAGCTGGAATCAGATTTTATAGCCGGATTATTGAGAATCACCTATTTATTTTATAAAAACTGTATTTAAGTCGCTTCAAAAATATCTCAATTTTCAATTGTTTACGAATATATTATATACCCTGCACTTTCAGGTCAATGAGTACATTAAGTTTGTGCAAAAAAAAATATGTGTGACATCTCGAAAGGAAACGAACAAAATCCCACAATTCTTACCCCAAAATGTTTAGAAGGAAAAAAAAAATAATTAGGTATGTCCTTATTGCCGAAGACCATTAGAGTTAGGGACATGAAATCAACATTGAGATTTTTTTAATTCCATAGTCCTTAACTGAATTTCGAGCATTATACCCGAATTTTTTGATGAAGAATATAGAAACTTGCGCACAAGAGCAGAGCCGATTTTTTCTAATTTAGTGGAATATTTTGGGAAAATATAACCCATGCAACAACTTATTGTACCAATAAAATATGTTAAGTTTTAATTTAGTTTTTCGACGCTTTAGTTCTTTTTAGAAATCAAATTCTTGCGAACATCTATCAAAAAATGCTAATAAACATTCTTATTTCTTATATTATTATTTGTATTCTTATGAATATCTAAAAACACAATTTTAAAAAGCTCATAGATTCATAGATTCGGTAACTTTCAAAGAATCTTCTTTCATTTTTGCACACAAAACCAGAATCGAACCACTTTAGATTTTTGGTTAAAAAAAACGCGGACTCATTTCTTATATTAAACCATTTTTTTTTTCAATAATTATATATACGATTATTTCTGTAAAAAACCAAAAATATTTAAATATTTTAAAATAATATTTCACTTTACAACGATGATTTGCAAACTGCACAATAATAATGAAAAATCCGCCGTGCTTTAAATTTCACAGACAGAAAAAATTTTATTCATTTCGCTTTTTTTCCGGATTTTTTGTTGTCAACAACTTCTTATGTATCCCCAATTAAATTCGATACAATCTCATAATTCTTTTCAACATTGTTGCCATATATTTTAGATTGATGAAAACATTCAATATTTTATAATTCCGTCTTTCAAATAAGTTTATATGATTATAACATCTAGAGCCACAATATTTATTGAAACTGACCACGATTTAGCTATTTTCATATAAATCTAGAAAAATTGGTTTTAATACCCTGTACCGTATGGTACCAAGGGTATATTAAGTTTGTGCAAGCCGAAAATGTATGAAACATATAGAAGGAGACGTCGGAGACACCCCAAAGTTACCTAAAATATGAGCAGGGTGAATAGAGAACTCGATATACCCATGTCCGTCCGTCCGTGTGAACGCCTAGATCTCAGAGATGGTAAGAGCTAGAGTTACCAAACTTTCACATTAGATCCCATATTAATCCATAGGAGACAAGTTTATTTTATTTTTTTGATATCGGGGATAAATTATATAGCTCCCATGGGGGTGTTTGAGATGATCTCGACAAAAAAAAAAAAACGTTTTAGATGAATAATTTGTTTGTTTTTGAAGATATCGTAACCAAATTTGGAATTCGAAAGTTTTTTCCCCAATCACTGTACCAAATTTCATCAAAATCGGTTGACTATATCATTAAGCTCCCATAGGACCGATCGGCCAAAATAACTTTTTTAAAGAAAAAATTCGCTATATTTCGTTTTTTAATAAAGACATCGTAACCAGATTTAGCGTTTGGAAATTTTTTAGACCACTTAAGCAATGTGCCAAATTTGAACAAAATCGGTTGACTATATCATATAGCTCCCATAGGTCCGATCTTCCAAAAAATCGATTTTTTAACAAAATTTGTTGTGTTTCGTTTGTTTGTTAAGATATTGGGACCAAATTTGACATTCGTGAGTATTTTATAGTTCCTAAGCACTGTACTAAATTTAATCCAAATCGTTTGACTAGATCATATAGCTCCCATTGGACCAATCGGTCCAAAAACACGTTTTTTATATAAAATTCGATGTGTTTTGTTTGTTTGTAAAGATATTTGAAAAAAATTTGTCATTCAGATCTTTTTTAAGGTATGTAGGCACTGTGTCAAACTTTATTGAAATCGCTTGACTATATCATATAGCTCCCATAGGAACAATCGGTCAAAAAAAAATTTTTGCTTAAAAATTCTTCTGTTTTTGGATTTTCTGAAGGAACCTGATTTTATTGCAAGCTAGTGATACAGCGTATACCAAAGTCGTCCGCGCCCGACTTTCCGTACGCCATTTTTCATTTATGAAAACAATTTTTGAATAGATCGTGAGTCAAATTTTTTGGTACCATGCAAAGAACCTTCTTTTATTATTGAAAATTGCAGCCAAATATGAACCACTTCAGTTGTTTGTTAAAAAACGTGAACTCATTTTAAAATATGTTTCTTATATGAAACCATTTTTTTTAAATATTTATATAGTAAAAACCAAAAAATTTTTAACAAATATTAAAATAATGTTTCATTTCGATCCTTGCAAATATCGATGATTTCGAAACTGTGCCACTAATCCACCGTGCCTCGAATTTCGCAGAAAAAAAATATCTTTTTAATTTTTATTATGTATCCCTAAATTATTTCGATAAAATCTCATATTTCTTTTCAACATTGTTGACATAGCTCTTTACTTTTCAATTACTTCATATCGTTTACATTTAAGATTGATTAAAATATTCAAGAGTTTATTATTCCATTATTATTATTGCCATTTAAATAACTTTACATATTTATAACTCCTTTAGCTTTATTTTCACATAAAACTAGAAAAATTTTTTTAGCCAAGACGTCAACCCTCTGAACGTGTAAAAAATTGGTTTTGGGTTGTATCAGAAAAAATATTACTGAAACGAATTATTAAGAACATCTATCTTTTGACACTATTTTGCAAATTCGATTTGAATTCTCTTGCAGCAAAACAGTCGTACTATACTCGGACTACCAACCGGATTACCAACCGACGAAATACAGAAAAAATTAGGAAAAATCATTAAAAAATTTGTTATGATTTCTGGTGAGAAATAATGCATATTTTTAATCTTTAAAAATTGTCAAAAAGCATTCAACATCGATTTTGTTTTTACATTTTGATCAATTTTTGTGGAAAATATAATTAAATACTTGGAAAAAGATATGAAAATATAAGGGTATATGACAAAAGTTAATCGGCCATATTATTCTTACGCACTTAGAATAACTTTTACCAGCATTTGAAACAAAGTTAAGGCCATTGCTATTTACAGAACACATCCGTAATTTTTTGCAATTACAAAGTGTTAATAATCATGTTTACAAATCTGACTACTTAAACGCTTCAATACTCTTTGCTCTCACAAACTTTAAAAATATTACTAACTATTTATCAAAGTCACAGGGAATGCCTCGAACAATATGTAATTTATAAACTTGCATAAATTGCGACTCTGCCAGAGCAATAATAAAATTTACATAAATGCTTGTCAATAATTCAGAGTAATGATAGAATTAATACCGCACCAGTACCGCCCACCCCACAAGCTGATAGAGCACATTGAAATTTCTCATAATTAATTTCAAAACGAGAACCGAATCGATGCGAATCAGCGATGATATTCATGGCTAGTTGCAATTTAATTAGATCATTAAAGCGGTTCATAAATCTTTTTCACTCGGCGCACGACGTCAGATAGTAGTCAAAACGCTAGAGCGACATCGGAGGAGCAGGAGGAGGCATCGAGAAGGCAGACAGCAGGTTTTACAAACAAATTAGCTTGTAATCGCAAATCGCAAATCGAGAGTTAAATACTTGTGCGGGTCAATAATCAAACAAGTAGTTCTGAAAACAACAACAACAACGACAACAAGAACAGGAACAGCAGTAAAATGACAAAAATGGCAAACGATGTTCATAAAAATTGTGCAAGTAAAGTCGAGCATGACTGACTATAAAATACTCTTTCTTGTAGTCTTTAAAAAGAAAATATCACATTTCCCGTAGCACAACTTTAGCTGTAGAAATTACTAGAGATGAAAGCGGAATAAAAGTATTTTCGTGGTTATCGGGTGTAAGTTTGCATCCGAAGGCAAAAATTCGGCTTAGCAAAAAAGAAAACATAGGATTATTTCGCTTTCTTCAATGCGTCCTTATCATAAAGATTTGCGCCATTATGGTTCTCGAAACAATTTTAATTTCAATGAATCATGTTTTGAAAGCATTTGCTTGTAAGCCTAGGTCGGATTAATAAAATAATTTAAAAAAATATATAAATATAGGATAAAGAGATAAAAATAATGTTTTGTTTCTATAATGCTTTAGAAAAATGTAACTGCTCAGTTTTATCTGATAACTTATGTTAATCAACCTAAGCTAAGCAATAAATTTTAATAACCTTAATAAAACCTGTTGGATTTCACCTCTTTATTTGCATCAAAGATAAAGGTAAAATCTTCAACTCATTTAACATTTTGACTCACTTCTTGACGTAATTGTTCCGAAAAGTAAGCTTACAATAAATAACCACAATGATACCAGAGAGTACTAAAACATAGAGGCGAAAATTCTCTCTTGAGTGTAAATCTTCGAATAATCGCGCGCCAGGTGGGGGTCGAAAACAATGTGCTTGCATATGCTTTTACACCAAGCGTCCCCACCTCGGCGCGCGATCTTTCAACGGGAAAAAAACTTTTTGAGTTATTTCGCCTCAATATATTTTAGTACTCTCTGCTGCTACACTATGCAAATTTTATACTTTTATTGTGGTCTGTAAACTTTTAATACACATTCGTTGTCTTTGCATGAGACAATACGAATTGTGTTTAATAGAAGTAGCATTGATATGAAAATTAAATAAAAATAAATATAAGATCTGTTACTAAAAATCAAACAAATATATTTATGTGGATGCGTTGTGAATAAATATTGTTGTTAAATTATCCGACAGAGATTAAAAAGTCCTAATGTTGTTGAAGGTGATTCAGGCAGATAAATTCAAAGTTGGAGTTAATTAAACACTGTATTTTTGACAAGAATTTGGATACAACACTTTTCGTTGCCACAAATTCGCTTTAGTGCTAAATTTTCCAGATTCTAAAAACATGAATTTTGTTTTTTCAAGGTTTTTGCTGATGTACAAAACAAAACAAAAAAATTTCCAAGTAAATCAGATTTTCAGTTCTCGAGTTATGGCTAGGCTGAAAATATTCTATTCGAAAATTGTTACCTTTCTTTCCGTCTGCTGTTACAAACACTTAAATGAACTTAATGTACTCTTTCGCACTGACAGTAGCAGGCATAAAAAGTAACAGCATCACATTTAATTGATGGCTTCCAGAAATAGTAAGACAGCAGAGTGAGCGAGAGCACATTTGAGAATGGCCGCCTGCTTATCTGTAAAATTGTGTGGGAGAATGAGAGCACATACAAACATGTGAAATAATTAGCGCATGCAGCGCGAGCAGTTGCAATTGCTCCAAGCAACAAAACGGCAACGCAGTAGCAGCGCTGCAGCAGCGTACGACGCCATCATCATCATTATGCTTTGTCAACTACACTCTCTCAGACACACACACACTCACATGTACAGCAATATGCAGAGAGGCAACAGCATGCAGTTGTTGTTGTTGTTGTTGTTGTTGTTGTTGTAAATGCAATAAATCATTTTACGCTCATATTTTGCGCATATTTTTAAGTTTTTCTGTTGCTCTTGTTGCATCTATTGAGTGTCGTGTCCACAATGCAATTCATGGGCATATCATTGTATGAGTGTGTGTGTGTGCTGGTGTGTATTTGTCTTTGTGTGCGGTTGTAATAATGATGTGGCATGGCGTGGCGTTAAGTATTTATGCAACAACAACAATTAAATTAATTGCAATCGTTACAGAAAATGACTTTATTTTAAATATCTTACTTTGCATTTTGGCCTGAAGTCTCATATTGTTTATTGTGGGTGGTTTTAAGTGAAATATTTTTGTGGTTAGTTAAAGGAAATTTTAAAAAATTTGTTTAAATATATGTAGCTTACTCAATCTTTTGGACAGATTGAGTTTTATGTGACTTGTTAACACAATGATGGCTTAAATTATGTAAATTTCAAGAGGATCTTCTTAATGCTCAGCGGCTTAACTTAACATAATTTTATAGAGCTTAACATGTGCGTAACATGAGTACTATGTGCTTTAACAGAGAGAAAGTTCTTAATAGTTACATTAAGTTAACAGCTTATGGCTTATGTTCCTGTAAGATATAATATACCTAAAGAATTTAAAAAAATATATATTGAAATAAACAACAAAGCAACAGAAATGTTGCTCTTTTTATATTTTATTTTGGTTGAAGATACAAAATTTTGGAACTCTGCAAACTCGTCAAAAAAAATTAAAATCTGCCAATTAAAATTTTTCAAATTTTCAGAGACTTGAAATTTATGAGAGATATTTTTTCGCAAATCTTTTTTAAAACCATGGGATGGAAACGGGATGAAAAAATTATATCTGTGATAACAGCATAAAACATTTGTAAATGAACCGTGTTAGTTACTTGATTTATATGTAACTCAAGAAAGGCTCCAACAATTTTTATGATCTATGATTTGTTTGATGTATGTACTTATGTCCGTGTTATCAACCCGAATACATGTATAAGTATATAAACATGGCAAAAAATTCACATAAAAATGATCTTATACTACTTTCTGAATGATATCTCGGGCACAAATGAACAGATTTCGTTGAATTTATTCAGTAACGACGCGTCGCGACCTTATAAATCTTTAAAAAAAAAACCCTTACGTAGGGAGTTTAAAGTCCCAAACCAGCTTCGCTCGAGTAGTATAATAAAATTATTATTAACTAAATTGCGATAAACTTTTTTTCATGAAAAGATTTATGTGTCAAACCAACCGACCGAACGAACCGAGAGTTACTAATGATTTAAAATAAAAAATCTTTTAAAAGTTTTGGAATTTGTTCCTCAAAATCAGTTTTCAAAAACATGATCTGAGAGTACACTTAATATTTGAAGCATATTATAAAGCCGTTCGAACTCAGCTAAAAACTGTAGGTCCCTGTTCTGTTCGAACAGTTTTTAATAGAGATTCAAACAGGGAATTATTCATATATTTGTTTATAAAGCATCAGATAGATATGATACCATATAGAAGCCCAATAACTGGAACACTTACTTCCAGCCCACCTCCAATTGACCTATTTCGGTATTTCACCAACAATTGCTCTCAATTCCTAGTTGTGTGTGTGTGAAAACGTTGATGGTCTCAGCTCCCATTTGATTAAGCCAAACATAGATTAATGGACATACCCTCAGCATTAAAGGTTGCGCACAATTCGCATTAATTTACATATCTAAAGCAAACCATTTGCCAGATCTACGTTCGATGAGAAACACGCTGACACAGATCTTCCCAAGCTCCAACAGCCCCAATTGTCGGCGCCAATTGATTAAGCGCTCTGTGACATTTCTATCTTAGTCAAAAGAAATTGAAATTAATGCCAGATTGATCTTTGCTAGAGCTAAAATAAATTGATGCTCAGCATATTATCGTCGTCATTCGATCGGATACTTTATGCAAATTTCTGTGAGAGCGGCAAAGACAAAGCTTAAATTAATAACAAAAGCAACTAAATGATTTTCAAACAACAATCACAATGAGCTCTGTGGTTAAGTGTTGTATAATTTAATTATAATGTTTTACAAATGCGGCAACAAGCAGGTTGGTTGGCTGGCAAGTTGCGGCTTAGCGGGCCGCACAGCTGGTTGCAATTTTCTAGCCAATTGTCATTTTGGCCAACATGACTGTCAACCAGCAGCTAACAGACTATAACATTATAATCCACAATATCATTATTATTATCAGCAACAACAACAACAACATCATTATCATCATCATCATTTGCAGCAGGAGCAGAAGTGGGCGCTGGGTTACATCTGCATTTGTCGCCACATCTGTGGAGTGCGCTTCGATGCGTTTTGTGACTCATGTTCGATTATGCAGCACTCTGTGGCACTCGTTGCAGTTTTGTCAACGCTGCGGTTGTAGTTGTGTGTTGCACTTGTATGAGTGTGTGAGTGAGTATGTGAGAGATATTTGTTAGAGATTATCGTCGACAGGTGACAATGACAGCTTCATTATAAAGCAATTAGTGTGATGTGTCGCCTCGATAGGCAGCAGGGGGCATTTCTCTTGGCTATAATCGTATACACCAACAACAACAACAGCAACCAAGTGGCTTAAACTGCATTGTAAATTATTTTTAATAGGGCCAGTAAAATACTGCAGAGCGACATATATATATAGTAACTTTGCCAAGACAACAGACATGGCAGTTGGGGGAGCGCAGCTTGGGCCAGACAGACTAAAAACTGCAAGTGACATGAGTCACATGAGTCAGCAAGGTGTAGCCTTAGCCCAACCCACGCACAGAAGATATGGTTATATTTTTAGAAACCCATGCAAGGGATGCAAAAAGATTTTGTAAACGGAACTAGTTGTCATAAATGCAGTTCTACTCACGAGAGCCGTTCCATAAACAATATTCTTTATTGAGAAGAGTAGCATAAAGTCGAGCTTCCCTATGGCGAATTCGCAGACGATCCGAATACAGGTAGATCGGCTTAAAAAAAAAAAATTGGATATACAGAAATTCCTCCTATCCTAAATGGAGATCATAAAGCATTTTATGCAATGATTTTTACAAAATGCGCGAACTCAGCTGTACTGAAAACTGCTCAAAATTTTTGTATGGTAGCCATATGAATTAATGCACCAATTTTGATCGAACTTCACAAAAATGTTAAGTTTAAAAACAAAATATAACTGATATCAATTTGGTTCCTAGGTAGGTGGTAGGTTAAGGCGACAGTTGGGACTGAAAGCGTCCCAACTCACTTAGGCCAAAAACAGGCCCTTTGTCGATACCGATAACGGTCAGTAAGTGATAATACGATATGTGAACACGACTTAAGAAAAATTTGAGAAATCGGATGAGTGGAAAATGCAGGATAACTTCTGGGAATTTGGGATAACTTCTGGGCCGTAAATTTTTAAATAATACAATTTTTCTAAAATGCATTTATATGATTTTTTTGTGATTTCCTAAATTTAAAAAATGGCGGACGTAATAGTCGGGCGCGGACGACTTTAGGATACCCTGTACCACTAGCTTGTAATAAAGTCCGATTTCTTCACAAAAAACTCAAAAACAGAAGAATTTTTAAGCAAAAATTTTTTTTGACCGATCGTTCCTATGGGAGCTATATAATATAGTCAACCGATTTCAATAAAATTTGACACAGTGCTTAAATACCTTAAAAGATATAAATGCCAAATTTATTTCAAATATCTTTACAAACAAACAAAACACATCGAGATATTCGTATAAAAATCGTGTTTTTGTGACAGATTGGACCTTCAATATCTTAAGACGCGGACACAATAGCATTTGTGACTAAATTTGATACAATATTTAGGGCGACAAAACAATCACGGTTGTTACCAATTTCCAGCTTATTATCTTTCATTCCGCAGTGAAACACCCTAATTTGACTGGGCTATGATATTGAAGTTTGGTCCCTAGGTAGGTGGCAGGTTAAGGCGATAGTTGGGTCTAAGCGTCCCAACTCACTTAGGCCAAAAATCAGGCCCTTTGTGATACCGATAATGGGAGTAAGTGGAGGGTGACCAACCGTCCCGGTTTTCCGGGACGTGTTACCAGAGTTTTGACTGCTTGTCAACCGGTGTCACCGAGTTCGCGCCGTGAAAAGTCCCGGATTTTTTCTCTAATGCTTATTTAACATTATCTACAAAGAAATTTATTGAAATTTAGTTTTTTTTGTTTTTTTTTTTAGGGACTTATCCACACCAAAATAGTCCGATATATACCTATATACATTAAAAAAGCGAGGTGGGAAATGTCCCGGTTTTAGACGAGGAATGTCTTAGATTTGCCTCTTTGGCATATGGTCACCCTGAATGTAAGTGATAATATGATATGGAACAGACAAGAAAAATTGGGGAAATCGGATGAGTGGACAAATGCAGGATAATGCTAAACATGAGAAACGGGTTCGAACTCACAACTTTTGGGAATTTGGGCCGTAAATTTTCAAATACAATTTTTCTAATATGCATTTATTGATATATTTTTGTGCATTATCCGGTACAGATTATAAAAATTTAAAAGTTTGTCTAATACACTTCCGGGAAAAAAAACTCCTTAAAATTAACAAAATTTATATTAAACGTTTGAAACTATTATAGGATATGAAATAAGTTGTTCCAAAGATTGTTCTTTTTATAATTCAATTCAATGTATTACTTCAACTGTAACAGGGAATTTTTTTGTACATTTAGAACGACTATACTTTTTTTCTCGTCAAAATATCCATCTTTAACTTTTACACACTTTTGCGACGATTCGAGGCATTCTGTTCACAAGCTTTTCAATCGAAAATCCGAATACAAATCCAAATCCTAATCCAAAACCGAATCCAAATCCGATCCCAATTCCGAATCCAAATCCGACTCCACATTCGAGTCCGAATCCAAATCCAAATCCGAATCCAAGCCACAATCGGCCTCCGAATCCAAATTCAAATCCAAATCCGAATGGTTCCAGCTATTTCCACGTCTTCTTTGATGCAATCTATAGAGTTGCTTTCGAAGACAGACACTGTTTCCTGACTTGACATAAACCTCATCCCATAGAAGTTGGATTTAGATCAGCGGATTGGACCGCCCACTATATGATTTTCCACGTTCTATCTTTTCGTGTACACACTTTTGCGACGATTCGAGGAATTCTGTTCACAAGCTTTTCAATCGAAAATCCGAATCCAAATCCAAGTCCTAATCCTACTCCACATCCGAGTCCGAATCCGAATTCAAATCTGAATCCAAATCCGATTCCCAATCCGATCTCCGAATCCAAATTCAAATCCAAATTCAAATCCAAATCCGAATCCAAATCCGAAATCCAAATCCGATTGATTCCAGCTGTTTCCATGTCTTCTTTGATGCAATCTATAGAGTTTCTTTCGAAGACAGACACTGTTTCCTGACTTGACATGAACCTCATTCCAAAGAAGTTCGATTGGATTTAGATCAGCGGATTGGACCGCCCACTCCATGATTTTCCACGTTCTATCTTTTTGATTATTTTGCAGATATGTTTTGCAAAGTTTAGATGAATGTTTTAGATCGTTGTCTTGCTGCATTAAGAATTTATGTTGTTGATAGTATAATAAACTTATTCGATCAATTTTTAAATACGCTTGAAGCCCTTTTCGAGTTCGCTAATTAATTCCGTATAATTTCTCAAGTGTCCGGAATATATTCGAATAAAGACAAATTGTAAATAAAATATGAAAAAAATATATATGTATAAATATACAATATTGTGACAAGTTTGACAAAAATTGCTCCACTTTTTCATATAGCTAACATGCAATTATTAAACCAGTGCTCTCTATTTCAAAGAGGCATTGCGTTACCTTCTAATTATAAGATCATGATGAAAGCCGTATGTTATTAGTAATTCGTTGAATGGAAAAATTTATAGAGAAGTTCATTATAGGAAAGTTTGATTGTATTTATCACTTTACTATATTTTCCTATCCATTTATGAAAAATCGTATTTCAGAATAAAAGCAGAAATTTAGTTTAAAATTTTTAGTTTATTTGTAGAATGGAAGATTTTGGAAAAAATTGACTTTCTTTCTTAAAGTAAATCATTTTACAAGCTCTACCCAGCTAATAGAACTAAGCTATTTTGTACTAATTGCTAGTATGTTGAAATTCTCCGAACCACTTTGTTTAATGTTTTGCATCCCTGAGATAGAAAAAAACCAGCAACAGGATGGTTTCGGATTTGCAAGTGGGGCGGGCGTCTGCAACTCCTTTAGCTGTCAGTCCTCATACTATATGCACTTGTCTGCAGCGTCTTAGTGTGCGTAGTATATCTAAGAGCACTTGTATGTACTATGCGTAGTGTTATTCAATATAACAGCATGTTGAACACATAGCCAACAAGCTGCAGTGGCAACAACAACAACACGAGCAACACCAACAACAACAACTGCAACTGCAACAACGACTAAAACAACTCAAGTCTCGAGCATGTTGGAAAATCTAACGAATATGTAAACGATATGCTAGAAAAATGTCAGTCAAACTGTCGCTTCCAACACACGCGCGGCAACAACAACAACAACAACAAATGCAGCAACAAATACGTAACAAAGGCTGCAACAAAAACTATAACAACAACAACAACATTTAGTCATTTGATGCTTATATTGAAAATTGTTTTCTGCATAAATATTTTGTGCCTGAACGTTGCATTTTTCAACTAGTTGTAGTTGCAACTGACATGTGTGTATATGTGTGCGTATCTATGTGCGTCCATGTGTGTGTGTGTGAGTTAGTATCGCTGAGCTGCGCTCGTTTGCCCAGTTTTAAGTTTAAACAAAATACAGCAGCTCTTTGTAACTAGAACCAGCTGCGACAGCAGCCACCGCAGACGCTGACGTTGACGCCGACGGCGCAGTAGTAAAAAAAAAAATAAACACATTTATGGAAATTTATTCATAGAACTTATGAAACCGATAGACAACCAACAAAAGCAACAACGACGACGACAACGACGGCGGCGGCATGCGACCCATTACCCTGTTCCCCCGCCGGCGCAGTGACTTTGGCCGTCCGTTTAGGCTAAAGTTGGCCCGTTGAACCAAACTGGACAGCTAAAGGTTGTGAGCCTGGTTTAGTTTCGTAAAACAGTTGGCAAAATTTTTATGCGCTCTCTTTATTTTGTAATACTCTTCACAAGCGTATATAAAATTAGCAAAAAAAACACATTTGGGGTGTAAGAGGACGAAGGAACCTTTAGAGCAAACAAAAAGGCAGGACAACAAAGAAAATTGATTTGGCCGTAACCGTGGGTCTGTCTGGCCTTTCATACAGAGGGCCGACCATCTACCCGTCCTTCTGCTCATTCTTTCGCCTCTCCTTATTGCCTTTTTCTCGTTCTCTTTCAGTCATCCCTGATAGAATTTTATTTTGTTTTCTAACGAATTTCTCAATTTCAGTACTACACCTCTAAACAGATCTATCGTAGTTAAGACTTAATTCCAATAGTTTGGTAACTTCGGAAGTGATGGACAAAAATAATCAAAAATGCCCAAGAATTGCCATCATCATTGAAAAAATGTTTGAATATAACTAAATTATTTTTGGAGGTTATCTTCCAAGTTGGGTTTTTTAGATATTGATTTAGAACCCAGCAGTTCAAAATCCTTGTGGATACCTGTCCCATGTAAAGTTCATATAACTTTTTTTATCCTGTATTATTGATGTCAAGTTTAAAAGCGATAAAAATCTTTCGTCTTAAAACTATTCGTTAGATCCAAAGGAAGATCGTTCGGGAACTTCGGTAGGAATGGGCAAAAATAATCAAAAATTACAAAAATTATCATCATTTAAAAAAAATCTAAAAAATCAGATTATTTTTGGGGCTATCTTGAGTGTAGGGTTTCTTAGGTATAGGCTCATATTTCCGCAGCTCAAAATTCATGTGTCAATTATATAGTTGACATCACTTTCCTTGCGATCCTGGCTTATTGATGGCAAGCTTAAAATTATCAAAGATCTTTTTCTTTTAAAACCATCCGTAAATCCAAAGAAAGATCGTTCGGGAGCTTCGGTAGGAATTGCCAAAAATAATCAAAAATTACCAAGAATTATCTTTTTCAGTTTAAAAAATTAAAAAAAAAACAGATTATTTTTGGGGCTATATTGAGTGTAGGGTTTCATAGATATATATTTAGATTTCCGCAGCTTAAAATTCATGTGGGTAACCCTGTTACATATGAAGTTCATATCACTTTCTTTGTGATCCTGCCTTATTGATGGCAAGCTTGAAAGCGACAGAGATCTTCCCTTGAAAAACCATTCGTGAGATCCAAATAAAGAACATCGGGGTTATAGCCAAAAATGCTCAAAATTTGCATACCCTTTGCCTTATTTTTCAATGTGGGAGTGCTATAAAAATTAGGCAAATTATAGGGTATTTTGTAGTCGGTAAGTCCCAACTGCAATATATTTCGTACATATAATTTTTTGGTATGCTGAATATTGTTGTATTAGTTATTGTAATAGGCCTTGTGCATATATTTTTTTGTTACTACGGAACGCTTTGCATGTCAAGCCCTGAAATGATTGAGTCTCATGTGGCATACATTATAGAGTACATAGAAACTTATTTACACATCAAAGCCGCATATTATGTCAGTTTTGTTGCAAATTGCTTTCTCAATGAAAGTGTATTAAGCTTGCTTATAAATTGCATTCATTCCGAGCTTTATATATAGTACTCGTATGCAATTGAGCCGTAGAAAATCTTGAAATCTGTCAAAAAGATCTACAATTTCATATAATTTGATTTAAATATCAAAAGTTTTTTCAGAGTCAGTGCTATGCTCCAGGTCGTACCGGACTTCGCCTTCTTAGTAATTCCTATTCAATTTTTAGATGCTCTACTGAAGAGATATCATTTGTCACATAATAACTTAGAAATCAGTAATATAACAATATAATAATTATGGATTCATTTGAAGCAATAAGCAATCGAAATTCGGGTTGAATTTATGAGCATGCGATAAATAATAATGGGTCAGCTCTGAAGGCTTCGAAAAATATTTTGTTTATAAATATTGTCAAATAAAACTTTACTGGGAATAAATAAAGATATACGAGTATACTTCAGTACTTTTTTTTGGCTGTTTTGCGACCCCACAAAAAAAAATATTATATTCTGCCCTAAGTTTACTGCTAAATTAATGCAAATATTGAAATAATAATTAAATAATCAATCGTGCCTCGGTTAACGAAAATTTCAATTTCATTCGGATTCGTTTTTGTACGCTCCGGAAAACAAATTTTTGGTTTCGATAACTTCCCTTCGGCGATTCGTTTTAATTCCTATTCCAACAAAACATTCGTTTTTGGTTTAAAATGGAAAACTCATGTTAGTCGAAACAAAACCACGAAACATTCGTTTTCAAAACTTATCCGAAAAATTGTTCTTTTTCCTTATCCGGAGCACACCCGAAAGTGTTTTTAAAAAATCTAATTGGCAATTTGCAACCTTAGATCTGGATTCAATAATGTAAGCAGTACTTAAATTCTAGGAATTTCTAACTTTGAATTGTCAGTATTGCCTTCTTACCTCCAACCTTGGAATTGCATTCAATGTATTTTATTCAAATTCCCAAAAATTATGAAAAGCTCTAAATTTTAGAGATAGTTCAGTAAAAGTTGACTGAAGTTTTGACAAGTTCTACTTTGTAACTATAACTACAATCTTTACCTCTTAAGTCATAGGTTTTACTTTAAGAGGATCACAAAAACAAATACAACAAAAGTAGCATCCACAGTGTAAATGTTGCCAGTTGGTTTTTGGGTCAGAAGCAACTGCGGTTCTCCTTTTTTTTATTTGTAGCTACTCCTTGTCTTCCTTCCCTTTAAGTGGCCGCTATTGTACTTTTTTTTCATACAAGACGCACATGGCCGCTGACATTAATGCACTGTGGATAGGAACAATGCCAAAGGGCCAACAATGGGCAACCTGCGGCGGCTACAAACAAGGCTTGGAGTCATGTCCAAATGCCTCAGTATTAAAAAAAAAAACAAGCAGTCCAGTTAATGATGACACGCGCTGAAATTCTCTAAACTAGTTGGAAAGGCAAAAGGCCAAGGAGTACAAATTAACATACTAGTCGGCGTCGTCGTCGAACAGGAGCAGCTTAGGGTAACGCCAACGCAATGTGGAACTAGCAGATTGTGGTTCTAGTAGTTGTTGTTGTTGTTGTCGCTACAAATAAGGCAGAACAGCTCAGCTCTTGGTCGGCTTAAGAGGATTAAATGCACCCGGTTTCCAAATAAAGCCCATGCAACAAGTTGCCCCCAATGTGCAGTCAATAACTTAATTAGGCGCAACGCCAAGTTGATTCTAGTTGTTGTTGTTGTCAGAGAATGCATTTGGCCAACTAAAAATATTACGCATACGTAACAATTTGAATATGGAGTAAGGCAATTAGTTGAAAGCTGTTGTATGCAAATTTTTGGCAACGTAAAATTTGGAACTCCCTTGGATTCAAGTTTATTTTGGAAAATAATTTAAATTGTTACTTATTTCATTGACAGTTCTTAATGGTCATGCTACAGTCGAACTTCGCTATAACGAATTACTCGACAAGGAATTTCTTTATATTACGAATTTCCTATGCACTGTTCAATTGTGCTCCTTATTATGAAAGATCGAAGTAGAATTGGGCTTCAATTGATTAATCGAAATTGGAAGCTGGTATGATCAGAGTGGCAAAGAGAGAAAAGCCGGGACCGGGGAGGACATATCTTCTATTACACCTTTAAATTGAATCACGAAAAACTCCGGGGCCCTAAGGGCCCCCTTCAACTCGTCGGGCCTGGGGATAATTGGAAGAAAGGAAAAAATTGTGGTAGACTTTTGAGTAAGAAAGTTTGAAAAGTAAAACTTTTGAGTCAATGCGGTCGGAGAGGAATGTGCCCAGGGAATGTCCTAACCTAACGAACCTCCTCAGCAATTTAGTCATATCCTCTCTGCTTACAAAAAGTATACAGAGTGTCCTAACCTAACGAGCCTCTTCAGAAATTTAGTCAGTTCCTCTCTGCTTACAAAAAATATACAGAATACCCTAACCCAACGAACCTCCTCAGAAATTTAGTCATATCCGCTCTGCTTCCAAAAAAATATACAGCCTATAATCCTGGTAACCGATTGTCTGACATTCCTCGACCAACAAAAACTTTAAGCATCCTACCTTCTACACATCCTACTATCTCTAATATGCACATCGTTAAACAATTTTTTGGTGCACTCACGACGCTAGCCACATAGTAGCCATTATTTAAACAACTTACTTGACTCGCTTTACTTTCAAGGCTTTTGTTTTAATTCATGAACTTTTTTTTCAATTTTTTTGTTGTTGTTGTTCTTGCTGTTGTTTTTGTTGGGTTTTTAGTGTCGCATAATTGTAGATTTCCTTTGAACTGCAGCGCCTGCAATTTGCTTATCGCCAATGATCGCGATTGCCATATTGCCAGTGGGCAACGTCTTGGCCCCCATGTTCAAAAGCGACAACAACAACAATAACAGCCACAGCTCTAGAGCATTGTTGTAGTTGTCGTTGTTGTTGTTGTTTTGTATCTGACTGTCGTCTTCAGTGGCGCTGAGTACATTTCAATTAATTAACATTCAACTGCACATGCGCAACGAGCGACTGACTATGTTGACTACGATGACTGCGATGACTACATTGAATGCGATGTCTACGACAAGTACGTTGTGTCTACATGGCGGCGGCGGCATGTAAGCTCCTCGAGCACGGCCTCAAAAGCGGATACCGAAAATTGCTGATTGCGCCAGATAAACTCATTTACAGCGGTTAAATGCCACCGGCGGCGCACATTGCCAACACTTTCGGGCGGTCGCTCGAATAACATTGGCAGAGAGAAAGAGAGAGAGAGGGAGAGGGAGAAAAAGAGAGACACAGTAGGCTGCGTCAGGGGAGTGGTTTAGGGGTTCCACACCCCAACGAGCGAGGTGGGATCGGTAGCAGAAATACCTCGAGTTTCGCAAAGATCTCCAAGATTCGCAGTGTGACCGGAATTTTTGAGTGATTCCGAAAATACTTTCCAATATTATTTTAAATTCTTATGTATTTTTAAAAAATGCTCAACATGCTGGATAGCCTCATGAAAGCCTTATGGATCGATTGAAAAAATTTATCTAACTGAAAACAAAAAATATTTCGGGCGGTAACGAAAGAGATTTAGCCCGCATGATAAATTCCGCCAGTTTTGCAAAGATCTCCAGGCTGTGCAGTATGACCGGAATTTCTGAGTGATTCCGAAAATACTTCCCAATATTATTTTAAATTTGTTTGTATTTTTAAAGAGAACTCTACATGCTGGATAGCTCTGTGAAAGCCTTATGGGTCGATATAAAAACGAAAGAGACTAGACTCTTAACCCGGTTGATAAACTCCGTGAGTTTTGCAAAGATCTGTACGACGCGCGGAATCATTTGAAAATGTTCGGTATGGGCGGAATTTTTTAGTGATTCCGAAATTCCCGCGTATTGCGATATTATTACCCAAATTATTTTGCTTTTTTTTACAAGCTCTACTAGCTAGAAACTGATAATGATACCTTTATGAATAACTTGTGGCACGGTCTGAAAATTTTGCTTATTGAAAAAAACAAATTTTGGTCGGTAACGAAATAAAGTAAAAAAAACTGCCCGGATGATAAGGGATGCTTAGTGCCTGCTTCTGAATGAAAAGGGTCGAATTTTGAGAGGATATTAATTCTCTTTCCTGAGAGAATGCGCCGCTTTGGAAGAAAAGTCGAAAAACAGCTCTGGTCGTGGTCTAACGAAAGAATCTGGATTCGGTAACGAAAGAAATTATAAAACTCCCCGGATGAGCAGGGATGCTTAGCTTAGGATGATGCACGGAATCATTTGAAAATGTTTAGTATAGACGTATTTTGTAGTGATTCCGAAATTACCGAGTATTGCGATATTACTACCCAAATCATTTTGAGATTTTTGCAATCTTTAAAGAGAGCTCTACTAGCTTTATAAATGACTTTTGGTGCGGTCTGAAAATTTTGCTTATTGAAAAAACAAATTTTGGTCGGAAACGAATGACTTTGTAAACGGCTTTAATCATTGTCTAACGAAAGAATCTGGATTAATTCAAAAAATTTCTTGTACGAGATAAGATGCTTGGTGCTTGCTTCTTGACGAATGGGATCAAATTTTAAGAGAGTAAAAACTATTAGTTCTTCCTGAGAGCAACGCTTTAAATGTATAAAAAATACAACTTGAAATTTCCTTTTGAAGTAATATCCTAGGCATGGCCCTTTTCGCCGTTTAACGAAAGAGACGGTATTAATTTAAAAATTCCCCTTACGATAGGGGAGGATGCTTAGTGCTTGCTTCTGGACGAAAGGGATCAAATTTTGAGAGAGTAGACACCATTCACACTTCAAATGTACAAGTATAACAAAAACACGAATTGGAGTCGAAATAAAGTCCTAGGCACGGCCCTGTTCCTCATTTAATGAAAAAACTGGAATATTTCAACAATTCCCCGTACGAGAAGAGATGGTTAGTGCTTGCTAATCGGATGCGATTGAATTTTGGGAGAGTAAAAACTATTTAACCTTCCTCCTGAGAGAAAGACTTCAAATGTATGCAGAAAAACCGACTTGAAGCTCCCCTTTCAAACTAAACTCCCTGGTTAGAATGTATGCTTAGTGGTTGCTACTGGACGGAAGGGCTCGAATTTTAAGAGAGTAAAAACTATTTCTGAGAGAAAGACTTCAATCCAAGCCCCCTTTCAAAATGCAACCTTAGGCACTGCCCTGCTCGCTGTCTATTGTGCATGTGAATAGTGAGCTAAGCTTAGATCTTTCGTATACCCTTTAAGCCCCCCTCGTTAGATAATCGACAATGTCTAGCTTTTATTTAGTTGTTGGCCAAAGTAAAACAGCGGCTTTTGATTGACTGACTGTTTGAATGACTGACTGACTGACTGACAAGAGACTCAAACGCAGATGCTTATCAGCGCACACGTTTCTTGCTGCTTCTTCTTCTTCTACATCTTCTTTTCTTTTTGCTAGTTTGACATTTTCTGTGCCTCGTTTCCAGTTCGTGCTCGTGAAATTGTCATTTTGTTTGCTTCAACGATGTTTATCTCTCAAACATGCCAGTTACAAATTTAAGTCAAAAGATTTTAGAAAAATTATTGTAATTAGTGAGCTAAAGAAAATGGCAGACTCTTGCACATATATATGATAAATATATGTCTATAGCAACCTCTATATAAACTGGATGCTCGCTCAGCTGCCGGCACATAATCCTTTTTACAAACAACCAATGCCACACAGTGCCGTGTGTTCCACGTTCCCTTTGCCTGAGTGCCCGCGGCACTGGGCGCCAATATCCTGAAAACCGGAACACATGTGCTGCCTGCAGATTATGAAGGCAACACAGTAAAACCAGTAAAATGTCTTAATGATAAACAAACAGAAAGTTTGTGGCACGCTCACTATATGGGATGGGTTGAGTTTGTGTTGGTCGGACGGAGAAGGAGCAGGAGTAGAGTTCGGTTACAGACACACGCACATTGATGACGCCGCCGTAGCTGCGTTGGGGAAAAGTTTTTACATGTCGCTGAAATCTCGTAAATCTGTGTATGGCGGCAGCTAAACACAACACAACAAAACGTGAAACGTAACAAAACAGAAAACCGTTTGAATATCCTGTGACCGCTGCGAAAAGCTTCGATGTTGTTCACGTGGCGTATACATAATATTTACACGGCGCACAGTGGGCCAAAAGCAAAGAACATATCAAAATATGACAAAAAGTTTCCATTTTGATTTACATGAATTGAAGAAAAATGGCTATACTTATAAATCTTTTAGATCTTGTAGATAGTAGATATATTATAAACTTTTAAGGATGAAATGGTTTAAATAAAAGTTAAACTTAAGGCAAGACCGAAAAGATCGCGTCAAAGTCGCTCAAAAATTAAGGTAATGTTGCCTGTTTTCTTAGATTTTCATCGTCAAAAGAGGCCGGATTTATGGAAAGGCAACTCTTGGTTTTTACACCACGATAATGTGTCATCTCACACTGCACTGATTCATCGTGACTTTTTCGCCAAAAATGCAACCATTTTTCCAAAACTCAAAAAACCGTTTCGAGTCGATTGAAGACATTCAACGTGAATCGACGCACGCTCTGAATCTCTTCTATTCTTCTATTCCGGGAGAAGGCATGCTTCGAGGAGTGGAAAGGGCGGTGGCATAAGTGTATTATATCGGGAGGGAACTATTTTAAAAGGAGCTAATTTGATTTGGAAGAATAAATAAAGATTTTTTGATTTATAAATAAATTCCGACGAGTTTTTGGACACAGTAGTAAATATAAAAATTGAATCTTAGGATTGCTCAATTCAGACTTCAATAACCCGTTTTGCACCACTGTACCTCTTTGCTTTTGTATTGGGAAATTTATTCAAAATTCTTTTTTAGACATTGTCGTTGTTTTTTTTTCTTTTTTTTTCTCCACTTACATCGAAATTGCATGTTAGCACGCAAAGCTATTGCCAACGGCGGTGGCAACACTGGCCAGTTGTTGTTGCCACTGTGGTTGTTGTAATGTCTTCTTATTATGCTGCGACACTCTGTTGCGGTTAGAGCTCTGCATTTGCCAGCCTTGGTTCGCTGCTTTCTCACTTTCTCATAGCCCCATAAAAACCTTTTGCGTCCTGCCAACCAACCAACCAACCACCTACAAACCCAATCACATGGTATGGCCCTGTTGTTGGTTGGTACGTTCGTCGGTTATTGGTAAATAAAACGTCTAAGAGGGCAAATTTGGTATAAAAATAAAATATGGTTTTATTATCAGTGGAAGGAATCTTGTATGCGGCTAATAACATGCAATTTCCAAGAGTAACAACGACCAAGCCAAAACCCGTACCCAACAACAAAGCACGCACACACATGTGACCATACTCCTCGAGTATTATATTTTGTAGTACGATATATGTTCTGGGGCATAGGAAACAGGTGAAAAGTATTCCATTTGCATGAACACCAAGACGGCAGGCAACTCTGCAGGCGGCAGCAAATGCGAAGGTGTTGAAAATTAGTAACTGTCGGTGGCCGACTCCGCCAATACGTGGGCGTTGGAGAAGGTTGGCAGCTCGTGCGGGCGTACCAGACACGGTAACTTGAACCGATATTATCGATGGCTGAGTTATAATAGTTGTGCGTTTATGTGCTAAGCAATATGCAAATTGATATTGTCTTTGGTAGGAAAATAAAAAAATGGCTTTATGGCTTTGGTAGCTATTTGGGCAGCCATGGTAATGTAAGGTATTTGTTTTTGTGTCCGGGGGCACATAACCAAAGAAGTTCGAAGCAATTTTGGTTTGTTTTGGCGTCTCTTATAGAAAGTATATTACGAAAAATAAATTCGCTCAAAAAGTTTTTAAACAAATTTTAATGAACCTTTGAAAATGGGATACAATGCACATATTTCCAAAGAATAATTTCAATATTTTCGTCAAAGTTTTAAGGAGTTATTAGCCGCATCGATTGCCTAGCGATAGTGCACTAGACTATCATCCCAGAGGTTGTGGGATCGAAACCCAGCATGGTCCCTGCGCTCTCCACTTTTCCTATTTCCCTAATGTTTCCTGTCTATTCTATAACCTTACTAGTGAGCCAGGCAGACGTTGTCCAGCCCAAACTTTTTGAATAGTCTTAAAGTGTATAAACTTCGTAAGATTCTCTAGTTAGCTTATCTAGACAATCATTAGCTTTTTGGATTAGTTGACTTTCATGACTCTCTAAAAAGCCGTATGGACGAACTTAAGTATTCTTAAGAGAGCTCGCATCTCTAATAAATTCAGGCCCCACAGAAACTACAATTCAACCTCTTTGCGACTACGCTTCTGTATGCACTTAATGTCCAATAACCGGTGGTAAACAATTTTCTACTATGCTATATTCACGATATTTATAAAAATTATATATCTCACGAGGCTTAAAACTTCCGTATTGACAACCTCTAAGACACGCAAAAATCAGATTGCAAATTCATCGACGCATTCTGGAGAACATCTGTAACACGTAAAACATAAGTTTCTTTTATATATGTATATAGATCACTTACTTCCATTATCGGTATCACAAAGGGCCTAAGTGAGTTGGGACGCTAACCTACGCCTACCTATTAAGGAGTTATTACTTTTTTTCTAATTTGGTTGCTTTCCAAACTTTCTAGTACATCCTTTGTTTGTCTTTCATTTCCTCTTTTTCGGAATCTTTATCCAAAAAAATTTGTATTTGCTTTAACTTTGCGAGGCATTGAATATGCGATAAAAATTCCAATTCCTTTAAGCATTTTGTTTTAAATAAATTATAGTCTGTCACGCCTCTTTTTACCTATAGCTAGCATCACAATCATCTATGACATCTCCGACCCTATGATTACAGCCTATAAAAAATAAGCCTAAATTAAGCGACTTAGCTCCTCTTTAAGCAGCTCGCAAAAATCCCAAAATTGCTGGCAAAAGGAAATGAAAAATAAAACGTATGTTAAGAGCATACATCATCGGCGCAAGAAAATACCATTTATTGGATTATCAAGGTCCTCCACATAAGATCATCATTTAGCTAACAACTCAACACTAAAATAATTTCATTTGCATGATGGGAAAAAAATGTTTTTGCAAACTAAAACTTTTGTAAAACTTGTGACGACAACTTTACAATGTGAGCAAAACAAGTCAACAAACAAACAACAGAGAGAGAGGACACAGACAGATGGAGAGAGAGTGCGGAGAGAGTGCAGTAGCAGAGCAACAACTACAATAAACAATGCTGCTGCTGCACAGTGGACAGAGACAAGCAAATATGTATGAAATTTGCGTAATAGTGGACAACAAGCAAATAGAGATGGCAGCACTGATACAGAACAGAGAAAAGAGAGCAAAGGGAACGAAATGGAAAAGTGAACAAGCACAAAGTTGTTGTTGTTGTTGTTGGATGCTACTACAAAGCGAATGCTTAATAAAATAATGCGACAGAAGAAACGACAACAATCATGATGATGATGCTGATGATGATTACTCTGACGTTGAACGAGCATACATATATGCCACATGGGACTGGGATTGTGTGTGTGTGTGTGTGTGGGTTGCCACATATGTATATGTTTGTATAGGGTATACAGTGAATTAATGGCTTAATTGAAAAATTTGTTCTCGTCTCACCATGAGAATTTTTCGCGCTATACGAAACACAATGGCAAATACAAAAATATGGCGTATATTAAAGTCGCATGCGCACGACTTTTAGATACCCTTAAGGTAAAGAATGTAGCAACTTTACTCGAAATTATATATAACTGAGACTTGAAATCGATTTTGATGTCTCTAGCTCTACTTACTCTCATAAAGAAAGACGTATCCGCTAGCACTTACTAAGATGACGAAATTTTCACGCTTTGATTATCTTCAAGCTATAGTCGTTTCTTCCAGACGTAAATAGTTATCAGATCTGTTTGGTGTATTCTGATTTGATGTCTTCAGGCAAATAATGCATCAGCTTCACTCGAAATTGCATAAAACTGAGACTTAAAGTCGATTTTGATGTCTCTAGCTCTACATATTCTCATAAAGAAAGAAGTATCCTCTAGCACATACTAAGATGACGAAATTTTCATGTTTTTATCATCTTCGAGCAATAGTCGTCTCGTGCAAATGTAAATAGTTATCAGATCTGTTTGGTGTATTCTACTTTGTGGGAACCTTTTCAGCTTTCTTATTTGCTGTAAACCCAAGTTTTGAAATTTCTTTACGTTTTGAGACCAATTCAAGTCAAATCAAACAATGGTGTCTCAAATACTAAACTACTTCCCTTTTACTTATTTTACGATTATAATGATGTTTGATATTAACCGACATTTTTGTATTTTATAAACTTTGCTCATACAACAAAAATTCTAATTTTGAAATTGTATTATTGAAAATGTAAATGTGCGTGAGTTTTGTGAAACTTGATCTGACTATATAGTATAGGAGAGTATGTATATATATACAATAGCGTGGGTCAATTTTTATCGGTATAAAGGCTCACGGCGATTTTGATTATTTGGGTCATTCTAAGCAAGCTTGCCTGAGGAACAATGGGTCTGAATATCGAGACTGTCACTTTTTCAAAATAGGTTTTTTTTAAATATTGCAAAATCGACTTAGACATTGGATTGTAGGCCAAAAATCGCTATTTTTTCTCTAGCCAAATGGGTTTTTGGGGATTTTTGGGATCAAGGAATCCATTTTTGACATTTATTTTTAATTTTGCAATGCCCCGGCCAGAAGGCGCTCCAGTGTATCTCTAACCAAATCATTTTTTGGTGATTTAATTGGGATCAAGGAATGTTGGAAAATTGACAAAAATTTAACTTTTCCTAATACTTAAGCACTGCCTCTTAGCGAAGCATGCGCATAGGATGGGACTAACGGCAAGCGAATCATGCAGGATCTGCAGGGATCCGGAAGTCCCTGAGACCCTAGCACACGTACTCTGCGACTGCCCAGCCATCTCTAGACATCGTTTGACCACCCTAGGAGAACCAGCGTTTGTCGGTCTAGAAGAGGTGGCCAGGCTGCAAGTTGGGCGGCTACTTAATTTCGCTAAAAAAGTAAAATTTTTAGCCGACCATCACTTTGCGTAATAACCTCAAATCTGGCACAGCTAAGGACCAAAAGGTCTATGCTAGGCTGCACTCTGTTGTGGCCGGCCAGTGTAACCTAACCTAGCCTAAGCACTGTAAATAATTTTATGAAAAATGTTTAACTATGTTAAATATTTTTTCACTATATTATATTATATATCTCCAATAGGGCAGATCGGGCAAAAAACTTTTTTATTTTCGTTGCTAAGAATGATTCAAAAAATCAAAATCGCCGTGAGACCCAGAACGTTTTTTTGGATCCATACAAATGACCCGATTTACTCAAAAGGGTCATAGCTGGTGACGGATCATGGGTATATGGTTATGATATCGAAACCAAAGCCCAATCGTCCCAATGGAAGCGGCCAGAAGAGCCAAGACCGAAAAAATCGATAATCGAAAATACGTTGCCCGCGAAATTTGAACCCTTCACCTATCTTTTTGAACACACCTCGCATATATAGTAAAAGGAGTCTTAATCTCAAGTTTGGTTATTCTACGTCTTAAAAATTAATTTCCACAACAAAAAATTCGGAATTTCTGTCGACTCTTGACAAGTGTTGAGTGTTGGCAGATATGCAGAAAGGCACAAATGCCAAGTCCAAAACATAAAATTCTGAATTTCAGCCAAACCCAGTCTATTGACAATAAAAACCATGGCACTTCTACCCCAAACTAAGTGTGAGACATATATGCAGAAAGGCACAAATGCCATTTCGACATCAAAAAATTCGAAATTTTTTTCCCCATAATAAAAATGATGGCAATTCTGCTCCAAACTGTATTGTAAAAGACGCCGACAAATTTGTGTATATGTTTAATAACTTTTTCTGGCATTATTTATATCATCGGTATTATTTATAGCTGTGGTATTATTTATAGCTATGGTATTATTAATAGCATTGGCATTACTTATAAAAAGCTAATTAGCTGTTTTCAGACAATCGCCAAATGTTTTAAAGAACCAGTTCGTTTTTTTTAAATATTCTTAATATTTTATTTACATCTGTCTTCAGTAAAGTAAATTTACTTTATAATAATTAATAAAACAAAAATATAACAAAAAGTTTCCACTGAAACCTACTTTTTCAAATAATTGACGTTGTTATTTTTTTTGGCAGTGTACATACTGTATATACTGTTCTGATAAAAATATCCAAAACTTTTTGCTTTAAAATGAAACATATCTCATAAATATTTTTCTGAGCACGCCACATAGCTGATGGCTGTTCTTCTGGCACTTTTGCATTTCTGCATCGACTGGTTGACAAAGTAAGCATTCTAACTGAGCTAATATACCCGCTTTTTAAGCTACAGGGTATCACAACTTTTCGCTGGACAAATTGAGCGCATTTTGAGGCATTCATGATGTACATAGTTGTACATAGTGTTTTATGTACTCGCATATATAGACTTAAGCTGCGCTTAAAATTTCAGCAGATACTTGCTTTATATTGGTACAGTTTACAGTGCAAAGTTGTGGCAAAGTTATCTTTATTATAAAATTTCAGCCGTTTCGATGCCATTGCCAAAATGACACCTTCGACGTCAGACGACTGACAGTTTATTCCGCCGTTGCAGTCTCACACGGAAATTAACATTTTTTTTTTATTCCGACGCATTTATTAAAATGCAAAAAAATAAAAAAAAAATATATTCGAAGAGGCAACGAAAAAAAAATAAACTCAATCCCAAACAAGTTTTGCCGGCTGCTGCCATCTCGAAAGACTCGTTGTTGTTGTTGCTGTTGCTGACTTGATCGTCGTGGTCGTCGTGCAGCCAACATCCATTGGCGCACTAATCAATTTCATATCAATTTGTAAATTTGCAATAATTACGATAATTAGGTACGAGTATCTGAATCGATGCATTCATTGCCTTACGTTGGCTGCATTGACTCCATACCAAACCCGAACACAGCATCCATTCAAGAGCTTCAACTCTTTGCTGAGTCCGGTCCGGTCCGATCCGGTCGACAGCGGCAAAATGCATTCAAAGAATGCGTCGAGGTGATAATGAGATTTTAAATTCAATAAAACAACAAGCAAAGCATTCGCACTCCAAGTTGGCCCAAAGTGCTGGAGTGGTAACTGGCCACTTCAGGCCAGTCCTTGCCAATTTTGGCAACTGACAACTGGACAACTCGCTAAAGAAATCTTTGCATGAATATTTCATTCAATTTACACTTGCTTTTTGCTTGGTTAGCTGCAGCTGCCAAAGACCTCACCAGCTAATTAAGCAATTTTTTTTTGTTTCCAATTTCTGGGCAGGACTGCTTATTATTTTTATGGTCATTTAATCAACAAACATTGCTCCGCTGGTCAGTTTGGCATGGGATTTTTTTCTGTTGTTTGCACCTCTGCAATTGACTGTTACTTTTTACAGCCGATTAAATGGTTATCGTAAATTGGGTTTAGGATTTATTTTGGGGTTATTTGGTGAAAATTGAACGCAATTGAGTGGCAAATTATATGAAGCGATTAATTAGCTGGAATGCTAAAAGCAATTGGACTTAGTCGTGCTTCGGTTAATCCTATAAATAGAGTGGGCTATAAATCTTTTCCTTATTAAATTTAAGCTTTATTTGAATGAAGGTAGAATATTTAGGAAAATCCCTTTTACTACTAGTTCTCAACTAGTTAGTAACTTGTAGATTAGTTCTGTTATGGAAATCTTTTGAAAATAATGGAATCAATATCGCGGTTCATTTTTGGAAAAGAAAAACATTCTAAAATAAATCATCTTGTGAGATACTTGTGAAGCTTCAAGATAATTTCCATTATCGGAATCTTTTGGAATTATTGGAACTATTAACGTATTTCTTGTAGAAAACTAATCTTTGTCGTGGTTAATTTTTGGAAAAAGGAAAACACTCTTATTTAAATCATATAGTGATATACTTATGAAGCTTCAAGATAATTTCCATAATCGCAATCCTTTGGATTTATTGGAACTATTACCGTATTCCTTGTAGAAGAGTGAAACGTTCTGAAATGCGGTTAGTTATATTTCGTTGTCGTAATCACTTTATTGTCAAAGAAAAAAACGTTCTCATTCGGTTATCTACTTTTAAAGTTTTTAGATAACATATTTTAGGAATTAGTACACTAATCGAAGAGTTTCATCTGGAAAAAAATACTTAATAAATGAAACAGAGGGGGATAGTTGGGACCTTGTTTTAAATTGAAAGATTGATAAAGAAAAATGTATCATGCAAAAACCACGCCCCTTTAACCAAAACTCGGTTCTAGACTTAGAACAATGTCACTAATGATCCTAAAAGTTTCATCTATTAAATTTATTTTTCCAATAAACGTCTTTTTTGAGTTTCTCTTTAATAGAGTTTTTGAAATAAATGTCCGCCAAAACGCAGTGTGCCCATAACTTAAAAATATTAAAAGATATTAGCTTTAAGTGGAACCTTCAAATTGCAAGAAATCAAACTATTGTATAAATGTTCATAAAACCATGAAATATTACGAAATTCCAATCAATTTTGCCCTCCTTCAAGTCCACATCTACCAAAAAATTCTACCTTTTTATATTTTGTGTCCAAAGAATGCTCTTCTTTCACAGATTTAAGTGATTCTAAAAATATTCAAGATTGCATCTTTCCTATAAACTCCCACAAAATTCCACAAGAAAAATCGTATTTCAAGGAACATTTTGTAACTTAAAAAAATTGAAATTTTTCACATTTTGTGACGAAAGAATCCTTTTTTCCATAGATTTAAGTGTTTTTAAAAATATCTAAGATCGCATCTTGTCTATAAATTCCTAAAAATTCCCAGGAAACATCTTATTTCTTATTTTTAATTTAAGATATATAATATACATTTTAGAAGTATTTCTGCTCTCGTTCCGACGAGATGGCTCTTAAATTGTATGAGTACGCCTTCAAATTCTTCAACTTGAAAAAGGAGGAATTATCAACACGAACTATACTAGCGTACAAAAAATTAATTTTTTGTCCAATTTCGGGGTCTCCAGCTCCTAAAACCCTTAGATATATCCGCTCTCGAAGTAAATATGCAACATAAGATGAAACTTCTGGCGAAATCATCTTCGAGATGCCCCTTGGCAAATCTCGGGGTCTCCAGCTCCCAAAACCCTCAGATTTATCCGCTATCGAAGTAAAGATACAACATAAGATGTAACTTCATCTTTGAGACACCCCCTGGCAGATCTTGGTTAGATCTTGACTTCAACACTTTTCTCTACGAATCAGACGAGTTTATCATACTCGTTTACTTTTAGGCTTTAAGTCCAATTTTTTTTGTATACCCTATCCTTACTGTCTTCTTTCTCTCTGGAGCATAGGACCTCATACCCTTTCCTTACGCAGACTTAAACTATAAATCATTTTATATACATTTCTTTTATGCCATTTAATTAATGTACTTTTTTTTTTATTTCATTTCAGGTAATGAATAAACAAGGAACAACACTGGTTCAACTTTTTTTTAATAAAAATCGAAAAACAACTTAAAAAAAAACAAACCCGAGTAAGCAACCAAAATTTCATGCTCTGCAACGAATTTTGAATCTTGTAATTAAATGAATGCATTTTTCGCACCCTAATGCGTCAATTTTTCCATTTTCATTGTAATGAAAAACTTCAATAACCGAGAATAAGTTTGCAGAGTTTACTTTGGGCCACGCACTGCCAAGCCATGTGGCTCTATGAAAACCACCCCACACACACACAAATACACACACACACGCACATTTGGAATCTGGTCGGGGTTGTTTTTCCCTTTTGCGCAATGTGCCCGTGAAAATGAAAATCCACCCGTCTGGCCAGCAGACTACAACGATGCTGATTACGACGATGCTCTCTAATGCCATTTTTAGTTTGGTTGCTTTTCCAGTTCTTCCTGGCTTTTCATCCATATGGCGGTGCAGCGTTTGGTCATTGCGTTATCAGCCGAATGGCCATTGAATTTTTCCATTTTCACATGTCTTACCCGCTCTCATCGAATACACTATAAAGAAAAGTCTGCTGCAAGTTGGCTCAATTGGTGCTAGACTCACGTTGGTCAGTGTATTATCGTCAGAACGTTACCCTTGACTAGTCCCCTGGGCATTCAACTAAATCTGTGTATCTAATACGAGGGCGGCGGCTCCGAACTGGCCTTCTATTTTTTTTTTACCCAACTAACACTGCCAGCAAGCATATTGTATCTACAAGTAGTTTTTTTTTTGTCCGTACAAGTGTGCAAACTACCGATATCCAAATTACAGCTAAAACGTTTTTATCGATTAAACAGCAGCATTTTATTGTCGTCGAATGGTTTGGGTGGTTTGGTTGGGTTTGGTTAGGATTGGATTGGGTTTGGCTTGCTCTGTGTCGGTTCATTTGTTGATTGCCACGGCAAAAGTTTTACGGCAGAAAACAGATTTCTCAAATTACCAACTACAATGGGTGTAAATGGCGAAAATCGAGCATTTAATTTGCTTTATCGTTAATCATAGAATATTATACTTTATACAGATTTATAAATGTAGCATATTCAATTTAGCATAATCGCAGTAGCTGTGTAGTTTGTGTATTTATTATGTGTTCTAGATCGAATAGAAGTTTCTATGTAAAGATAAATGTAGCAGTTAAACTAAAACAACAAAACATTGGGAGAAAAGAATCAAACAAACCTTGGAGATTTCGAATCTGCAGCTCATCTATGATATATCTGAAATAGAAGTCGTTTTTTTAAACGTTAATCTTTTTTTTCAATTTTAAATAAACTCAGTGATTCAAGAGAAAATTAGAAATACATTTTTGCAATTTATAGGGTAGCTTTTTTTTTTAAAGTATTTATCACATTGCTTCCAAGCGAATGCTCACATGATGGCATACAAAGTTAACTCCGATCTTGGAAGCTGTTTGGACCTCTGAAAATGTACCTAAATCATGGAAGGAATCGGTAATTATCAAGATTCCGAAGAATGGAAGCCGATAAATATCCTCTAACTGGAGGGGTAACTCTCTCCTGCCAACCATCATTGAAAATCATTAATCAGATCATACTAAGCCGCATTTCCGAGCCACTTAACAACGTTCTACGTAGGGCTTTCGCCCTCAAAGAACTTGCATAGATCTAATAAACACTGTATGTATTATCGTAGAGCAATCCGAGGAATTCAGCTCTTCGTTAGATTTAGTTTTCATAGATTTTCTGAAAGTGTTTGACATCTTTGATAGGAAAGCAATTTGGGTGCCACTTCGAGCTAGAGGGATTCCAGACAAAATTTTCAATATCATAAAAGCGTTTGCTCAAGCGGAGTTTTGAAAAAAGTTTTTTGAGTTTGAAAAAAGGATGCACACTGCCGCCCTTGCTCTTCATCACCGTTCTTGATTTGGTTTTTGAAGCAGCTGAATTAAATAGTTTTGGAATCAACTGGAAATTTAACCGTAAACAAGGAGATCTAGAATATGCGGATGATGTTCTTCTATTTTCTTCCCGTCATTCGGACCTTCAAACCCAATTAAATAGACTCACCACAGAAGCTTCAAAAATTGGTCTTAAAATCAATTGCGCAAAAACGAAAAGTTTGCGGGTAAACCCCACTAATACAAGCACCCTTAGTATCGACAACTTGCTTATTGAAAACGTAGACAAATTCGAGTATCTTGGAAGCCAAGTTACATCATCCAGAGGAGCATTGGACGATGTAGACTTTAAAGTACGTAAAGCCAGAGCTGTCTTTGGACGACTAAATAGATTCTGGCGAGAACCGAATATGCCACTTAAAAATTTCAAAACTTTCCCATCAAAGCAGTCAAGTTTCCATCTAACATAGAAGTTAGATAATTAATCCAATAATTAATAATATAGACCAGCTGCATCAAATAATCGCTTTTAATGCAAATCGATTAAACGCAATAAGGTTGCATCAAATAATCGTTTTTACAAAATCATTACATAAGTGTCATTTTTTGTAAGCTATACATTTTTTCAAACCCTTTGTTTAAAACTAAAAATAACAATTTATTCCACTGTATTGTTGCTTAACTTAATTGCCTTCACGACTTTTGTAAAAGCATTTTCATAAAAAAATTTTCCATACGCTTTTATTCTAGTATTTTATATGTATATATATATAGTTTTTTTGAGTAGTTTTTGCCCATTTGTAATAATTAAACTAAATGGCAGTGAGTGAAATTTTTTAATTAGCGCCAACTCCAACTCCAACCGCTCTAACAGCCGCCACTGTCACAACCCCCATCAGCGCAACCACCCAAGAGAAGAAGGTGGCCATAAGCCAACCACCAGGCCAAGTCACAGTGGTGGGCATTGCAACACGTGCATGGTGGCTAAAAAGGCCTGCTCGGAAAATCCCCAACGGACTGTGTGGACTGACTGAATACGGTTGGCTCCGAGCTCTTGGCTTTATGAATTTTCCGCGTGGCGCGTTAAAACAGCGAAAACTACTTTGGCAAGGTGTCAGCTGCACATTAGGCGCAGCAATGGAACATTTGATATGCCATATATACTAAATACTATATACTATATGCTACATAGACTCCTATGTATATATGCGGCCTGCTTCAGGCACAACACACATCAGTGCTCCATAGAGCGAGCTCCAGCTAATGGGCGTGTTTGGGCCGTTGGCAGCTCGTCATGTTGCCAACTAATTTTATGAAAGTTGACATAGAACCACATGTGAAATCAGGCTGAGAGGGCGGTACAAAAGTTGGGCGGGTGGCGGCCACAACAATGCCCAGTGGAACTGTTGCTGTTGTTACTGTTGCCACTGCTGCCACTCTGCTGCTGCTTGCGGCTTGTGGCTGTGACTAAATTAACATTGACGTGTGTGTGCTACATGCACCATTTGTGGCAACATTTGCTGCTGCTGCCTGAGGCAGAAGTTTTTTGCTTTTGTCAGCAAAACGAAATGAAATATTCTCACATTTTCCATTTCATATTTTGAGCTGTTGTCGCATGTCCTTGTGCTGTTGCTGTTGTTGTTGCTGTTGTCGTGTTATGTCCTTGTCCTGCTCAGGGCCACCTTATTGTAGTAATGCCCCATTGTACATGCCATATATGAATATCACATTTTGCGTTCTCGTTTGTGGTGGCGGCCTTTAATTATCATATCATATCATATCATAGTTAGTGCAATGAGTATAGTAGATGAGCTCCTCCAGAGCTCTCTGGAGAGCAATGAGTGTCAGTGGTCTCATGTAAATGCTAACTGGTTGAGAGACTTACATTTGCATAGATATGGGCGGGAAAACAAAGATAAAGAATTTAACTAGCGGGAATTTCCTTTTGTAATTACTTTTTTGGAAAGAAAAATGTTCTGTGTCTATTTTTTTGAGAGTTTAAAAAAATCTGCTGAAATTTAGCAGGTCTCATTTTTTGTAGGCACTTTTTTTTTAAATTAAAAAATGTATTTTTTCACGGAATCTTCAGATACGTTAAAAATATTTCAACGGAATTTTTGGTTTTACTGCGAAAATATTAACGATAGAGAATGAAAGCATATAAAAGAAAAAGCTTTTAACTTAATACAGGAGATCATGTGATCAAAATCCTTGTAATTTTTTCAAGATTTCGTTTCTTGGTTTTTTATTTTTCACAAATCGCGCAATTCACGTTTTTGATGATCTTGCGAACTTCTAGTTTTGGCTTATATTAGCCTAAATATCAATTTATGTGGAAAAATTGTGAAGTTTTTGGAAAACGGAATCTCAAATTAAGATATTTTTAAAAAATTTCTTATCTCATTAATAACTCTACTATTTTAAGCAACAATATTTGTAACCAAGAACTACTTACTATGATCTCAAATTCGAAATACTCAAATCGATAACATTTGTCTACCTTTATCAGAGATGTAGCAATTTCACTGAATCTTCAAATACGTCATAAATATTTTGACGGAATTTTTTCTTTTACTTCGAAATATTTACGAAAAGGCTTTTAAATGAATACAGAAGATCATGAGGTGTTTTTCAATTGGGCTCACATTAGTCTAAATATCAATTTATGTGAAAAAATTGTGAAGTTTTTGGAAAACGGAATCGAAAATTGAGATATTTTTTTATTTAACAAATTTCTTATCTCATTAATAATTCTGACTATTTTAAGCAACAATATTTGTAACCAAGCACTACTTCCTATCTTCTCAAAATCGAAATATTTAATTCGATAACATAATACTACCTTGATCAAGATATTTAATGGAAAAAAAATGACATCAAATCGGTTTCCTGAGAGCGTCACATGGCGATGATTCCGGGAATTTTTAGGTTCTATACCAAATGATCTTATAACAAATCTAATGACTTTAGGCATTTTCAATTTCGCAATTTAAGGGAAAAAAAATTACATCAAATCGGTTGGCTGAGAGCGTCACACGGTAATGATTCCGGGAAATTTTTGATTCAATACCAAATGATCTTATACCAAATCTAATGACTTTGAGCATTTTAAGTTTAATTATGAATATTAGTAAATTATTTTACTGAGTTATTATTCTCTATTTTTAATAAGGCATTCGATCTTGAAACTTAATAGCTGCTGAGCCGGTGGGAATTTGAAATTAAAGTTTTATGACTCGAACGATAAATTCATTCCATTTTAATTATTTGTTAAGATTGTAAGAAATTTTTAAAGTAATGTCGCATCAAAATAGGATTTTCTGACTAGATTTTTTTTTAATTCGTTCGTTGTGCCGAAATGAATTTTTTAAAATTAAGTAAAATTTTGAAGTCAAATTCGATAGAATACGATCATCAGAAATAAAAGTTGTAGTATACAAAAAAAAAACCCGGCCCGGGTGAAATCTCGGATCCGGGCCCCTATCAATTTTTCATGAAAATACGTATAATTGCTAAAAAGTGTGGGATCACCGCAAAAAAAATATAGAAAGAATTTCTGAGAGAATTGATTGCAATCATAATAATAACATTCAATATGGTTAAACAAAAAAATATGTTATGGAGTACTGGTAGAATGATATTTTACTTTATTTTTTTAAGCAAAAAACTTTCTGAATAACTCTCGAGTCCGAGCCCCTCAAATCACTTTTGAATTTCATATAACTCTTTAACATAGAAAAAAATTATCATAATGAAAAGTGTTTGAACATTAAAAATTTGGGTATTCATGCAGAATGTTCTATTAGCTCCATTCCACAGCATAATGCGTAGCTATTAGATATCGTACCATGTATGACTACCTATTCTGAAGCCTAAAGATTTTTCTTTCAACTACAATTTAATTCATAAAAATATCGCAATTCGTTTAGAAAATATGGTTTTTGCAACGCTGTTTCGGCTTTTGTTCCACTGTGCGACGTGAGTAACTTTGACAACGCGGCACAGTGAGGAGACTGCTCTCATAGATATTGGCGCTTTTTACAACACTCTTTGAGCTAGAATGATATAACCTTTCTAGACATAGTTCTGGTTCGGGCATAAATGCCCCATTTTCTGAGTGTAATTTGTTTTGGCATTCTTTGCGCTTTTATTTTTGCTAAACAAAGTGAATACCCCAAAAATAAAAACATCAAAATTCATATTTGGTATAAAAAAAGTTGGTTTGAAAAAAATTGATTCGTTATTCATCGTTGGTTCTAAGGTTTAATTGGTTGCTCCGACCGAGTATGAAAAGTAGGCTTATAGGTAGTGGCGCCTTTTACAAGACTCTTTTGAGACATAAGACATAAGTCATAATAATATAATTGTTGCAACGCTATTTCGGCTTTCGTTCCACTGTGCCTCGTGAGTAAGTTTAACAACGAAGCACAAAGCAATGACTGCTCTCATAGATATTAGCGCCTTTTACAACACTCTTTTGAGCAAGAATGATATATCCTTTCTGACATAGTTCTATGCCCATTTCCTGAGTATAATTTGCTTTGGCATTCCTTGTGCTTTTGGCTAAACAAAGTGAATACCCCAAAAATAAATACATCAAAATTCATATTTGGTATAAATAAGTCGGTTTCATAAAAATTGATTCGTTATTCATGGTTGGTTCTAAGGTTTTTAGTTGCCCGACCGAATATGAAAAGTAGACTCATATAAAGTGACGATTTTTACAAGACTTTTTGAGACATATCTTCTCTAAACATAATGCCCATTGTCTTACAGTAATTTGTTTTTGCTTACTTTGCGCTTTTACTATTTTGCGTTTATGCTAGACTTAGTGAACACCCCAAAAATGAAAACTTCACAGAACATATTTCGTACAAAAAAAAAATGTATTCGTTATTGGTGGTTGGTTATTAGTTTTTATTGGTCTGGTAGAGCTCTTTTTAGTGTCTTCGCAAAGACTTTCCATACAATTCAGCACTTTATTGTGCATCGTCTCCTGCTCCAAGTCTGTTGCTTTCGTTAATGATTCTTCAAATATTATAAGTAGCTTTCTTATTTGTTTTTACAACCAATTACAATTGGGCTACAAAATCGTTAATTAGGATAGAGTCTTTTAGGTGCTTAAAAAACTAAAGAATTTTCGGTTTCAAGGATTTTTATAATTAAAATAATTACAAATTGTGGAAATTCCATATGCTAAATGTATAAGATACAAAAAAGTATTTCCAATTAAACAAAAAAGAAACAATCTACCTTTAAAAATAAAACCATCTATTGCTCCTTCACACAAATCACTTAAGCACTCTTTTTATGGAAATGTAAATTGTGATGAAAATGGAAAATGAAAATGCATATAACACTTGTGTGCATTCTAAAAACAGACGAAAGTAAATTCCATGATGATGATGATGCAGATGTTGATGATGATGATGCAGATGTTGATGATGATGATGATAATGACGTTGATAATGATGAGTTAAATATTCAGTTACAGTTATGGCTACAACGAGCTGCTGCATCTTGTGTGTGTGTGTTGGGTTCGGTGTGAATTTTTCTTATATCAGTTGATTTCTCAGTCAAGTTCAGTCTCGCAATTTGTTTTTGGCGCGCATTTTATATTCTATATTATTTTATTGTAGTTACTTCTGCTCTCAAGCATTTTACGCTGCGCTGCGTTTTGTCGCTGGCAGCAGGCGCCGTCACCTCGACGCGCCTCCGCCGACGCGCAGAGCCAACGAGCCATTGCTGGAGCAGCCAAGCAACCAAGCAGCCAAAGTATCTGGTAGATACAAAGGGGGCGACGCAGCGACAGACACAAAGCCAAGTCAACTCAACTCAAGTTGGCTGAAGTCAAGGCAGGCGGAGAAAAAAATGGGTGGAATGATGGCCAGGGTGGGGGATACAGTGGCAGGTTGTGCGAGCCGCGCGAGTTTTCCATTTCGTTGAAGTGGAAAATATTTTGTAAATATTTTTGTTCTTTTCATTTTTTTTTTGTTTTTTGTTGTTGTTGCTCTTGTCTGTTGTTATTGTTTTCTTTGATTTTGCTGCTGCCTCCGCATTTTGTTATTTTTGTAAAGCTTTGAGTTTATTTTTTGTTGTGCCATACCAGAGACAGTTGACTGCTTCCTCCTCGGAGACCCCCTCTCTCACACACACACACACACACACATCGCGCTTGTTGTGTTTTGTATTTTTACAAATATTTTGTGTAATCTTTAAAGCAGACAATGATGACAGCGACGACGATGGCAGCATTTTGTGTCACATCCTGAAAAGAATTCTACTGCTGCTGCCACTGTTGTTGTTGTTGTTGCTCCATTGTGGCAAAGTATTTAAGCACGTGCGTACAGTGGGTGAAAGCATGCGCTTATTGCCAAGATACTTCCAAGCAGCTTATATGTAAGCAAAAGTATCTTATGGATACTTGTAATGTATAAAAATTTGCTAGCCAATGTATGAGCATGCTTAGATCGAGGGCGGTTTGCTAAGTTAGTGAAGTTTTTACAACGCTGTATCTAACTTCTGTTGATAGATTTGTTAGAGATAGAGCTGCTTAATTTAGTTTGGGTTTGATGCACATTGATATCAGACAACCTCGTAAATATTTAGAAAAATGGAAAAGTTAGATTCTGAATAATTTAAAATATCCTCACCGGTAACCATCGAAGAAGACGCCGAAAGGCTGCAAAGGGGTCTTTACGCACAAATTATCAAATAGGTTAGGTTAGGTTAAGGCGGCAGTTGGGACTGACGTTCCAACTCACTTAGGCCAAGGATAGGCCCTTTGCGATACCGCGAGAGTGAGCTAATTCACCACATTTCTCCACTTGAAAGGTCCCCTACGAAAGTTGAGGAAGCCATCCGGCTGCCTGAATGAACCTTAAAAGGCATTTTGGACTCTGTTAAGAGAGCTGAGATAGATCGTCTAGAAAGTGTGACTGTATGAACCTAAATCTTTTACTTCCCAGTCCAGGGCAGTGACAGAAGAAGTGTTCCACCGTCTCCATCACCTCTTCATCGCCACAGCTTCTACAGAAGTCATGGTGGGGAGCATTTAACCGGGATGCGTGGTTTCCTACCAACCAGTGTCCCGTGATAGCACGGAAAACAGATGAGCACTGGGCTCTATTAAGACAGCAGAGTTTTTTGGTTCTTTTACTGCAGTATGTCGGCCAGGTTTGCCGCGAGATTTTACACGTGTTCGAAATCCGATTCCACGTTTTATTTGCACAGAGAGCGAAAAAGTTTCGTATTCTCAGTTTACAGCTAGCCATAAGTATACCCAGGCCCTCCTTGTCTTGAAGGAGGATGCTGGTAGTTCCTTTTCTAGCCAGTTCATCCGCAATGCAGTTTCCCTCAAAGTCCTCATGTCCTGGGAAATTATCAAATAGGTCCATGAAATAATATTGGACGATAGCAAAAGATATGAACTGAGTTCGTAGGCATATCACAGAGGTTAACATAAATATGAAGGCTATACCCGCGATGATTTCCGCAATTGTTGGCAAGCTTTCATGATCAGAGTCATCAAATCGAAATTATATGAATTGGATTTCAAGTTCATCTGGAGAGTATGGCGGATAGGATACCGCCATACTCTCCAGATCAAGCGACTATTTTCTGTTTCCAAAGTTAAAGAAATTTCTGGGCAATAGAAAGTTAGCTTAAATGTAGAGCTCAACTCTGAAGCAAGTTTTATCTAGTTTCGGAGAAAAGAGAATAGGAAGGACAGCAAAGCGGCGGCCATCAAGGCACATAAATAGAATGGCGAAAGGGCTGCTGGAAGACTATCCAATCCTCACCATACAAAAAAAAAAAAAGCAAAAGCAAGACAACTTGAGAAGACTGACTAAGAAAAAGATCAAATCTGCTCTTTAGATGGGTGACTCCATTGACCCGTGCAGGCCCGACAAGTGGGTGTGGAGAAGAGGGTGTCCCACCGGCCCGGGTTTTCTCAGAGGGTCGGTAAAATTACTACCGTAATTCAATTTAAAAGTGTAATAGAGTGACCGGTACATTTTCCCCCGGACCAGGATTTTCTCTCTACGACCCTGGACCCGTTATAGATATATGGTTCCAGCGGTTTGGGCTGAATGCAACTAGACAGCTGCAATCTAAAAAAATAAATATTGAATATATGAACTTCACACAATGCAAAACACTCAAACTGCCCTCGTTGGCTATGCATCCCTTTCGTCAAGCTTTGCTGTCAGCGCCCTCTAGAGCCCTCCAGTGGCGGCGGCTACGCGCCTCGAGCGCTTGCTGGCAACCGACAAATGCAGAGTATCTTTGTATCTGTATCTTTTGCTGAAATGGACTCATATTTCGCGACAGGCTGTTAGTCAGCAATTCAGTTTGCCCGAGTCACTGAGCTGTCATGACTTTCGGAGCGGGGTGGCGTTTTGGCTTTGCTTTTATTTTAGCATTTTTGCAAAGTTTCCTTTGCAGCTCATATTCTTTGCTGATTTGCCGCACACTGAGGCAACAACAACAACAACAAAAACACAAAAAAAAAACAGGCTAGAACAAAAGTTTTTGCTCATGGCCTGTCAGAGAAGTGTCAGGCGGCAAGTTGAATGGGAGTAGGCAGTCGCCAAGCGGCGATAGACAGGGGCGTTCACGGGCACACGGGTGAGGGGTATGTACTCTATACGGTTAGAGACAGCTCAGGGCCGCAAGGGGCGCCATTGTGGGCTGACAGTAGAAAATCTGAACGATTTAAATAAGTGAATATATAGCGCATGCTAACTTATATACATATATATATAGTTTAGACGTAGAAGTAAAGTTCAAAATGGGCTCACATGATGGCATTGTTAATAACCATAAAGATATATAAAAACTAAATCAGAACTCAGCAATTAGGCTAGGAAAAGTTTTGTTTTATAGAGTTGGCCTTTAAGCCTGCCACGTTTTGCAATTAGCTTTATTGACGTCATTGTTAATGTTTTGGAGTATCACCCAGATTAGTCGATAATTAATTAATTGCTAAACTGCCCTTTTTTTAAAAAAAAAATTAAGTACACATTAAGACAATTACGTGTTGACTTTATGACATTACTGTGGGGCGGAAAAAAAAGAACCCTCAGTCAGATGTCGCGTTTAGATAAACGCACTCACTAACAGATAATTAAGCACATAAATAAACAACTAAACGGAACGACAAACTTCAAAAAGGCAACGTCTATTTGTTTAGATACTCAGACTCTCTGTGACTAGCCAGCCAGCCAGCCAGCCAGCCAGCACGTAGACAAGGTTAATTACTTTATTTTGGCTAATGAATTTGGCTATTTGTTGGCCTCGAACTCGAACTCGGCTCTTGGCTGTTTTACCTGGCTGCGTCTAGTTCAAGGTACATGTTGCAGGACCTTGACGCTGCCTTGCGTAATATTCCCAAGCAAACTGTGAAGAATCGTTTAGTTTGAGTTCTTCTTATGCAATGCCAACTTTCACCTGGTTTCCTGCTGTTTTCGAAAAACGCTGGGCGGTCTGCAGACAGGTTTTTTTTGCGGGGTTTTCTATTCTAAAGGATATTTCACAGTTGGCGAAGTGAAATCGAAGCAAGTTTTAGCGTTTGTTTGGTTAGAGTTAGACTGCTCCTGAAAAAGTGTAGTAGTAGTAGAACTGCGTTCTTGGGTTTTCATATTGATATGAGAAATGAGATTTGTGGATTTTAAAAGAGAGATACTTGTAATTTTTACATATTTTTATACAATGCCGTTTTTTATCCTGAATTCTAAGCAGCAAATTACTTCGGAAATGACCATTAGCTTTGCAACAACTAAACCATGTTGACCTGTGTTATATTTATTTGTTTTTTTTGAGTTGAATAGGAAAATGATAACTTCGATATCTGAGTTAAATTTCAAAAATAATTAGTCTTTTAGACTTCTTCAAGTCCTTCAACCCCGGTTGGGGCATAGGGCGGCGACAAACTTCCTCCATCCTTCCCGATATGCGGCCAAATACATCAGCTGTGGCCACGTTTTACGCTGTGTTGCTGCTTCGGCCAATACTGTTGATTTCCAAGTAGTTCTTGGTCTACCAACTCGCCGTGTACCTTGAGGATTCCATTCGAAGGACTGCTTCACGATGCTGTCGATTGGGCTCCTCAACGTGTGGCCAATCCAGCGCCACTTCCGCTGTCTAATTTCGACATCCAAGAGCATTTGACTCCTTATGCGCCACAATTCTTGATTCGATATAATCTGCGGCCAACGGATCTTAAGAATGTATCGAAGGCAGCGGTTTACAAATGCCTGTAAACTTCTCGTGATGGAGGTAGAGACATTCCAGGTTTCACAGGCATACAGCAGTACAGATTTGACATTGGATTCGAAGAGCCTTAACTTGGTGCGTAGGAAAATTTGACTAGAGTTCCATACTGAAGACAACATTCCAAAGGCGCTGCGAGCTTTACTTATTCTGCTGGTAACATCCAAATCCGTTCCTCCGTCTGACGATACAGAACTTCCTAGATAGATAAACTGTTTGACCTACTCAATGGGCGTCTGTCTCAGAATAAAGGTCTGATGTGCTGAGCGGCCAATTGATCCTAAGACCAGCCACATCTCCATTCACTTGCAGTGATTGACACATCTCGTTCATCCCGCTGTTGGTACTTGCCAGGAAACAGATATCGTCAGCATAATCCAAGTGGGTTAGCCTATTAAAAGGTCTCCATTGGATAAAAACAGGAATGGCGACAGAATATCCCTTTGCCTTACTCCCTTTCGCACTTCGAAAGAGTCAGAGAGCTGTTCATTATGTAGAACGAAGCATCTTGCGGCATGATAGGACTCCTTTATAACAGCAACAATCTTCGGGGATCTCCCTCTCTTATCTAAGGATTTCCAGATTCATTCGAGTTTTAGATTAGAAACCCAATATCTTTTTGTAGACTAATGTTAGTAGCCGCCATTTTAAAACTCTTAAAATAACTTTCGCTAAAAATTGTGCCCATAAAAATTTCACTCCTCACATAATTTGTAGTATCTATGAGTTAGTTTTTTTTCACTTTTAAATGTTGTCCAGTTTTTGTTTTTGTAATAGGTCGGTCGGTCTTTCGTTTTCTATTGTAGTCCCGACAAAACTTGTTATTAATTGTTTGTACATGATATTTTATTTATAAATACTAAAACTTTTGCGCTTGTAAGTTTCCCTTTCTTTGTGCAATAAAATAAAATTTAATGACCACTTAAAAGTTGTTCATGTTGCCCTCGCTTGCAAATTGTTGACAACAATTTAACTACGAGTACTTGTATCTTTGTTGTTGTTGTTGGTGGTGTTGTTTTTGCTGGTTTTGTGACTGTCGCAAGAAACTGCACACGAAATTATAATTTTCACACGCAATCCTGAAACTAGTCGCGGTTTCTTGAACGTTGTTGTTGTCGTTGTCTTGCTCGTTGTTGTTTTTTGCTTGGCGCACTTAACAATTCAATTGTAGAACAATATTTCAACTCGATTGGCCATTGAAAAGCGGGCACTAAGAGGACAGTCAGCAACGACTCTGGGACTGGGACTGGGACTCTCATTATGAGCAAAACAGACGACATCAGCACTTAAAAAAAAAACAACATCCAACAACAACAAGGACAGCAAAATGTTATATTCACATCTCTGGCGCATTGCGTGCGTGAGTCCGTGCGTGCGTGCTTGCTTGCGTGCGTGCGTACGCGCGCGCGCGTGTGAGTTGGCTGCTTATGCGCATGCGTGCATTGCGTTTACGCATTGCGCGTTGTAATGAAGGCATTTCTCATTGCACAAATTCAGGCAAAACGAGAGTTGGCCATGTTGTTGCCAATCAATTTCCAATAGCCAACAACAACACAGACACAACAACAACAAGTCATCATTCAGTTGCACAAATGCACTTTAGCCTGCCAATCAACGGCAACAGATGAAGTCCAACAACGTGGACTGACATTTTGCCGTCTCCAGTCTCCGTCTGCAGACTGACGAGTGGCGAGTGTGGACAGTACAGACAGCAGAGCAACACACACATGGATGGAAGCCCTGCCGCGTTATCACGGCAGGCAGCAAACCAATCCTTGCAACGTTGGGCAACGTTGGGCAACGTTGCTACATGTTGCGATGATTTGATATGATCGCAAATTTATGTATGCTGTAGATTGTCAACATTTTAGGCATAATTACAACCATCACAGTTGCTATCGGCGCAGATCGCTGTGACTGGCTGGCTGGTAGCGATGGCGATCAGCAGATCGATACCTGCCCGATCACACGAGATCGGATCGACTACCTTGATCATTAGTAATGCAGTGCACTTTTTAATTGCGCGCACTCACATATTATTGGCCACGTTATACTATAGTATATATGTGTCAATTAGATTTATTATCAGTTGTTGGCTCTTTAAGCGATTACTTGTCCAGATTCGAGGCAGTGGCATAATAATGCGTTTGTCTCAGCGGCCCATGTACAATGCCTTGTATGCTGTCTACAACTAAGCATCATCATACTTATTCCCAGTTGTGCTGGTCCTTACTGGTCGGTCAGACGACGCTGCCAGCCAGGCGACGACGGTGCCAGCCATATTAACTGTCAAGCTTTGACAGCGCATACTGATTGCATTCAAGAAGAGCTGGGCTGCTGGGCTGCTGGGCTGCTGCGCGCAGGTGCTTCACACCGTCAGGGAGTCAGTCCCTTTCTGGCTCTGCGCATGTCCATTAGTAAATGCTAAATAGCGCCAATTAAATGTAAGAAATGCGCTTCAAAGTTTTTGGCTAAATTTAGAACGTGGTACTAACCCTACCTACCAACTGCTCGCGCCTCTGGCCAATTTCCAATTCAAATGCAAAACTTTATTTATGAACCGGCAATCGTCAAGCTGACATTTTTATTATCACAAGCCAGGAGCAGCGAGCGCGCGTCCCGAAAAACTTGCGCACCAGCTGTTGCCCGTTGTCCCCTGCACATGGCAACAGCACCTAGTCAGGGAAGGTCTACTGCCTGCCTTCCTTCCACCTTTTGGCTTGGCATGTTGATAGCCCGATAGCCAGGCCGGACTAGCCAAGCGTTGCGTCGCCTTCAAGCCGCGCGCACACCTCGTTGACAAGCTCAATTTCCAATCGCAATAAAACGCAGCACTCGAAAAAAAATAAAGATAAATGTGAGAAAAATGCAGTCCATGCTGCGCCGGGATATCCAATAACGTGCCCCTGCCACTTTGCCACTTGCCTTTGCTGTGTGTGTGTTTTTTTTTTTACCCGTCTTGTTTGCCTCTCTTATGTTCTTTCGTCGTCTTTATGCGTGGCCAAGACTAAATCGCGTGGGCTTATCCTTGAAGCAGCCAGCGCCTTGCTACAGCTAGAACCAGAACTTGCCACAACTCCGTAACTCTGCAACTGTTTTGGCCCGTTTCACGTGCTTAAATTTATAGTGGTAATAAAATTTTATTTGCTCTTTAAGTTGATGGCACAATAAACTCTTGTGGCATTTAGTTTGAGCACGTGCTTCAGTTTGTTGTTGCTGACTTATTTTTTTGGGTTATTGAAATGTTCGTTGAGCATTCTTGGCGACATGTCAAGGTCATTTGTAAATGGTAGAATTGGGATAAGATAAGGGATTTAGGAACTCAAGGCAACTTGGATTAAAAACTTATTTTTATCATATTTTCGTGATTTTGTTGTTTTGTGAATTAACTTAAGAGCAATAAAATAGCAAAAAAAAAAGGAAAGTCCATGCAACAAGGCTTAACGCTATAGGGAGGAGCTGGAGAAGGTGGAACACCTATTTGTCACTGCCCTGGACTGCGTAGAACAAGGTTTCGAATTCTCAAATAATACTTCTTATTATCCTTATCTTATTATGACTTATCCCAGCTCTCAGAGCAAAGTTCAAAATGCCTTTATTTGATCCGCCGGATGGCTTTTACTTGGGTACGTATAGAGGACATTCTGAGTGGGTAAAGGTGGTTAAAGGTCTATCAAAACGGTATCAAAAGGGGCCTACTATTGGGCCTAATTGCCACCGTAACTTAACCTTACTTAAATCTAAAAAAATTACACAGTTAAAAATAATTACCAAAGATGTCTAAAACGCTTCTTTTTATATTTTGCTTTTAAAAATTCGGAAATTTCAGTAAGCTAGCTAGTTCTACCTACCCCTGAAATTAATACTTGCAAATGACCAATCAATGTTGATTGATGTTTTTGTACTTCTAGAGATTCTAATTCTAGAGATATACGTTTCAACTTTTTTCCGAGCCAATTTACGTATGAAGATCTTATTTACAAGGGTAACATTTTAACATAAACGTAATTTTGGAATAATATTCTGCCGACCTCTCCGTTATATTACGGAAAAAAAAAACTGTATCAGAAACTAAAACTTGTTTCAAAATTATATAGTTCTCCATTCGCTGATATAGATTCTGTCGGTTTAACCAATAATGTTGAAACTTGATCAGGCTTTGCTTGCAAATTTTTTCCGTTTCAGCTAATTCCGTATTTCTCTAATTATGTTTCATTAAATAACAATGTTAGGAGGTGAAGAATATTCATTGATCCAAAAAATAAAGGATAATATTATCTCAAAAGTTAATAATTGGAACATTTTCTTAACAAAAGCCGAATTTATTCATCTTTCTTTGATTAATTGATTAATTTGATTAATTTAAAATTTCTCTACGCCTCTGAAGTAAAAAAGTTATAACTTGGTTCTGGACTTAAAGAGTAGAGCAATCTAGATGCATTATTTTTTTAGATCAAATATTTTATCGAAGAAGTATTTTTGTAGAACTATGATGATATGATCATATGACCGCTCAAGTCTTACCGCAAAAAAAATTCTATTAATTTTAGAAAAAAAAAAAGGTATAGCTTGGTTTTTCTAGATTTAAAGACAAACGAAATCTAAATGCACAACCTTTTTTATATTTTTACAACAAATTTTTTATCGAAAAACTATCTTTTGATTGTTTTAAACGATTGAATGACCGCTAAATGCTTTCCGGAGAGAAAATTCTATTAATTCTATAAAAAAATGTATAGCTTGGAACTTCTTTTAATTAAAAAGCTGTTGTGAAAGTCAGCCAAGTCGCTTATTATTTAAACAAAATTAGCTAAAAGTAATTTAAGTTAATGCAGCCAAGCATAAAGTTTTCAACTTGAGTTAATTTGCCTTTAGCAGCTTGGATTATAATGATAACTCCCCGGAAGAAATATTTGAGTTTCCACCTTTTTGGTAATTCTACCGTTAGCTCGCATTGTTTTTTCACACACACACATAGAAAATGCGACGGTGACGTTGACGGCGACGCCCCCGCCAGCAGTTGAGCGAGGCGGCCATGCAAAACAAGGAGGCAGAAGTAGGAAGCAACAAACGCGACGGCAATGGCAACGGGCGCAGTCGTAAATCAAAATGGCTGCATTTGATGGCTGAAGAAAGAAAGAAATCATTCATTTCATCAGAGTGTCGTGCGGGTGTAAAAGAGACGACGCATGCGTATGAACGAGATGCGTTGATGTGCTGATTAACTGCACAGCTGCTATGTTGTTGTTGTTATTATTATTGTTGTTGTTTTTCTCGCCTTTTGGCGTTGCTGATTCCCGTTGCGTTCTGGTTATTTAGAATCAGCTGTCGGCTGCGTTCGACATCAGTTCGTCGATTGTTGTTGTCATTGATGTTGCATAACGACTTAGACTGGTAACGGGACTGCCTTATGGCATGCGCAGTTAGCAGTTTCTATGTGTGTGTGTGTGTGTTTGACTGTTTGCGCTTGTGTGCGGCAAGTGGGCTGGACTTAAAACTGGACTTGAAATTGCACGAGTAATGCACAGTGGTTAGCATTGCATTTGTTGCGGTACAAAAATAAATATTTTTTTTATTTTTTTGTAATTATGTATTTTGGCATTTTAGATCATGTTAAATATAATTTTTTATAACGACACTAAGAATGGTGGTCAAAAAATTTTTGAATGACATTCTAAAAATAGATTAAAAGAGAAGATTTTGGCATACCAACAATTCCATTAGGAATATAATTAAGGTAAAGCCAGACTTTTAAAAATACTCACATTTGGGAATTTTAAATACGACAACCACCAACAAATAACTCATGAAATAAGTATATATGCATAAATATGTATATTTATTTCAATGAGTTATTTGTTGGTGGGTTTGGTATTGAAAATTCCCAAATGTTAGCATTTTTAATAGTCTGGCTTTTAAATTTATTTGTGATTAAACATATACGACAAATGTATATCATAGTAAAATTAACGATAGTAAATTAAGTTTATTTTTGCCAAGCTTTGACTGACATATATGTCCCTGCTTTTCCGTGGGCTTATAAATATTTTTTAATAAACAATGTATTTTCTGCGATATTCAGCCAGTCCCACTTACAAACATTTTATAAATTGTATTTGTAAAAAAATCGATATGTTTAAAAATTGAGATAGTAAATATACAACACCTCGCATTTAACTTTTCCTCTTTAAACTTTTTGCTTTCGTAATCAAAACAAACAACAATTAAGTCTGACCATAAAAACAAATTTGTGATAAGGTCATTTCCCTTTTTTTTTTCGTGATGTTACGTTTGTAAAATATGAAACATGACAAAAATGCAACAAGATCCATTAAAAGAATTTTCTATGCTGATTCAGAAAATTATATTAAATAAGTGTTTTTTAACTTTATTAAAAATATCCCAAAGATTCTCCGAGAAGATCGAGTTTTTTGGTAAAGATAAAAAAATTTTGTATAAACTAGAGGTGAAACGGACGTCAGACATTCGTCCAACCATGTGGCCGAATATCCGGCGGAACTTATCCGTTTGGTGCATCGCACGCACACACACTTGCTTAGGCGTGCGATCGGGTGGACTCGGTTCGATTCGGTTTTTTTGTGATAAGCGAAGATTTTGGGATTGTAAATGAAAACAATACTGGCTTCAACGTGAAGTTCATTCGTCCAAATGGTAATTATCCGGTATTCGGCCGGATTTATACTAGACGGACTGGCTTATACTAGAGATGAAACGGATATCCGGTAACTATCCGGTATCTGGCCTATCCGGCGGCCTTATTACTATCCAGCCTATCCGGCGGCCTTGTTTCTATCCGGCTGAATACCGGATAGTTACCGGATATCCGTTTCATCTCTAATATAAACCCGTCTTGCAAGTGAATTTTATTTTTTTATTAGCCCTAGAAATTTCTATTAAATATTATTAATGATTTTTATGTTAATAATTAGTTTCAATAAACCTTCAGTTTTAACGAAATTACCTTACTTGTTGAAAAGATAATGTAATGTAAAGAAAAAAAGACTATTAAGTAGACAAATCTGACAAAAATATGAAGCTCTTGCTTGAAGTCAAATTTCTTGCCATTTTAAATTTTCTTTTTTAAGAACTTTTGGAATATCCATCCTTAATAATAAATATAAATTAATAAATAAATAAAAGTAGTGTTGGTTAATAATATCATGAAAAAGGAAAAGGGGGAAAGAAAAGTATTTTGCATGTCAAAAGGTTGTCTTCATTGTGTAGTTAGTTTTTGATCACGACTACTAAATAATGCTCTCAGTAAATTATTTAACCTATTATTATTTGGTCAAAGTAGAACTTTCTGTGAATATGCCCATATCTCATACTAATGCGTGAACAACTTTTAAAAAACAAATTTATTCTCGATGCCAAATTTAGTTCTTTTTTATTACTCGAATTTCGTACTTCCAAAATACCTCTGTAAAAACTAAATTGAAAAGAAAAAATCCCAACCGAGTGACTGTGCAATGACTCATAAAAACATCGCAATACTCAAATGTCAATTAACACTCAAACGACAGAGACTGTGTAGTTGACGTGTTGCTTACTAGATGGCGCTGCAAGCTTAATTGACAGCGCTCTCTTGTGTTTGACATGTCACAAGCATGTGTTTCGTCAAACTGTCAATAGAGGGCTAGTTATGTGCACGCCTGAAAGTAGGCAATGGAAATTTAAGCAATTTGAGTAACTTGCCAGCTAATGTGGCATATTTATGTGCAAAATAAACTAGTTTTTTGTTTATTTTTATTTCTTCAAGGAAGTCTATTAATATAAATTTTTAACTAAGTAAGAGTTGTTTGCAACTATTATTGAATTTAAACAATCATAATTATCTTATGATTGTTTGCAAAGACAATAATTACTTTGCTTTATTGTTATAAAAAAAAAATGTCTGATACAATTTTTGCAAATCAGATCTTAGCATTTGTGCGCTTGAATAAATCACATCAGACAAACATAAATCATATAAAATAAGCACACATACACACACTCCTACCCCAAACAATTCCAAGTGTGTATAGAGTACTGCATAAGACAACAAATATAAAATACATCAGACATTATTATCATCTCGCTTGTGCTTGAGTGACTTTCTTTGGCTGGGCCAACGTTTCCACCGACCGACCGACCTGACTGACTGTCTCTCTGTCTGTTTGTCCCAGAGCCATGGCCAAGGCTGCTGCTCAGTTTACAAAGCCTACTCCCACCCCCTGGCCAGCTACTTAACCACACATGTCTGTCTGATAACTCCATATAGCGCAGTATAGGCAGTATAATGGACAACGGCAAAGAGGCTATGGCTACCGATTTGCCAGCATCCGTTTTGGCCTCTTCACACACACACACACAGGCACGCACACGTTTCCGGCTGCCATTGTCCTTTTGCGCCGCCGACGCCATCACTGGGAAACGTGCATGTAATTGAAAGGGAAGCTTTGGCTTTTGGCCGTGTAGCTGCACATGAAATTATTACGTTAACAAAAGGGAAATAAAGGACGGCGCAAAGGCACAAAGCTCCAACAATACATGTTTAAGGAATGCAAAATGAAAAAGGGCAAAGCATAAAAAGCGAGTAAGAGAAAAATATGCAAGAGACTCGTCTCTGGCCGCTGAAATACTTTAAAGTTTTCCCATTTCAATTCTGTTGCCTGTTTTTTAGGGGGGGTATGTCGTTGCAAAGTTGCGAAAGTTTCATTTCCGACAACAAGTTACCGTTAGTTAGTTTTCGGCAGGGTTGTCGCCATGCCAGTCAGAGCACTCAGACATGCTTGCAGATACAAACACACACACAGATACATACATACATGCATATGTGCATTGAATAAGCTGGACAAGAGTGTGTGTGTGTGAGGGAGTGTGTGTTAGTGAGTGGCATGTCTGTCTGCATTGTTTCGGTTTTGATTTATGAGGTCAGAGACTCGTGATAATGAGCCAGGAAATTAAATCACTTTGACCGGAAGGATGTCAGGTCAAAGAGGATAACACAATTGATTTCATATTCATAAATTCCGCCGCCAGAGTTGCCAGCTTGTCAGCCAATCAATGGAAAACTAGTTACAAGTGTTGCCAAGCTTAGTTTAAGCATAGGCCAGCGTTTTCATTTGATTATATGTTGACTCTTCTCAGAACCTCCGTTTGGAGGCGCCAGAAGTGGTTCCAAATTGAAAACATTTCTCTTCCGGGTTACTCAAATGATCTTTCGTCCCATTGTCGTTCCGATCGTCACCTGATATATGATAAGGAGAAGGGAAAGAATAAAAAGTAAAAACTATTGCAGAAAGCTACAAGCGTTATTCAATAGGCGCCTGAAGCGGATCTTGAGAATTTTGTTACCCAATTTGGCAAATACTTAATCTACCCGAAATCCAACCCATTCAAGCTAGAAATTCGTATAAGAAAATCATGTCATGGATTGGCCGCATGCTAAGAAAACCACCTCAAGACATTACAAAAGCAGCTTTTGAGTGGAATCTCCAGGCCCATCGAAGAAGCAGAAAGAAATGAAACACCTGGATAAAAGTAGTCCGAAATGGTGGAGCTCAAACTATTGGCAAGATATACAGAAGAAGACGGAGAGAATTTGTTGACGCAAATCATACTGTATGAATAAAGGAATATATAAAAGATTTCAAATATCACAATTTTTTGGCTTCTATAGTTTCCAAATGATTTGAATAAAATTTGTATTTACTGGATTCTCAAAAAGGAAGCTTTATGTATTTTTAAAAGTTTCATTCATTCATTTCATTGTGCGGCCATTACAACCCGTTCTCGGGTTGCGTCCGACTTCAACAGCTCTCGCCAGGCTCCTCTGCTTTGCGCGCGCCTTCTACAATTAGAAATACCAAGGGAGGACTTGATCTTTCCATCGGAGTCGTGGTCGTCCCCTTCGTCTTCCATCGTCGGCTTTCGTTCCGAATACCTTTTTCGCTGGAGCATCGTTATCCATACGTACGACATGGCCGAGCCAGCGCAGACGTTGTATTGTGATGCGCTGGACAACATCCATGTCGTCGTAGATCTCGTGCAGGTCGAAGTTCATCCGTATGCGATAGTCGTCCTCAAAGCGTACGGGACCGAAGATTTTACGAAGAATTTTTCTCTCAAACCCCCAAGAACAGCTGCATCTGTCCGTGACACAACCCATGCTTCTGCGCCGTATTAGAGCACGGGCAAGATAAGCGTCTTGTAGAGTGTTATTTATTATTTTTAAAAGTTTAGGTCAGTACGAAAAATTGAGTGCAAAAAAGAACTAGACAAGATACATCTTCTGGCAAGACTACACGGGATCAGAATTGGATCATCATATTACTAATTTGGGATATTTGATGTTATACACCCAAAAAAAACGAGGTTATGCACAGGGTGCATACAATTTTTGTGGTCTATCTCCCCAGTTACATCGTTTCGTACCACTCTAACCCTTTAATTGAGAGTTTAAACGATCGAAAACGTAAAGTTATGACTATTCGAAGTGTGTAGACCTATGTTATCTGTTCTAGCTCTTTGGGTCTTCACTCAACTGACAATAAAGACAAAAAGGCGGGCTAAATTGACTTCCGTTGTATATCCAATCCTTTTTGGGATAATGGTTGAGGGATCTTACTAATTTTAAACACATAATATGTCGATTTACCTAAAGTATAGAGTACAAAAATGCTCTAAAGATGAAAAGTATTCAAAAAAGAGCTACTAAAAACCAACAAACTCTCAGTATACGTACCCAGCCGCTTCCTATGCCCAGACCCTCTCTTAAAATTTTCAAGAACTTTTCGAAGCGTGCTATAAACCATTTATCAGTTGGGCCGGCAAGCGGTTTCCATATGTTTGCTCAAGTTTAAAGCAAATGCTAAATAGTTGCCAGCTCAGTTTGAGTTCTGACTTGCTGCAGCAAAGATCGTGATCATAAACAAATAATTAAACCAAAAACTTTTATTTTTTTCATCTTTTCAGAGTTTCAAAATCAAAATTCAATACCAATTAGAGGTTAAGGCTATTTAAGGATCTAAGCAACAAATACAACACCAACGGATTTTCTACCAAATCAACAAAGCTATTAATTAATTGAAGAAGCAGTTAAATTGCGTGCTTATTTTTGGAAAGAGAAAGAGTTAGAACAAAGAGAGCAACAGAGGAACAGCAAAGGAAATCATTTTATACCTCAAAACACACACAATTAAAATTAAGGCGAAACTGTACATTGTACTTAAGTGTTCAAAGGATATTTAGGTAAGTGCGCTCTCTCTCTCTCTCTGATCCTATTTAAACACCTCTTTCCTCTTACAGTTTACCTTGTATATAGACAAGTAGCTAAAAGCATAAACCAACTATACACTACAGCAGCGTCATTGGGCCCAAAGCCCAATTGAGTCAGTCACTAGCCATTAAGCTCTATAGCAATCAAGCGACAGTTGACGGTACAGCAGTCCAACAGTCCAGCTCCACAATGACGATGAGTACAAATAATTGCGAAAGCATGACGTCATATTTTACAAACTCGTACATGGGTGCGGATATGCATCATGGTCACTATCCGGGCAACGGCGTCACCGATCTCGATGCACAGCAGATGCATCATTACAGTCAGAATCCAAATCATCAGGGCAATATGCCCTACCCGCGCTTCCCGCCCTACGATCGTATGCCCTACTACAACGGCCAGGGCATGGACCAGCAACAGCATCAGGGCTATTCGCGACCCGACAGTCCCTCCAGTCAGGTGGGTGGCATGCAGCAGGCACAAACAAATGGTGGCCAGTTAGTGCCACAGGTACAACCACAGCAGCCCCAGCAACAGCCACAGCCGCAACAGGCTCAACAAACGCCGCAGCATCAACAACATCCGCAGGTGACGCAACAGGTGACACATCCGCAGCAACAGCAGCCGGTGGTCTATGCCAGCTGCAAGCTGCAGGCAGCTGTGGGCGGTCTGGGCATGGTGCCGGAGGGTGGTTCACCACCGCTGGTCGATCAAATGGGCGGACATCATATGAACGCACAAATGACGCTGCCCCATCATATGGGACATCCGCAGGCACAGGTAAGCTTAGCCAACCCCACAGATACACCCAACCACTCCCCTTAGTTATAATGCCCCTAGGTCGCTATAGTCCCACAACCCAACCCAACTCAATCCGACCCTAGCTTATAACATGCCTAACGCTTGATTCTTCTATCTCTCTTTATCCACGTGCTTGCTGCAGTTGGGTTATACTGATGTTGGAGTTCCCGATGTAACAGAGGTAAGCAGGTTTTGCTCTTCTCTCCCTGTTTTGTTCTTAACTTTCTTTAGTAACTATTTTGTTTTTGTTGTATTATATTTCTACAAATAATTCTAAAATCTTAACAAACTCTGCTATACAGGTTCATCAGAACCATCACAACATGGGCATGTATGGTCAACAGCAAACGGGCGTACCAACAGTAGGCGCTCCACCACAGGCTATGATGCATCAGGGACAAGGTCCACCACAAATGCACCAAGGCCTGCCCGGCCAGCATACGCCGCCATCCCAAAATCCGAATTCGCAATCCTCAGGGATGCCGTCTCCACTGTATCCCTGGATGCGAAGTCAGTTTGGTAAGTGTCAAGGAAAGTGATCGACAATTCCACGAAACGTATTAAGTGGAATTTTTCTTCTTCTTATTCAGTAGTGGGTTGCTGTAGTTAGTTGATGTATTTTAGTGGTTTTTTTTAGTTTAGTTTTGCATACATAAAACATAACAATTATTTTATATTGTAGTTAAACAAAATTCGAGAATTTCCGGAAATCTTGAGAGATTGCACAAATTTTTCTTACAAATTCGTTGTCATAAGAACACAATCTGAAAAATTTTAACCATACTTAGTTGAGCCAAGATCATATTTTAAACCAAGCGATCAATTAAACTGCAACTTGGCGTACTGCTTGCGCGTACTGCTTTAGCGCACTGCACGTGTACTGCTTGGTCTGCTTATTCTTTCGTTCAGTTGTACTGCTTTGTTTAGTTCATTCATTAACCGTAAATGAACTACAAACAAGCAGTATGAACTGCTTCTAAGCAAAGTTTGGAATCTTTGGATCGCTTTTAAAATCAATTTTTAAATTTAAAATAGTTCTTTAAAATGAAATAATTTGCAATAAAAACTAAATTATTTTGTGAAAAGATTGCAAAAATTTAAATTGGATGACATTTGAAATTGGAATTTCCACTTTTTGTATTAAATAAATATTTATTATCTGACAAACTACTGCATAATTACTAGAAAATAGTAATTCCTAAAGGTATGATATATTTTTTTGAGTATATTTAAATATGAGCAATAATTTGCCATATCTGTCAAAAGTTTTTGGTATAAATCAGATTCTTAGTAAGATATTTTGGTTTTATTTCACGAAAAAATTTGTAGAATAAACAAGACTACAATCTCTACAATCTATAGGCCAAAAACAATCTAAATTGTTTGATTTTCATAAATTTATAAATATTAGCGAAACTATCTGAAAATAGAAATAGTTTAATTAAAAATGACAGACGAATTTTCTGTTCTTTTCTGTTTCTAAAAATTTTTCTTAATACTGCAAATGAGTTTATTTAATATAAAATCCAAATGCAGAAAAAAATTAAATAGAAAATTCATGAACATGGTTGGGATCATTCTGAAGATTCCAGAAAAAAATAAATATCTACAAAATATAAAATTAGTTACATTAAAAATGAGAGACGAAATTTCTGTTTTTAGAACTTAGGTTAATTTTGAAGATTTCTAAGAACTTTTTTGCTGTAATTTGCAAATGCTGTAAAAATTGAAAAGAAAGATTCATGAACTTGGTTGGAATTATTCTCAAGATTCCAGAAAAAAAATTCGAATAGCCCCCTCTTTTGAGAAGTTTTGGCTTTGGTTCTTAAAAATTCAAAAATATTGACAAAACTATCTCAAAATAATAAATAAATTTTATTAAAATAAGATATTATAGGAGAGATAGGATATTATAGAGAGAAAATAAGATAACAATGCAGTTTTTTTTTGCAATAGTTACACTTGCATAATTTTGCCAAAGCTATTTTGCGATAAGTGTAAATATAAGGATAAAATTTATTGTGAAATCAATTAATCGGAATCAGAACTGAAACCCATGCCAAGTATACTTCAATCAATTGTCCCAGGCTAATTAAATTGGCAGACAAGTCCTTTTTTATGAGCACTTGTAAAACTTCCATGAACTATACATTCAGTTTAAAAAGCTTGTCCCGAAAAGGGCTTCCGCTGGAGGAATCAATTCGTATTTTTTTTTACCTTTTCTGCAGTAATGGCTTATATTTGATTTTATTTTAAACTTAGACAGCAGCTCTACAATTTATCTCATTTTTAACAAACTGCATTCATTCCAAACCTTCAGCCCATTCCCAACAACAACTCGGGCCTGCCGCCTGACCTTGACGCATCCGAGTAATTTCACTTTATTGCCTTAACCAATTGCTCGCATTAAACGTAATCCATCTGCAATGTACTCTCTGAGCTCGATACCTGACTTTTTGGTAAATTCGCAAATTACCCAAAAATAAAATCCATGAAAGCAACTGAAACTGTCAACTGGTCAAAGGCTGCGCTTCCAACAAAACTCACGCAGTGCAAAAGAGGTCATGGCAGCACGAAAGAGGTTTAGTTGTATATCCTGCGAACCTAAGGAGTATCTCTGACTTTGTATCCGTTGACACAGAAGGCGGTCTTGCAAATAATGCAAATTGACAATAGTTTTGAAAACGAAAGCGAAAAGGTTGCAAAATCGAAGCGTAACTAATGCCTTTATAACCAAAAAGGATCTACACATGTGCAGCTCAAGCAGGCACAGGCAGACAAGCCAAAGGACGAAGGCAGTAATATGAGCTATGCTTACATAAGTGTGTTCTATAAAGAGAAATGTTCTGTTGACCAAATGATGCCAGTTCTGGTGAAAGTAAACTACTCAAGTGGTGCCATAATACTTCATAGATACCCTGCAGTCGGACTGACCACCAGTTCTCTACCAGTTCCGCATTGTTGCTTCACTGCCAATTTTTTGGAACTGGCTAACGCTTTTTGTGTATTCCTTTTGGCTGCGGCTTTGGCGCTTTTTTTAAGCCAGATTGAGATGTAAAGCAGAATTGATGACCGCCATTAGTTACACGTTATGTGCAATGGATGCCATCAATTTATTAATCTCCAGAACACGCCGTGTTCGCTCTAGCACTCGCCCGCTAAGAAGCTCCTTTGCTTCATTCATAGCTCCAACTGCAAAACTGGACGGCCGTGTCTTAATCCCGTCGCACCGTTGCTGCTGTTGCTCCTTTGTGACGGTGTCAGCGTGCCAAAGCCAGACCAAGCTGGACCGCAAAAAAAAAACAAAAACAACAAATAGCGCCTACAATAAAAACAGCAACCCAGCACGCTGTGGTGACATGGAGTTTTTAATAAAAAAAAAAATGAAAGACGGCCAGAGTCCAACAGCAACACCAACACCGAAACTTGGAGCATTCCAGTTGGTGCCTCCAAGGAGGGTGCAGCAGGCATTCAGGCGTTCTTACTGTGCCACAACATGATCCCCGTCTCTGGGCTTAAATTACGATGATTAAATGCATACGAGTATATTTCTGTTTAGCTCTTGCAATTGACTTTTTTTTTTTATTTGTCATTTGTATGTGTAACCGATAAATAGCCAGCACAGTGGTACGAATAGGGCGATAATAGAAACAAAATCAAACGAGTTGGTCGAAGCTCTCTCTCTCTCTTCAGATAAACAACTTTAAGGCAGCATTGTGTTCAACTTAAGCATTTTTTGAAAGATTTCCAATCTTATAAATTTTCTAAGAATCATTTCAATGCCCATCGAAATTGAACCAATCACTCCGTACTTAGCAAACACTCCAGTATAAATATCTTTTATTGGAGAGATTCTTACTTCTTTCCTTTTCCTTCTTCTTTTACCTTATATTCCGTGTCCCAAAAAAGATTATTTTTTATCAATGATTTTTAAGCGTTTTTTTAGAGATTAAAGATTGTAAAGGAATTCTTAGCCAGCTTCTGATTCGTATATAACCATAAAGGACCAAATGTAAGATCAACCAAAAATTTCACAGCAGCGTAGTATCGTGTCTTGTTATTTCTTAAGCCTCCTAACTCCCTTCTTTGCCTCTTATTTCTCTTCTGTCACCCTCGTCTCCCCTAGGACCTCCTATAGACACTTCCAAATTAAAACTTTAACCACTGTGCCCAAGGCAGCTGTTGTTATTTTTCTCCCATGGTAACTACTTAACGCCTGTCCATATTTCATCCCAGCATTAGGCAAATAAAGGCAATGAGTATTGCTCGCGCCGATCGTGACTATCCAATGGAGGCAGCCGCAGAAGCGCAACCAGACACTCTCCAGCGACCATGGACAATGTCACTGCGCCTGGGCTGACTCGTGACTCCAGCCAAAGTCTCCAAGAAAATTAAGTTGTTAGCCATGAATATCGCACTACCCAGTTACAGCTGTAGTCCATCGTCGTCGTCGTCCAATTGTCTGCACAAAGGGTTAAGCTTGGGCAAGTTTAGATTTGACTGTGCCGAGTCGTCTGCTTATTGGTATGCAATCTTTACTATTGTAATAGATGTTTTGAGAAAATGAAGTAATTTTAAGTTTGCTGCCACTCAAAGTGGCAGTTAATGTTGTTTTGATATTTGCAAGTGGCTATAACTTGATATTGGCCAACTTTATGTCAAGCTAGTTTTTTTTGATAATTTACTCATAAGCAGCGCAAAATATTTGCCACACTTTGCTGCCATTTGCCTTATCCTTTGTCCCGGAGCATGACTGTGGCTGCCACATTGCCATTGTCGTTGGCGGCGTTGGGTCATAAATTTAAGCGACATTCAACAAATTTTTGCAACAAGTGTTTGTTGCTCTCTTGGTCTCTCTCGCTCTCTCTCTCTTAGTCTGGCAGATGCTGTCAGGTCGTTGGTTTTTGCTATATATATATATAAAAATATATACATAGTATATAGGAGAGCGCTTGGTTTGCTTGTATGCGAAATGAAAGAGTTTTATATTTGACCTTGTTGTGCTTCGATGTTTATCTAAATATGGGTAAATGGCTTGGGTCTATGCAAGCTGTTGGCATTGGGCTTTAAGTGCCACTTTTAGAGTGTACAATTTTGTGAGAGGTTTACGTAGAGTTTAAATGCTGAATAATTAAGGCTAGTGGTAATAAGAGCATTGCAAAAAAGTCTCTCAATTCTTGGCCTTACAAAGTCCTAGCTTTCTAAGCAATCTTCTTCTTTCTTAGCATGACAGTTAACCAATTTTTCCATCTGACTCTATTCGATGCCAAGCCTTTCCAATCTTTCAAGCGCAGCTCCTTAAGTCTTCCATAATGTCATCTAGCCACTTCTTTCAGGGTCTACCTCTACTTCGCGATCCATTTCTCTGGGTCTACCTCTTCTTCGTTCTTTCTAAACATTAGCTTAACCTAACCCATGAAACAGACCTTCTTTCTGGGTCTACCTCTAATTCGGGATCCATTCCTCTGGGTCTACCTTTTCTTCGTTCTTTCTAAACATTAGCTTAAACTAACCTATGAAGCAAACAATCAATAGAAATTAGCTTTAATTGATTTTAATTAAAGCCGCGAATTATCATCTCAATTATTTCAACCCGGTAATTCTTGTACGGGGGAACTTGTAATCCCTAGAGGGAAAAGTTAGTGGAACACCTCCCAGACATGATTGGTAGGGGGGAAATGAAATACCTCCAGCGAACCTCACAAGCCGGAGAAGGCCCACTCGGTTATGAAACCATCAGGGTCGGCCCACAGACCTTAAAGTGGGTTGCGTTGGGCTAGTAACCAGACCGGAAAAAATCTCTAACTCTAAAGACATAGAACTTGAAAGATTCATATTTTTCAAGACAATGAATTTCAAAGAAGTCAAAAACCGTCCAACCGAGATATCTCTCGTTTGGTACCCATGTATCATTTTGGAGCTAAGAGGGACGTTTGGTACCCATGTATCATTTTTGGTACTAAGAGGGACTGCCACGCCTCCTTCTGCAATAGCCTTGCCTGTGTTGATAAGTTATAATACGATCGAACATATTATTTCGATTGAGGATTCATATTTTTCAAAACAATGCTCTAGATGAGGGGTCGTACCCTAAGTGCGTGACCCAATTTTTACAATTTTGGAACACATCCCACCTTGTGGAAAATCCCTCCCCCCACTATTTCTGGAACCTGTAAAAAAAAGTGCTTACGTGACATAAGCGTAGAACCCCACCCCTCGGTCGAGTGACTTAGTGCGGTATTTCCAGACCCCTCATTCTAAACAGAATTTCGGGGTATTTTCAGGGTAAGTAGTCTTGGGCACTTTTGTCACACTTTTTGATGTTTCCAAGAAGTCAAAAACTGCAGAACTTATTTATTATTTCTTTAATTTCCCGCCTGCTCCCAGCAAATATACCATTCGGTTAGTTTGACAGCAGTTTTGCCTAAATACGGCCATTTACTAAAAATCTTTGTGGGATGCACAAATCTAACCTTTGCCTAACCACAGCACCACTTAGTTATTGCTCTTATATTTCATGTCCTTACTATTCAATTCATAATAAAAACTTACACCAAACTTCCATATCCATATGCCAACATCAAGTGCTCAAACCATTTGCCAGTCCCATCTAAACATATTTAATATATGCAGTCCATTATGCCCAATCGATTTGCCAAACAGTCAGTAAGTTTCTTATATATCTGCCCACTTATTTATCGCATATTTTTATTTACAAACTATATAGAGAGCCAATAGAATTTCTTGACGCGTCCGTGCAGTAAACAACTTTTCAATTCTTTCGAGTATGAAAAGTGCACTTCATTGTGCGCATTATGGGCGACAGCAGAGCTCCCCTATATATCGCCTCAATCCCCAACATCCTGCGCACTGTCAGTGTCAGGAGCGGGCGCTCCTAGCACAATGAAAAGAACTTCTCGCCAAAAAGTTGCACGTTGTTGGACAGCAGTGTCTGCTGTAAAAACTTTCTGCTTCATCCCATTTTTTCACCCAAGTGCAGAAACGTAAAGCGCAAAACGTTGATCCCGGCCATCATCCAAGGCACTGGCAGACCGGCAACCGCCTGCACTTTTCGCCTGCGTATCCTTGGCTTTGGCGCTCAAACTTTTCCACATTGTTTGGCCGCGACTTTGTTGTCTGCCAAGCAGCCTGCTTAGTGCACTTAATGTGCGCCCCACGTTGGGCGCGGCGGAAGTTGCGAGAGTTTTGCTAACTTGAGGATTTGCGCAAACTACTTTTCGATGGCAGCGTGAGACATTTGAGACAACAACTGCTTAAGCAGGCGATTGCCTTGGCTTAGATGTGTCCATACTGCTGCTGGCGTTGACGTCGACGTCGACGCTGTGCCTGGGCTTTGGCCCTGTCTTTGGCGCTGTCTTTGGCTTCGAGTGAAATTGTGTTAACGCATTTTCCGCTTTGGCTTTCGCTTTTGGCCCTGCTCTGCCTGTCAATGTATTGGCGCGTACCTTCTCTCCACTTAAGCGTGCGGATCAAAAGATAATTTGCAAAATGCGTGAAGATTTTTTTAAAACCATTTCCAAGGGCCGTGGCAGCTGCTGGCCAATGTGACACTCGCTGTCAAAATGAAGGCGACAACTGAGCTGTGCAGCGGCGGTCGTGCGGGCGGGCGCGTAGCACAAAAAATGACACTGGAACTTTTGGGATTTTCCATCTGCCACAACAACAACATCGAGAAGAAAGTTTAATAAAGCGCAGCAAATGCGAAAAGGAAATTTCGGTTTTATTCTCATATACGTATAAAAAAATAAACATTTTTTTGTGGGGTTTTATTTTTGGCTTCGTCAATGGCCAGCAAAGTGCTCCAAACTGATGGCAGCAGCAGCTCGCCCAGAGGTCCTTGGGGCATAGTCCGGTGGCACGTGTGTGTGTGGGGGTGTTTGTTGTGTGGCATTCATTTCGCTCAATCGCAAAACGCTGCTTTTGGATAGCGTTTCTTTTTATTTTGGGATTTGGCGAACCTTTTTGACAAATTACGAATATTATTCATGCAGCAATGAAGTGAGGCAGCCAGCGCTCTTATGCTCTTTGGGTATTTTTGGTTATGTTTTTGGACGAACCAGAGAGCAGTGCAGGGCAAAACTTAAACAGCTGAACTATTAAAGCTTATCAATTTGCAGCAAAATTATTATTTTTTTGTGTTCCAAAACATTTAGAACAGGTTTTCGGACATAAACTGTGCCTGGGGAGTAAGGACGAGCAGCGCACAGCTGTGTTTCAATTTAAAAGTAGTTGGTACGGAATAAGTTGTATCTGATAAGATGATTTCATAATTTGGAAGCAGTTTGATTATGGATAAGATTAAAGAGCGCATCTAGTTTAGATGTCAAGTGAGAATATGAAAATTGTAGGTATTTGAGGGGAAAACCTATCATCTTTGTGTTTAGTTTTTGATAAATAATATAATAAATTTCATACAGCCATTTCGATCAATGCAAATCGTAATTAAAATATTGAAGCGGAATTATAATTTGCCGATGAGCTTTGGAAAGCTTTTATATAATAATTTGTTTGCACAAATCTAGCAAAATACAGACATTTTGATCAGTGGAAATCGGAACTAATATGCCGGAAATATTTTATGCTACATTTTTTTGCATAATTCCTACAAAGATATCAATTGCGATATAAGCTTTTGAAATAAATAAACTAAATAATAAAATTCATACAGACATTTTGATCAGTGGAAATCGGAACTAAAATCGCGGTAATACTTTATACAGCCATTTCTGTCAGTACACATCTGAATAAAAATAGTGAAGCGGAATTAAAATTTTTCGATGAGCTTTGGAAAACTTTTATATAATAATTTTTTGCACAAATCTTACAAAAGACCGACATTTTGATCAGTGGAAATCGGAACTAAAATTCTGAAGCGGCATTCTAATTTTTGGTTGAGGAAATAATTTAAATTAGATTTTTTGGGCAAATCTTTCAGAAGACATCAATTATTCCCAATCTGCTTACATTTGAATCAGTCGGTTTCGGAATCGAATACTGAACCGGCTTGTTTATGTTTCGGCAAGCTCTTGAAACCTATTGTAATAATTTGGATAACTTATATGGCTAAAAAAAATACTTTTGCCGTTTATGCGATTAATTTCGGGTGTTCAATGATTAGAATGCAGGAAAAAAGATAGTTTCACCTAAAGGTCTAAAAGAAAGTAGTTTTAAGAAATTAGACCATTTTTGGCATTAAAAAATTTAGCTACAAGAAGTCTGTGTAATTTTTTTGTACATTAAGTTTATCGTTCGTCTAAAAGACGACAGATTTTAAATTGGTTATATATATCGTTGAACAAAAATGTAATATTTTTGTTTGTTTGGAGCTAAAGTTTATTTAAACAAAGCCTTTTTTGTAGATATTCCAATAATGGGTTCCGGCCTATGCTCCCAACAGGGGTGACATACATTATTCAATTTCTATTCATTTTTTTTGTTACTAAATTGTATTATATGTTAAGAAATAAATAAAATAAAATAAAATAATGAGTGCGTTACATATCGCGAGAATTCACTGTACATTTAAAGCAGAAGCCAAGTAATATCTTTTTCAATTTATAACTCGAGAACAAGGCATAAGTTTCAATGGATTTACTATTTGAAGGAGCGTCATTTGGTTTATCAAAAAACGGGAGAAAGTCAGCGGGGTCTACTAGGCTAAAACTAATTCTGTTAGGTAGTACAGTAAAGATCAGAAATAATATTATAAAAGGAATTTTAAGTGGAAAACTGCACTAAAACTCTTAGGATTTGTTGTGCTCCCTACTAGCTCAAGAGCCCCTTGGTCAGAAATAAAAGTATCCTTCAAAAGTTATGCTTCAATGGATTTACTATTTGAAAGAGCGTCATTTGGTCATTTGGAGAAACAAATTCTGTTAGCTAGTGCAGTAAAGATCAGAAATAATATTATAATAGTAATTTTAAGGGAAAAACTGCACTACGACCCTTAGGATTTGTTGTGCTCCCTATTGACTCTAGAGCTCCTTGGTTAGAAATAAAAGCACTCTTCCATAATCACATAACCATACTTAGACGCATTTTCCTTCTAATTCGCGAAAACAGTTAGACTTACTTTCCTACATATTCTCTACGAAATATTCGCCAGTTCAGGTTTATATTTCAGAGATATCCCTGTCAAAAAACCGAATATTTAAAAAAAACAATACGTTTCCAAAATTCCACTGTCTGTTTTATTTGTTCGGCTTTTCCCAGTAAGGCGACAGCCGCATCCTCGTCGTCAACGTCAACCATGCCTGTTCGAACAACCGGCCGGCCACATGTTTCAATGGCCGCCGCCGCCGATGCCAGCACGCCTACCATGATGGAACAGGCGCTCAGTCGCTCAGCCGCTCGCTCAGTCGCTGAGCAGTCAGCAGTTTGGCAGGCAGACAAGTTTCCATTAGAGAGATTTCGGTTGGTTGCCTAGGGATATGATATGCCCGTCGGCCGGCTCAGTCCATGTCGGTGTCCGTGTCCGCTTGTCCAAACGTCTCGCATAGCATGTTTTAGTCAGCTGTCAAATATTTTGACATGGGTAGCCGGCCAACGCGCAGAGAGGGATGCGAAGGGAGCGACGGACGAGCGAGTTCGGGCTATATCAAAATGGGGAAAAGCAACAAAAACAACAACAATAACGAGTATATAGAACAGTGGAAAGAAATAGCTCAAAAGCAGTTTCAATAGTTTGCTGGGTTTTTGGTTTTGTTTAAACGATAACTAAATAAAGTTTAAAACTTCTCATAGACCCAACATGTGTGCGGGTCTAATGAATGCATATAAAGTCATAGTGTTTCCTTTTCAGGGTTTTTGGTTTGAATACTTGTTACTTTTTACTTTTTTCTTTTGTCAACTTTTGTCGATTTTAACCCTCTTAAGTGCTTAACAAGTCCCAAATTAAAAATACGCGCAGCATCCACACGGCGGCGTCTCCAGAGATTATGTTCAGTTAAAGGCAAAAAGCCAAAAAATTAAATTAAAAAATTTTTATAAATGAGACGTTGGTCATTGGTGATTTTTAATTGTTACCTTCTGTAAATGTATACAATTTGTTTTATTTTTTATTTTATTTTTTTAAGCTAAACTGCCCAATGCAGTTTTTATGCTTAATTAAAAACAAAAATTGTAACGCCAAAAAATAAATTAAACCCAAAGAAACCCGCTCAAAAGCCAAACATGGCCAAGTGCCTTGGACTGCCGCCTGTCAAGGCATCAAAGCAGTGGGTTTTGGGTTTGGCTGTTGAAACCTCAGCAGGATTCCTTGCTCATGTCAGTCCCAAAAGGCAAACTGGACAGTGCCACAGAAAGTTTTCTGCAGCAGCTGAATAACGTCAAAAACCAAAAAAAAAAATGAAAATGAAATGTGAAAAATGAAAACTTTTCGACTGCTTTTTTTTCGCACTCTCTCTCTTGGTTTGTGCTCCATTTGGGCAGCAGAGATATAAGGAATTACCTCTGGGATTTGCTGGCACTGCGCTAATTGGCAAGTATGTCAGCTACAGAGCACATAACCCGTTCAAGCCCAGATCTCTCTCGCTCTCCCTGCAGCTTTAGCTCTCTCTTCACCTCATGTCCACTACTTATTTAGCAACTCGTCATCTGCACTGACTTGGCAGTTTCCACAACGGTTGACATCATATCCAAAAGCTGCCAACTCATTCGATGGCCACACACGAATATTCTTGACTACAAAATTTATCAACTTACGGGCATAAATAATTTGCAAGCATTTGTTCAGGCGGCTCGCGTTTGTCTGTAATTTCCGCAATTAAAAAAACATTTACTCGGGTTTGATGTGAGGTTCTTGTTTTTTTTTTACAAAATGCAATCTTTTCTGCTCTTTTTCTCAAGCTGTCTATCTCTCTCTGGCACTGTCTGTTATTTTCTAGTCACTTAAACGGCACATGACATGCAACTTTGAGGATATCTTTTCTGCAACCGTTGAGCTTAGACCACCGAGTTGTAGCTACAGCCCTGACTGAAACTTGGACCTAACCTGCGTTGGGTTTTTAGCTGGCAACAAGTTTCTGTTTGAACTCTTGAGCGCTTTAAGAAACTATAATCAATTCAATATAATAAGCATTTTAGTTGGGTGTACTTAGTTTTCATGGAGACCTTTTTCAAGCTTGGAATCCAGCTTGAGTGAATCTTAGAAAAAAATTCAGAAAATAAAGTAATTGGAAGGCAATTGGTCAATTTGGTGACTAGTAAAATAAAGAAAAAGAGAACTTAAACATAGTGTTTTTACTTTGAAGGGCAAAAATGCAAATGTGCCCAACTAACAATGCGATGCAGAAGTGCCAGACTGGAAACAATCAGGTTCTTACAATAGAGGTGCTTTAATTCTGCAAGGAAGATAGCATACACTGTAGCTACCAGATTGGCGGTTTTGAGAACACACCTATAGGCAAATTTTTAGGCAGATCTTATTTTCTCTCGATTTAGTCTCGATGACTTCGTGTATGATAGTCATGTGAATGTACTGCCGCTTGTCTCTAGGGGAGATGGCTGAGCAGCTCTCAATTCACCTGATATGGGTTCTCAGGACACAGGGACTTTGAGGGAAACTGCATTGCGGATGAACTGGCTAGGAAAGGAACTACCAGCATCCTCCTTCAAGATAAGGAGGGCCTGGGTATACTCATGGCCAGCTGTAAACTGAGAATACGAAACTTTTCGCTCTCTGTGCAAATAAAACGTGGAATCGGACATCGAACACGTGTAGAATCTCGCGGCACACTTGGCCGACATACTGCAGTAATAATAACCAAAAAACTTTGCTGTCTAAATAGAGCCCAGTGCTCATCTGTCATTCGATGCCATTACGGGACACTGGTTGGTAGGAAACCACGCATCCCGTTTGAATGCTCCCCACCACGACTTCTGTAGAAGCTGTGGCGATGAAGAGGAGCTAGAGACGGTGGAACACTTTTTCTGTCACTGCCCAGGACTGGGCAGAAAAGATTTAGGTTCCTACAGTCATATTTTCTAAACGATCTATCTCAGCTCTCTGAACAGAGTCCAAAATGCCTTTTAAGGTTCATTCAGGCAGCCGGATGGCTTCCGTCTGTATGAACGCCTAGATCTCAGAGATGGTAATAGCTAGAACAACCAAAATTTCAGAAAATATCCGTTATTATCCTACTGGAGACAAACTTTTATGTATTTTTTCGATATCGGGGTTATTTTATATAGTTCCCGTAGGTTGATGTTTCAGAGGACCTCGTACAAAATCCAAAGGTTTAAGATAGATAATTCGTTTGTTTATAAAGATATCTGTACCAAATTTGGTCAAAATCAGTTGATAACCCCCATGAAACGGATCAGTCGAAACAACGTTTTTGGTGAAAAAAAGTCTGACGATATCTTTTCGAAATCAAAGTTATTAGTTATACCCAGGACCAGATTTACCATATAGGCAGTGTAGGCAACTGCCTAGGGCAGCAAGAATAAATACCTTCAATGTCATTTTAGACAGAATTTCATCGGAATTACAAAAAAGAGAGGTAGCGTACAAAGTTCTTTATAAAAGATTTTCAGTCGTCACAGACCTGCATTGTTTGAATGAAAAAGAAATTCGTGAAAAATCAACTGAATTAATCAATTTCTACGATAAAGATGTCGAAGCATCGTTCGCCAATCAGATGATTTTATTCAAAAATTGGGGGCGGCAAATTTCGCAACTGCATAGGAGCACCAAATTTTTAAATCCGGGCCTAATTATACCAAGCTGTCAAGTATACTTTTGGGCAAGATAAATCAGTCGGCTTCACTAGCGGAACAAGCAGAATCAAAGTGTATGGATGCGATGAAAGTCTTGTGAAATGTGAGATAATTGGTTCAGGATTCGTAAAAGAACTTCCTTTCAACTTAAAAACTTAATATAACTTTTTAACAAAATTTTCGTTAATAATTTTATGAGTCTCTCATAATTTTAGCTTAGTAATGTTATCATACTTTCTTTAACTTTGACGATTACACGTATTAAGAACTCTTAAGATAATAAGAAAATTATTATAAGATATGTGCGATCAAAATAAGGAGTTAAAGCTTTTTAAGAAGAATTCCTGTAATGTTAGTTTTTGCAATTTTGTGCATTATAGAAGAAGAATGTTGTAAGGAATTAAGATAAAATTGTTCGTCTGAATACCTAGATCTTGGCGATAATAAGAGCGTGGATAAGATTTTTTTTAAATAAATTAATTAACAGGAAATCTCCATTCCACAGCGCTTATAATATTCTAATTGCTCCGTTTTGGAGAATTGCTCTTCCTTACATTATAGAGAAGAAGTCATTGGAGACCCCAAAGTCTCTGTCAAGAATGTTGTAAGGAATTGATATAAAATTGTTCATCTGAATACCTTGATCTTGGTGATGATAAAAGCTTGGATAAAATTTAAGTTAAATCTTAATTGATAGGAAATTTTCATTCTACAGCGCATATGCCATTCTAATTCTTCCGATTTGGACAATTGTTCTTCCTTGCTAACCATACTCTACAATATTTTGGGAAGTCACAAAATTGTGTTTCATAAATTTTTTAATTTAAAGAGCTGTTGTCTAAATAATCTAATAATATGTCATATATTTTATGATCCAAATGAGCAGGCGACGTAATATGTACCTAAGAGTATCTACATAGGCAAATTAAAATACCGTTTGTATATTATGTACATATAACATACATACATACATACATACTACTTTTTTTTTAAGTTATTAAATTATAATATAATATTTTCCTGCATCAACAAATTTTATAAATTGTTGTAGTAATTATTTTAATGATTTCCTTAAAACGTTCGTCAACACATACACACAAACACACACACACATATACAGCCATTGCGGCGCACACCTCTAATCACGCATACATGCATACAAACCTATTGCAATAGTAGTTTGTGTGTGTGTGTTTGACGACTACCAACAAAAATGAAATAAAATCCATTATGGAACAAGAAGAGTAATATACGAGTAAAATGGTTAAAATGGTGGCCTAATCGCAATTTAATTACAATACGCTTTCATATCAAAAGGCATTAATGCCAGTTCCAGTCAGTCTCTCAGTCAGTCCGTCCGTCAGTCCGTCCGTCAATCGTTGCCACAGTCGCCACTTCGTCAGTTCCAACGCACGTGTATCGCATTTGTTGTTAGACTCGTTCGTTGTTGTTGTTGTTGCCATTCTAGTTACCTAGCTGTGGAAATTGCGTTACCATTTTGTAATTTTTACCAGTTACCCGGCTGAAGCCCCCTGCGCCATATTCTATGTTGCTAGTACTAGTAGTATAGCTATATACATATTTTTGGCTTCTCCTCAGCCTTTTGATATTAATTGTTTCACCTTTATTATATTTTTGATGTTGATACATGCGCCGACGACGACGTCGCTCCCTCCCTCGGCTCTTCTTATATACATTACCCATTACCTCAACACCAAGCCGTTGTTTTAAAGCGCCATTAATGCGTTTATAATAATTTTTCAGCGCTCAATTTTGTTGCTTTTGTGTCTTTACTTGGAGCACGCCTGCTCCTGTCCAGGCCAAGTGGGCGCCATGATCGTTGTACACACAGCTCTAGCTAAGTAAAAAAAAATACCCAACAACAACAACAACAAAATGTTGCTTTTTGAGTGATGGCCACATGAAATGTGCAAAGGCATCATTAAAAACTAATTTCAACAGCCAAAAGGTGCGCGCGCCTGCTCTCAAATGGCCATTGTCCAACCGGTACACCCCACCACCAGATCCCCCCTGAAACATGCGCATCCCAAGCCATGGTCGTTCAACGACGTTTCTGCCATCGCTGCCGTCGCCTTGTGAGCCATGAAGGTGTTTTTATCAATTAAAATTATCATTTATTTGTGATGCATGAGCCAAGGCTAATTAGCTGGAGCGCTCCGAGTTGCTCCCGTTTGGAGCAAGGGGCGTTTAGTTTAGCGTAGTTGGGGTCAGCGTCATCTGCACTGTCATTTTTTTTGGCGTTGTTATTTTTCTTAGTTAAAGTGTAAACAGTTGGGAGTGACTATATTTGTATAGATGCTCCTGAACAAACTTTATTTTTACAATATCATTATAGGGCAGCAAAAAATTAAATTGAAATGTAAGTTCTCAAATTTTGAAAAACTAGTTCGAAACGTCCTACTTATAAGACAGTAGTCCTACAATGTCTTATATTTCAATTCAATTTTAGTCATGATTTTATTTCTACTAAATAAAGTTTGATAAAATTGGAGTCTTTTCTTTTATGTGGTACTGTCTGTATAAGAACCCTGCTTTAAATATACTTTTTTGGAATTTTTTGAAGAAAGCTTTTTAATGAAAATAATACATATCAGAGCAACAATTACTCTAAATATTATTAAAAATGCAATTCTGATTTAAGGATTAAATATTGGGATGTATCTAGAAGTAAAGTCTATCAGCATTTTTGGCAGACATGGAAGATCCCAATGCAACCGCCAACGTGGTCAAAAGAACGAATAAGTTAATAAAGACATGTCCGTCCGTCACTCTAAGTTAAGATTTAACACTTCGAATCGAATGGGTAGCTGAGCTGTCTAAAAACATAACGTCGTGACGTCAGAGACCAAGGTTCTATACCAAGCCTTAGCAATTTATGTTTTATATTTGTAGTATTATTAATAATAAATACAAATCATCAAGGGTTTCTTAAAGTTGACCGTCCCCGTTTGTTAGTTTTTTATTTTTGAGACGAATAAATTGAGAATAGGAAAGCGATGTTAGGCCTAAGAGTGAATTATCAAACATTTAATAGTGCTTAAATTCAAAACAATTTGATTCAAAAACCTTTTGAAAATGAAAAACACCTCTAAGAAGATTTAGTTTAATCCAAAAACCTAATTAAGTTAATTTTTATGACATATATTTTGATATTATTTTTTTTATATCCCTCTATTATATAAAAAAAAATTTATACTCATCTTTTTGAAAGTGTAGAACATGTTGAGTGTTTAGCAGAAGATATTTGTTTTCATGATTTTTTTTTTTTTCTTATGTTTTTAAAAAGAAGTTCAATTTGACTGAAGAGATTGTGAAAGAGCTACTGAGCCGCTTGTGGCAATGGAGTTGTAGGGGTTTTCGAGCGAATCGAGCAGGAGGCGAAGCCCCCAGATTTCTTTTAAAAAATATTTTATAATAATTTGACTTAATGAACATGAATTAAAACTTAAATCTTCCGACATAGAAAAAGTTATCTTTAGCATAACGTTTGCGTTTTAGTTGAGTCGTATTCGCAAGAATTTCGTAACAGATCGTTTTAAACTAAGAATAGATTCCTTCTGCTATCTGTGCTTAGGATACAAAATTTAGGCAATATTATCAAAAATTTGAATTTTAATAGATTTTTGTTTATTTTTTGAATGGGTTATATATGAAAGATTTCCGCCCTATGCTCCACCTAAGGGCGGCTACTCGTAAACCCATAATTAAGCTTAGCTTAAATTTTTTAAATTAAATTAAATATTAGATAATACAATATTTCTTTAAAAGAGAATATACAAAAAAAAATATTATTTTATAAAATTCGATTTTTAGAAGCTTGAAAAAATATATGTCATAAAGTTAACTAAAGTTTCATATACATATAAAATATATGAAAGATTTCTAATCAATTATTGCACATAAAGAGGACCAAAAAGCTGCACTTTACTGAATATAGTAAAAAGACAACATATAGAAGGATTTATTACGTACAAAGGTCCAGACTATTGCATTAAAGTTCAAGTTCCTTAGTTTTTCAAGTTCCAATAAAATATTTATTTTCAGCCTGACTTCAGCCTATAATTAGCTTATTAAAGCATGTCCAAATAGCGACTGCACTAATTCCCTTAAAATCTGCTAAATCGTTTGACATATCTTAACTAAAAACTGAGAAATCCTGCCTAGCTATATTTTAAAGCTTTATTACCGCCCACTTGCCTATATATAGTACATACCACATAAAGACCATTCATAATACGCCATTCCAGCATATTTAACGCTCTTAATCCCATCTAATACCCGGTCCACTTGTTTGCGGGGCATTCATTTCATTTAACATCCGCGCAAAGCTCACCAAAAAACAAAAAATACAACAAAAAAAATCAAATCCAAAAAAAAAAAGAACCGCGCGCAGTTTTTGCCACAAATCTTTCAAGTTTTTGCTGTGGCAAGTCCGTCTAACTGATGATGATTAAATGGCGACCGCCTTGGGTTATAGACATGGCATCAGTCGTGTCATTTAAAAGAAGGTAGCTGCGCGTTGGCCACCGCTGCGACTGCGGCTAAGGCTACTACCACTACGACCATGTGCTGGTTCCTGCCCAGCCGCTTTTTATGATTTGGATACGCGCGCATTAATGGACAACGCTGCTGACGCCGCGCCGCCATTGAACGCACAAAAAAGAGCTTATGATGTAATGACCTCAAGCGTGGAGCAACCCAAAAAAATAAAAAAAAAATCCAAATAGAAAATGGTTCGATGGAGCGAGCATTCGCTCGAGTGAGTTGAGCAAGACAAATGTTTGAAGATGTTATTAAAAAATAGTTAGGTAACGCAGCAACGCTCCCCCTCCGACTACTTGGACTTGATTTCATTTCAGTTTTTGATGGATAATGTCTGAAATCTAGTTTACAGCTGATTGCTGATTGGCGTGGCCTGGTCAACAGTGCAACCGCAATGCCAATGCCAACGCATTAGACATCCGCCGACTCGAAACAGTAGCTACTACATTGTGTGGGGCTCTTGATTACCCAAACTGTCTGTCTGTCCGACTGTCTGAATGACTACTAGACTTCGCTATAGACAGGGTGCAGCCCTACTATGACATTTCCAAATGCAATGACGAAAGCGAAGCCTCAGACCCGACCCACCCAGAAAGTTTCACACGCTGCTAGCTTTTGGCCTTTTTCAATTATGGATCAGTCGATGTTGGAGCGAGTGAGAGAGCCAAATACAACATCATTGACAATTATATTACAGCGTATTATTTTTGACATATTTTTTCCCGACATTTCGTATTTTTTTTATGTTGATGTTGTGCTTTCTGTTTTTTGTCATTACCCAAAATTATAATTATAGTAAGTGTCATTAGGCGGGCTGTAGTTGTTGTTTTTGTTGTTGTTGTTGTCGTTTTCACTAAGCGCCAAACTCATTTTCGGGAGTAATTATACCAAAAAATTATTTTACAGTTATTTGAACATTTTGTGAGTGTGTGTGTGTGCAAGAGAGCGCCAAGCGGACCTTGAGCCACGACAAGTGCAATCAAGGCGATTGAATACAGTAGATCGTAATATATATATGTATAAAGTATCTGTATATAAACATACTCATACTTGCCGAGGAACAAAAGAAATTCCTTTAAAAGTAAAAAAAAAAACAAAAGGGCTGATTATCGTCGGGATATGCCGACTATAGTGTACCCTTTTCTTAATTTTTTACGATGCTGATCAATCTATATTTGAGATATACTTTAAAAACGATTAAGTTCCATTTTCTAAGAAATTGTTTTTTATTGGTAAAAAGTCATTTTGGTGACTTCAGAAACAGATGTAGAAAAACATCATCTTTTTAGATATTTCAAGATTAACCAAGTTCCTAACCGATTTGAAGCTACATCTTCAGAATCATATTTGAAAAATAACCGATTTGCACCTTCTTATGCATTATAACAATATACAGATCTGGATCGCCTCTGTATCCCCTCAAAATCTAAAAAGAATTTTTGTGTCTTAGGAAATATGAATCTGCATAACGATTTCGGTAAAAGCAGCTTTTTTTAAAAATAGTTTAAAAACTTGTTTTAATAGGACTTTCATGCATATTGTGACTTAAAAAATCTCTAAGAAAAACTAAAATCAATTAAATGAAGAGATATTAATGATTTTGGTGCTGTAGCTTTTTCAGAAACAGATTTGACAAAACACCTTTTTAGAGTCGGCAAGCTTGACCAAGTTCCTAATCGATAGATTATAAAAATATAAAGATATGACCCGATGGAAATCCTCAAAATCGAAAATACATTTTGTGACTTAGTCTGCATACCGATTTTGGTACCAGAAGCTTTTGACTATGCCTAAGTCCCGAAATTTACAACCGATTTTTAAATAATTGGTTTTATCCACTTTATATTCTGCATGACACGTCTGACAATGCTTTTTTCTTAACGATAATAATCTAAGAATTTTTTTTAGTGCGATCTGAGCTAAGGATAAAAAAATTAAGGCAATTATTTAAAAAAATCATATATGTAGTATATTTTTATAGAGTACAGTTTGCTATTTTTTGGATAGTTGACATATAAAAGATTTCATACTTTTTAGATATTACAAGTTGACCCAGTTCCTAACCGATTTGAACCTACATCTCCAGAAACATATATAAAAAATCTCCTTTATAGAGGTTCCAAGGTTGGCCAAGTTCCTAACTGATTTGCAGCTTCTGATGGATTATAATAATATACAGATCTGGCACGACTTGGTACATAAAACCTCTGTACGCTCAAAATCTAAAAAGAATTTTTGTGTCTTAGGAAAAGTGAATCTGCATAGCAATTTCGGTAAAAGAAGCATTTTTCATAAAACAGTTAAGAAAAACATTTTTTTATAGGTATTCCAAGCATTTTGACTACATCTACTATGTCCTGAAATTGTCAACTGATTTTTAATAAATGGTTTAAATCGGATGGGTAGTAAACATTTATATTTAAATCTACTTTACATTTTGCAGGACATTTCTGCTTGTATAATAGAGTCTGCACAAACATATTTTTTTGAAGATAATAATAATTTGCGGCCAATATAGACACTTAAAAAATCTAGGAATAAACCACAAAAATCGGAGAGGGGGCCAATTAAGAAAAACTAAATGCAAATATATAAATAGATGCACTGTATAGTAAAATTTCAAGGTCCTATAAGGTAGGATGAAAAAGTAATTGGATCGGACAGCCTGGGCGTCATATTGTGGAGCCTGCCGAAGAGACCGATGATTTTTCATGTGCGTTTGGAGAAAGGCACTTTCCTTTCTCGTGCTTACACTAGCACGTCGATTTCCTTGAACATTTATTTAGGCATATCATCGCGGTCCAAGATTAAGAAAATTCTTTAAATTCTGCGTCAAATTCAGAATAAACAAAAGTTTGGGTTGGTGCCAAAGAATGACTTAATACACTTTTTGATACGCAACCACTCATTTTTGTAATCGATCGAATTTTACAATCCAAAAATATCTTCCAAGCATAATCGAAAGATAATTCAACTATCTACAGTTTGATAAAAAATGATCAAAATCGGTTTAGTACAACCAGAGATATTTACTTTTAAGTCGTCACACTTTATTTTAATTTCAAAAAATGTTTTTTTCGAAAGATCTCGAAATCCGTTCCATTAAAATACCAAATACAGTTTGGTAAAAAATAATCAAAATTGGTTTAATACAACCAGAGATACTTACTTTAATGGGGACACATTTTATTTTAATTTCAAAAAGTGTTTTTTCAAAATATCTCGAAATCCGTTCATTATAATATTAAACTAGCATAATTGAAGAGCTATAGATTTAAAAATCACTCACCACTTCAGCCAAGATCTGGAACCGACTAACTTCTTCCTCTTTTTGACCAACTCAATTTTGACAATTTCGACCGGGCCATTTTTATTTATCAAATTACTACAATCCACAACGCTTGACCTAAAAACCTATTTTTTTTTAGGAGAAAATCTTTATTATTCAATTAAAATTTTTTAGACGTTTACGGAATTATAGACAATTTTAAAATATTTTTCGGTTGCTGTTTTTTAATCCATATTTGTCTTCGAATGATATTTTCTTATATACTCGTGTGTTCTTTCAAAATTCAACGTATTCGTATTATGAAAGTCCGGGCCACCGGGGGTAGTCATTGGGGCTCTGGAAACTTGCTTTTAACATAGCGCTATATTCCGGTTTTTTCGCGCCAGTTTGTCACACTAAGCATTATCCAAATAAAATCACTTTTAAGTAGAATGCGAAAATGAAGTTGTTAGTAGAAAATGCTTGTGTGATCATAACAGTAACTTTTTAAGAAAAATCTGAGGAATTATAGATATGTCGTCATAATTATACTTAAATCATTCAATTTATAAAAAATATAAAAATAAAGGATAATCTTAATGGATTTCGAATTTTTTTAGAATTTTTCGAATTTTCAAACAAATCAATTATTTTCTTCTAAAATAAACATCGTTGCACCATTTAATTATTGGTATTCTTAAGTGTTCCTGTGCCGATGGGTTCCCAAGCTTCATTAAGGATAGCCCTCCTACTTTAAAATGAAGGCATACCAAATAGTAGAAGAGCCGCAAGTTTCGCATTAGCTAACTCTTTATTAAACTTGGTAGATCTAACCGATCTGTTAAAATATATTTTCGAACAAAATTGAGCAAATGTATACACCAAATTAAACTTTAAAAAAATTCATACAGATCCGCATGCAAAGTGGGTATGTTCCAAATTATGAGTATTTTAAAACAATCCATCAGTTAGCTCACCCTATATTATTTATATACGAGATTAAAGGCGTAGATATTTGTTTCTCATGATTTTTTTCTCATGTTTTTATAAAGTAAGGAATTTAGCGAAATAGGTAGAAAGAAGTTGAATTTGACTGAATAGGAAATGAAAGAGCCCCTGAGTCGCTTGCGGCGATGGAGGGGTGGTGAGCGAAGCGAGCAGGGTGCGAAGCCCCCTAGTAAATAAATAAAAATAATTATACTATAAAGAGTGTCACCAATTATTAAAAAAAGATGAAAAATAGATTGCAAGCAACAAATAGTATATAATATGTATGTATGGAAAAGTTCGCTGGAAAACGATAACGAATAAAATATTCGTATTTATCAACATTTCTTTTATCTCCCACTCCCACATAAGCCCTAAATACATAATATACAAAAAATATAATAATTTAATGTTTTATGCATTTTTAAGCACATAAATTAGTTTAGTTATAATAACGTTTTGCTTAGTATAAAGCTCTTAATCTTGCATTATTTAATGAATAATCGTTTAATTGCAAATACAAAAATTGCATTAAAAAACAGCGCAACAAACCGATTTAAAAAAAAACGCAACTTGCAAATGCATTAGAATGCAGACATATGTTAGAAAGATAGATACAAAAAGTATCTTATAGTTTGCCCCACTTATTCCCCCCACAAATCCAACAGCAAAGTCGTAAGTCCCGCTGCAAGGGTATACCAAAAGAAATAAAATAAAAGAAATCAAACAACTCCGAGACAAGGCAAGACAGCTACAGATACATGGTGTATCTATAGTATATAGTAGTGTATCCGTTGCGAGAGTTGGGTGAGGGCGAGTATAATTAGTTACCTACGCGTACCTTTTGGCGTATCGGTTGCTTGGCTTGCCGCTTAATGCCCATGAAATCCCCAACTTTTAATCCAATGCAGCCAGAGTGACTCGACTCGGTCGGTCTTGGCGTGCCTTGGAGTGCATGTTGAGATTTTGACAAGTACAAATATCTGAATTCGGTAAGGTCGTCTTTTAATCAGCAGCGCAGCCTACGACGCGACGTGGAGAACGCTGCATGTGCGTAGAGAGATGTTTCATGTGGTTTTTTTTTTGGGATTTTGGTTTTTTTGGCTTTGGTTTCAGTTACCAGCAACAGTTGGCGGCGGTTATGCTAGAACAAAGCCCCAAAGATACGCACAGCAGATACTCTCGGATGCTCTCAGAGATACACGTGTAGATGTAGCATTTTATTTAGACTGCTTAATACATAATGTAGTATTGTTGTTGTTGTATGTTTTGTAGTAGTAACTTGTTGTTGTTGTAGCATATTGTTGCATTGATTTTAATTTAAAAGCATTTCTTCTCTGCTCTCCCCTTTTTGTTCTAACCAACAGAACGCAAACGTGGCCGACAGACCTATACACGCTACCAGACGCTGGAACTGGAAAAGGAGTTCCATTTCAATCGCTACTTGACGCGCCGACGACGCATAGAGATTGCGCATGCGCTCTGCCTCACCGAACGCCAAATCAAGATCTGGTTTCAGAATCGTCGCATGAAATGGAAGAAGGAGAACAAGACAAAGGGCGAGCCGGGCTCGGGTGGTGAGGGTGATGAAATAACGCCGCCCAATAGTCCTCAATAGAATGAGTAGTCAATGGAGCAGCAAAAACACAAACATAGAGAAGGACAACCACAAAAAATTTAATACAAATCCAAAAAAAAAATTAAAAAATAAATACTTAATTGAATTCAAGTAAATTAAATTTAAATTTGTTTAACTTTAGCTTACCAGTTGAAAACTCCTAAAACTTTATTGCAACTGTAACTGTGTAATTGTATCTGTAACCGAAAGTAAGAGAAAAGAAAGAAACTTAGTTAATTGTTATTATTTTCTACTTATTATTTAATTTTTACAAAAACTAAAAAAAAAAAAGAATGCAAATGGAAAAAGCGTAATAAGTTAAATAAAGTAAAGCGTAAAACTCAACAAAACCAACTCATGTGACCTCAGATTTAAATAAGTTATATATTTAATATTAAAACATAATACTACATACGAATTAAATATAATAAAAATGATTAAAAAAAAAATACAAAAAAACTAAAGGCGAACAAAATATATATGAAACATATATGTATGACTATACTATATACAAATAACATTAGTTTTATGCATCATACATAAGTGTAAAGCATAATTTAATGTATTATTAATTTATATATACATATACAAATATATATATATATATACAGCTAACAGAAATATATAAATAAAAAAAAAAAAACATAAATTTAAATGAATGTTTGTAGCAATGTTAGCGCAAGGTACATAAACAATAAAATTTATAAAAAAAAAGGAAAGTTATAATAAAAAATAAATATAAAATATAAAAAATAAATATATTGTGAGTACATACAAGAAAGCAAACAAAATAAACTAAGTAAATGTCAAATTTTTGACAAAGAAATACCAAAACAAAGGCGTATGTTGCTAAAAGTAAAACTGTATTACGTAAACAATAAATTAAAAATAAAAATTAAAAAATAAATAACACTTAAAATTAACAAAATAAAAATTATAACAAAAAAAAATTCCTGGTTTCTTTAATTTTGTTGCAAAAATATGTTTGGATTAATTTTTAAAAATTTATTTTTTTTTAACCTATTTTTTTATTTATGCTTTTATGTTCTGGTGCAATTAGAGACCTTAATTTATTTTGCAGGTAATTACATTTTAAATTGCAAAATTAGGTCTTAAAGGATATAAAGTATACCGACAAAAATATAAAAAAATTTCATTGGCTAAATTTAAAAAAAAAACAAATACATATATAACAAATTTTGATATATTGTTATAAAAAAAAAGCAAGTAAACGCTGATTTCAAATGAAATAATCCATGTAAAGTAGTAAATTAAAAAAAAATAATTATATATATATATACAAGTTCATGGGGGGTGTTTCCCAACACTGCTTAACCCACTAAATGTATGTATGTAACTCAAATCAATTTCTACGTTCTAAAACATACCTAAACTGACACAAAATGTAGAAATCCATATACCAAAGTTTAAATAAAAAAATAAAACAAATAAATAAAAAAAAACAAACATTGTATGTTTATATGTAGATATATCTATACTAAAGCAAACCTAATTATGTATACATGTAATTTGTAGCAAGATTTTCATTTTGTAAAGAGTCTACCCTAACCCGCATTAGAATTCCGAACTCCATAGTAACAAAGTTTTGTGATTTCGGCATTAAATAAAAACAAAAAAATTTAACTAAAAAATTAACAACAAATAATTGGCAAAAAATTAATTTTAACTCAATCAAGATACGTAACTTTTGGCCTCATTCTGTAAGAATCTAAGCGTTTTAAGTTTATAAACAAAAACTTAAAAACAAATTAATGTAGAAATTCACCCAAAAACAAAAAAAAAACAAAATTCGAATATGTTGTTTATAAATAAAAAATATGAAATGCAAATTTATTATATACATAGAGACAAACAAAACACACACACACATGCATTTCTAAGCAAAATTATAAATTTATTATGCTATATATAAAAATGAAAATTAAATTATAAAACAAAAAAAATGTGGAAGCTAAACACTTTGTTGTAAATAAAAATTAAACTTTAGTGTAAACAGAAATAATTAAAAAAAGATGATTATAAAATAGCAGGCGCAGAGAAAGCATAAAAATTAATAAAATTACAAATGAGATTTTGTTTTTATTTGTAATATTTATAATAAAAGTATAGTATTTAAAAATTTAAAGAAATTGTATATTTTAATGTCTAGCAAAAACAAAAAATTATTTTTATTTTCAGCGCATTTTTATTCACTACGAATTGGGACTACGCAAGTTTTACAACTTTTCCAGCTGTTTTTCATAATATAGTTACATTTGGTTTTTTTTCCAGGTCTCCAATTTGTTTCATAAACGAGGGTGGATTGATAAGTTTCCGGCCTGACCAAGAAAAACAACGTTTTTAAGAACTTTTTTTTTTTACTTCTCAACATAATCTCCTCCAAGGCTGATACATTTCTCATAGCGGTGTTCTAGTCTAGTAATGCCATCTCTATAGACTGATTCGTCAAGCTCCTCAAAATACCCATTTACAGCTTCGATTACTTCTTCATTGTCCGCAAACCTCTTACCGCCAAGCCATTTTTTGAGGTTAGAAAACAGATAATAGTCACTCGGGGCTAGGTCTGGAGAGTAGAGAGGGTGCGGCATCAATTCAAACTTCAGATCGTTGATTTTAGCCATCGCAACGATTGACTTGTGCGCTGGTGCGTTATCGTGATGAAACAAGATTCTTTTCTTCGCCAGATGAGGTCCTTCAATTTTCACCTCCTGGCTCAAACGTTGCGATAAGTCTGCGTAGTATTGACCAGTGATAGTTTAACCCTTTTCAAGGTAATCAATGTATATAATACCTCTTGCATCCCAAAAAACAGTAGCCATAACCTTGTTCCCTGAAAAAATTGTTTTTGCCATCTTTGGAGTTGGTTCCCCTGGTCCAATCCACTGTTTAGACTGTTCTTTGGTTTCAGGAGTGTAGTTGTGGACCCAAGTTTCGTCAACGGTTATAAATCGACGCAAAAATTCGCTTGGATTACGCTTATACAACGTCAAATTGGCGGTAGAAATGTTTTTTCGAATTTCGAATTTTCAAGAAAAACACAGAGGCGTCTTATTCAGTGTGCTCTCAAATCTAAACTAACATGGCGATCGGGCTGAAACTATAGCTACAAGCTATCTAAGGATGGTACTATAGAACACCACCTCAAGGTAGGCCTAGTGGCGCCATCTCTTGGTCAGGCCGGAAACTTATCAATCCACCCTCGTATTTTATGAAGTTTTAAGATAAATATGTCTGATAGTTGTTAATAAATTCTTTGGAAATTAAGCCAATGACAGCTCAAGTTTTTATTGTGAAGGTAAAAATTGAGAACTTCGTTTCACGAAAACACATCCAAAAATTGTGTACTTAAAAAAAAATCCTGAGATTATATTCTTATAGATTAGACAAAAAAAGTTGGCAACGGCGTTTATAGAAAAAATATCCAAAAAGTTTAGATATAACAGCATTATACAGCTTTAAAAAAATATTGAGATTATATTCATACATTCACCTGAATTCGATTCCGATATTTGGAACATTAAAAAATGGCGGACGTAAAGTCGGGCGCGGACGACTTTAGGATACCCTGTACCACTAGCTTGTAATAAAGTCCGATTTCTTCACAAAAAACCAAAAACAGAAGAATTTTTAAGCAAAAAATTTTTTTTTGACCGATCGTTCCTATGGGAGCTATATGATATAGTCAACCGATTTCAATAAAATTTGACACAGTGCTTAAATACCTTAAAAAAGATATGAATGCCAAATTTATTTCAAATATCTTTACAAACAAACGAAACACATCGAATTTTGTATAAAAAACGTGTTTTTGGACCGATTGGTCCTATGGGAGCTATATGATCTAGTCAAACGATTTGGATTAAATTTAGTACAGTGCTTAGGAACTATAAAATACTCACGAATGTCAAATTTGGTCCCAATATCTTAACAAACAAACGAAACACAACAAATTTTGTTAAAAAATCGATGTTTTGGAAGATCGGACCTATGGGAGCTATATGATATAGTCAACCGATTTTGTTCAAATTTGGCACATAGCTTTAGTGGTCTGAAAAATTTCCAAACGCCAAATCTGGTTACGATATCTTTATTAAAAAACGAAATATAGCGAATTTTTCTTTAAAAAGTTATTTTGGCCGATAGGTCCTATGGGAGCTATATGATATAGTCAACCGATTTCGATCAAATTTGGTACAGTAATTGGGAATTTATAAAAAACTTTCGAATACTAAATTTGGTTACGATATCTTCATAAACAAACGAATTATTCATCTAAAACGCTTTTTTTTTGTCGAGGTCGTCCCAAACACCCCATGGGAGCTATATAATTTATCCCCGATATCAAAAAAATAAAATAAACTTGCCTCCTATGGAATAATATGGGATCTAATGTGAAAGTTTGGTAACTCTAGCTCTTACCATCTCTGAGATCTAGGCGTTCACACGGACAGACGGACGGACGGACGGACGGACGGACGGAAGGACAGACGGACAGACGGACATGGGTATATCGACTTCTCTATCCACCCTGATCATACTTTAGGTAACTTTGGGGTGTCTCTGACGTCTCCTTCTATATGTTACATACATTTTCGGCTTGCACAAACTTAATATACCCTTGGTACCATACGGTACAGGGTATAAAAATTGGAAACGGCGTTTATTGAAAAAAAAATCCAAAAATTTTAGATATACCAGCATTATTCAGCCTTAAAAAAATATTGAGATTATATTCTTATATTCACCTAAATTCGATTCCGATTCCCGGAACATTAAAAAATTTAAGATTTTTGAGAAAAATTCCATAAGCCCCAAATAACTTATTTTTTCCATTAATGATTCCCAGCAATGTTTTTTGGGTTTTTAAGACTCGGAAGTCCGGGGCTCGAAAAGCCCTAACACTTCAAGCTTCTAAGAAAATACCGCGTTTTTACAGCATTATCTAGCTTTAAAAAAAAACCATGAGATTATATTCGTATACTTTAGGCAGACCCACAAAAAAGTAACTTTTGGTTTTGAGCAGATTAATTCAATTCTTCTTACCGATAAATCCACAAATCCCAAAAACTAAGAGTTCTAAGATAAAATCCAAAAACTCCATAGAACTTATTTTTTCGATTTATGACTCCCAGCAATACTATTGGGCTTTCTGAATCCGAATACGGGACTCGAAAACCCTCAGCACGTCAGGGTTCTAAGAAAATACCGCGTTTTTGAAATTATATCCCAACCCGGTACAGTAAAAGCTTTTCAATTCTTATAGAATAAACAGATCCAAGAAGCGTTTAAATGAATTTTGAGCACCTGAATTCGATTCCGATGTCCAAAAGCTAAAAAAAAAAGCATTTTCTACCTAATATGAGACTAAATTCTTTCCCAGTTCCCAGTTGATTTCGATTTCGATATCCAAGAAATTCCAAAAATTAAGTGTTCTGAGATAAAATTAAAAAACTTCATAACATTTTTTTCCAATTTGAGTTTCCCAGCAAAGATATTGGGGTTTCTGAATCCGAATATTGGACCCGAAAACCCATAGCACGTCAGGGTACTAAAAAATACATCGTTTTTGAAATTATGTTATAGCCCGGTAATAGTAACAACATTATTTAGCCTTAAATTTTTATAGATTAGCAAAACCCACAAAAAAGAAGCGTTTCTGGCTACATCAAAGAACTTAGGACAGCCGAATTCGATTTCGATAAAAATCCAAAAATTCCATAAAATTTTTTTTACGGATTTCCAGCGATGGTCTAGGGGTTTCTAAATCCGAATCCATCGTCAAACCCACGAAGAGCTGAACTTCATTTTTTTAAATTCTGATTCCGCGACAAGTAAAACATATGGGAGGGCTTCTTTTTTAAGGCCGGTCGCGGAAAAATGTCTTAATATGTTTTTAGGGTCTCGGAACACAAGTCAAGTTTTTGAGAGAGTCTTCTTAAAGAGTTTATATCCATTTTTTTTCGCTTATTAGCGATCGTTTGGGGTGAAGCTAAAAAAATATTAAAGAAAGTGGATTCTACAAAGACAGAGAGCCAAATAAATAGAAGAAAATCAAAAAATCACCTTTCTTGCAGAGAAAGTAGGCTCGGTATATTAAAAAAATACGTCTGAAGATATTCATCAAGTAAAAATACAACTATAATAATTTAAATTTAAGCTTTTACTAAGACAAAAATATAATATACAGGAATAGATAAAAAGAAAGCAGATTGTAGCTTCGTCGCTTCGTTCTATAAATTTTTAACTATATTTTGATTTTCAATAAAGTACTATACGACCTCCCAAGAACCTACCTACTGCTGCTCTTTTTAAAAAGCAATAACCCCAAAACTAACCACACACTTGGTAGACAATCTTCTTAGCAAAATCTTCCCTATAAATGGTAAACTTTTCTATTCAAAATTTAACAGCTGCTGCTTAATAACTTTTTTGTGAGTTCCGTTCCGGCCATATTATTTGTTTAGGTAAGTGTCTTAATCGCTCCTATTAAATACTTAAACACATTAAATTTAATTTAGTTTTCTAATTTCTACAGTTTTGGCCTGCATTTCAATTTGTTATTTTATCGCAGCCCACTTGGACTTCAGCAGCTATTGACCACAATGCGTTATTATTTAATATGCGCGCCTAATAAGCCAATTGGTAGCTGCGTTGGAGTTGGCTTACTGGAAGATGCTTCCCCGAAACGAGCTCATATAAATGTCAAGCGGTGAGTAAAATGTGACAAGCTAATTTCGCAAGTTTCATATAAATAAATAATATTTGTGTTTACTTTTTTGCAGGCTAACAACAAACCATTTCCAAAACGATCTTATTAATCTGACATCATAATAAGTCATTAATCAAATGGTATTAACAAAAGCTGACCACTCTGACCAATACTATGGAGGCAACTGAGGCCAGGCTGCAGCACGATCAGTTGCTGCCCCCTGCGCCCGCAGCTACCAGCATCCATCCACCCGCAGCTATGTCACGAGCACAAGATCTTACAAGATCCCACTACATGAACGGACGGACTCGCATGTTCGCGATCTACGGAGCCAGAAACAGTCCCAGTCCCAGCACCAGCAGCAAACAAATTGAATTCGCATTGTTCGCATAATCGGAGAACATTTGTTAGCCGGGCAGAGAATGTGCTCACGTTTATGTCACAAAATCAAATTAATAATTTTCAAGTAGAAGGTTTCCATTGAAATGAGCCATACGATTGCCATGTCTCTGACACTTGCAAGAGGCGCGAAAAAAATCAAAGCGATAAGCTAAATATGGATACACAAATATTATATACTCTGCGTTGTAGTGAAACGCTTGGATTTGGAAAAAAATGTTCAATGTCATAATTAAGTTCAATGATCTATACCATAGAGACTTAAGTTTCTGACAATCAAGAGAATTCTTTTAAGATACCACCGCCACTCAGAGATCTAACCATGTTTACTACATAGTTTTGAGTCGGATTCAAGCTTCAAAAAACCTAACGCATTAGGGACACCCGTCCAAAGATATTTATTTAAATTTTTTGACGAAGCTAAATTCATATCCATCCAGAAACACCAACTCCAGGATTCTAGCATAGCTTTATCAAACCATTTTTCGAGTCAGTATGTCCGACGATGTTTATTAATTACTTTCGGAGTCATTGAATCCAAATTTAAGCTTCAGAAAGCGTCATGGATGCATATTCTTTAAAATTCAATTTTATATGGGTCTTTTAAGGTTATGTCAGATGTTGCTGGTTTTTTTCGGCTTGCATTCAGACTCATTTGGTGAAAATATTATAGTCTTTTGGGGCTATCCATATCGATTTTGAGCAGCTGAACTCGATTCCGATGTCCGGAAAAGGTCAAAACCCAGTGTTCTGAGATAAAATCCAAAATCTCCATACAACTTATTTTTTCACAGCGATGATTTTTGTCTTGCATTCAGACTTATTTAGTGAAAATATTATAGTTTGACGAACACGAACAAAAACCATTTTTTCTTTCTGTCTAAGCTTCTAGTTTACAAATTTAAGGATCTTTTGGGTAATTTCGGCTCAAACGGCAACCCTTTTTTTTCTTAAGCACTGTTTTTATAGATTTTTTCGATATTTCATATCTCATGAACAAAATTTTGCACCGATATGAAAGATTAATGGTTCCATAAATCTACAGTTCCTATCCGATTTCGAAGATCTCAGACTTGAATTGTTAGTTAAAAAATCACTTTCTCCTTAAAGCTTAACATCAATTTCTAAAAATGTTTTCCTTAATAAAAAGCAAGCAAAATTTAGCTATTTCGAAAAATGGTCGAGAAATTACACTTTTTTCGGTTTTGGTCGCTTGTAATTTAAATAATTTATACTAAATCTTTACATATCATATCTCACTCTAAAGAGCACATCAATAGCTTTCGATATTGACTATGATCTTTCAAGTCGATAAAAAATTTTGTTCCCGAGATATTGAGGAACAACTGAAAATATTCCCCATAAACATGTTTCTCGAAAAAATCTCGAAAGCGGTGTTCTGAAATTACCCTAAAAAATACGTTTTGCGAATGTTAATTTTTCGTGCTAACAAGTGAAATGAGTAAAAAATTTAAGAACTAAAATAATGTATGAATAAGAAATTTTTAGGATAATCTAATATCTTAAAGCTACTTCATGTATTTTCTCTTGAGTTTTGAATTTGTGTGCTAATTGAAGAATTGCATACTTAAACTTGACTTATGAATAATAAAAGTCCAATACTCAGGGCCGTAGACAGAAAATCCAGGTCCGGGCAGGAAAATGTAACGGCTTCTCTATTACATTACATTATTGTCTAATCTTTAGGAACAAGCTTATCAAATTTAAAAAAAAACATGTTTGCTGTGACATTATAAGGTAATTTGTCTGAAAGTTTTTTTAATCTATCTCTTATATATTCTCAGATCTACGCGTTGAGACAGATAGACATGCCTATATCGGCTTTTCGTTATATCCTCCTTAAGTTCTTCTGAAAACCTGAAGGCTCTCTTATCTATTCTCAGATCTAGGCGTTAACAGATATGGACATGCCTATTTCGTTTTTTCGATATTTCCTCAATACTGTCTTAAATTCCTCTGAAAACCTGAAGACATTCCAGAACATACTTTTCGTTCGAAAATATAAAACTGTTTCTACACATTTGATAGACAAAATCAGAAAACAAATGACTCAACGTAACAAAAAAAAAATTTAATTGTTTCCGGAAGCTATAAATGGTCTACATAACATTCGCATATAATTAATTTGGTATACACAAATAACATACGAACATATTAGAGCCAGTAAATCAATTTCATAGATTTTTGGAAGTATTTTCATTTATACCTCTAATCAGTTCATCCTCTACTTAGATTAAGGCTTTTTTGAACAAAACTCTTTGAAAAACCGTTTTACAAACAATCCGAGAGCTCCCTGGGAGTATTTTGAATCACCCCTGAAATAAATTTATTCTCTACTTAAATTAAGGCTTTGTTGACCAAAAATCTTTAAAGAACAGCTTTAGAAACAATTTCAGAGCTCTCTGGGAGTATTTGAATTATACATGCAATCAATTCATCCTCTACTTAGATAAGGGTTTTCTTGCCCAAAAATCTTTGAAGAACAGCTAAGGTAAAATTTCCATATCTTATTACAGCTCGAAAGTGTAAACCGAAAAATTTCTTAATTAAACTTTTAGAATTTTCAGTCCTAATAGTAATCTATATAAGAAATTAGATTTCAAGAGAGTGTAATTTTCAAATAGGCCAACTTAATAATATCTTATATCGAAAAAAAGAGAGAGAAAACTCCAAAGAAAATTCTTCCGCTATTAAATTTGATTTCAATAGTCTTTAGCTTTCAAAATCTCCAACAAAAGCATCACAAAAGACGTGAAAAATTCAAGCTAAAACTCTTCCGCTATTTATTGCCGTCTGCAATACTCTCAGCAAGAGTATTCTACATAATATACATACCAAAATATGTTTCCGTAAATGCTTAGATTTGAAAATCTCTGAATGCTCTGGGGTGTTCATTGGAAATATCAGCATATGCCATGTCTGCCATCTTGTTTGATGCCGGGCAAAGACACTTGGCGACGTCGCTGCGTTGTCGTTGCGCGTCAATGGCTACTTGTAGATCTTCTTATAAACAAGTTTATACTCGGCTCACATTCATGAATACACTCACTCACTTGTATATAGAAATATCTGCTCAAAAATAGTTCTTGAGCAGCTGCCAATTTCTTTCCGCCTAGACATCTAGAGACAAGCAGCCAGCCCAACCAACAACTATCGATAGGGACAGTGTCAGCGCCAGGCAACAAACAGGCAATATAAATGCTGGCTATGGCAATGGCTGCCCAGACCAGACCCTGGGTTAGTTAGGAGCTCCTTTTGGAGGAGTTCAACATGGCTGGGGTGGCAAGATTTTCTGCAACAGCGCGCCACGTTTTGCATTTTGTGTTTGGTTTTCGGTCTGTTGAAATTAATTAAAAACTTTCTAGTTTGCCCAAACGAAGCGCATTAAATAGAATTTTTGTTGGATACTATAAGTTGGGAGGAAGATGGCGTATTGAAGGTGTGAAGATGACTCTTATGGGTTATTACATAGATGTATCTGGGAAATTTTTACCTGTTATATATGCATAATTGGTTTGTTAATGTTTCGATTAAGGCACGGTAAAATTGGCATGACGATGTTTTAATTGTAAATATAAATTTCTTATTTATATTGCTTGTAAGCTTTTGAAAATTAAGAATTTTCGCACTTTTTAATGAAAATTATATTTTTTTTTTATCTTTAAACTCATAAAATGTAGTTTAGACACCATAAAGCTGTTCTACACTTATAAGGCAAACATGTTAATATTAATTTTAAGATTATAACTTCCATAAAAATTATTTCATTGCTATTTAATCAAAATATAATTTTATTACGTTTAGGATACTTTCGGTTACTGTTGAGTCGAGCAGCAGCAAAGTAAAAACTCAGCTGACTAAAGCGTGAACGACCTTTTTGATAGTTTATCAGTTGAGTTCGTGCTTTTCTTTACAGATTTTCTCTGTTGTTGTTTACTTAGCTACTTAAAAGTAAAAATTGTACTATTTAGTGAATTTAGTAGCTAAAATATTTTTTGCCACTTTTTATATCAAAAGGGCAGAGTTGAAAATTCCACAAACAGCGTATTTCGCAACATTTTTTATACAACTTAACATCTTACAATTGGAATAGTCCTCAACTTTTCAACCCCTGCTATTTTATTTTATAAAAATTGTAAATTTAACTAAATGTTCATTAATTAAGCACTTTACAAATAAAAAGTTATTTCTTTTATAATGCTCGCATCATCTTAAGGACAAACAATATAGTCGGAGAAGTATGTTACAAATTGGAGTATTCAAAATAATATATTAAAAGTTCAACTAGCTAAAACTATACAGAAAATAAAAATGGAATCTCCGCATTTCTATTATTATAGAAATACAGAAAACCTATCTTAATATAAGTTTGATATTTTTGCAAGATATACTGGCTCTAATATGCACGTATGGTATCTGTGTATACAAAATTAATTATATGCGAATGTTATGGAGACCATTTATAACTTCCGGAAACGATTTACAAAATTTTTTGTTATTTGGTGTCGTTTGCTTTCTCATTTTGTCTCCCAAATGTCTAAACTATGTTCTGGAATGTCTTCAGGTTTTCAGAGGAACTTAATACTGTCTGTATTGAGAATATATCGATTAGATGACATAGGCATGTCCATCTGTCTCAACAAAACGATCTGAGATAAGAGCTATATTAAAAAAACTTTGCAAGAAGGTTTTTTATTTTTTCCAAAATACTCTTTATCTTTCTTGAAAAAGAATTTTACTGTCAAAATTGCAATTTCGATTTAAACGCTAGTTACCAACAGTGATATTTTTGAAGAAAAAAGTTACCTTTTGAGTCCGAAATTCTTCATTTTGTCTCAGTTTGAGTTTTAAAAAATAATATAAAATTTAAAAAAAAATGGCGGACGTAAAGTCGGGCGCGGACGACTTTAGGATACCCTGTACCACTAGCTTGTAATACAGTCCGATTTCTTCACAAAAAATCAAAAACAGAAGAATTTTTAAGCAAAAATTTTTTTTTACCGATCGTTCCTATGGGAGCTATATGATATAGTCAACCGATTTCAATAAAATTTGACACAGTGCTTAAATACCTTAAAAAAGATATGAATGCCAAATTTATTTCAAATATCTTTACAAACAAACAAAACACATCGAATTTTGTATAAAAAACGTGTTTTTGGACCGATCAGTCCTATGGGAGCTATATGATATAGTCAACCGATTTGGATTAAATTTAGCACAGTGCTTAGGAACTATAAAATACTTACGAATGTCAAATTTGGTCCCAATATCTTAACAAACAAACGAAACACAAAAAATTTTGTTAAAAAATCGATTTTTTGGAAAATCGGACCTATGGGAGCTATATGATTAGTCAACCGATTTCATTCAAATTTGGCACATTGCTTAAGTGGTCTAAAAAATTTCCAAACGCCAAATCTGGTTACGATATCTTTAATAAAAACCGAAATATAGCGAATTTTTCTTTAAAAAAGTTATTTTGGCCGATCGGTCCTATGGGAGATATATGATATAGTCAACCGATTTCGATCAAATTTGGTACAGTGATTTGGAACTATAAAAAACTTTCGAATACCAAATTTGGTTACGATATCTTCATAAACAAACGAATTATTCATCTAAAACGCTTTTTTTTTGTCGAGGTCGTCTCAAACACCCCCATGGGAGCAATATAATTTATCCCCGATATCCAAAAAATAAAATAAACTTGCCTCCTATGGAATAATATGGGATCTAATGTGAAAGTTTGGTAACTCTAGCTCTTACCATCTCTGAGATCTAGGCGTTCACACGGACAGACGGACATGGGTATATCGACTTCTCTATTCACCCTGATCATATTTTAGGTAACTTTGGGGTGTCTCCGACGTCTCCTTCTATATGTTACATACATTTTCGGCTTGCACAAACTTAATATACCCTTGGTACCATACGATACAGGGTATAAATATACGAACTAGGATAAAGTGATTCCGAATACTATTTTCAAGAATGTTAAATATTATAGTTTCTAGCTTATGAATCGAAAAAGCAGGACGTTCTAAAAATCTTTAGTTTTTAAAATACTATTCAACTGAGCTTGTCACAGAGAAACATTTCAAATCTTACTTAGTTTTTAGTGCATTGAGGCAAGGCTCACACTTAAAGATGCCTTTAAATCGAAAATTACACAACTTTACATATATTGACTTCTCATCCGAAATTCTTACGTCTAGTTAAAAAAGCAAAATATCCCAAAGATTCAAGCCAACATCCAATCAAGTATTCAAATATTAAAATTTCCCAAGCAAAGCTAATTATATCTTTGCCTCAGTCTTCTCTACAGCAGCTTTATTGATCTACGCAGAAGTGTCCAAGATTTAACACCAAATTTGTTTATATTCAAGGAACTTTATATAATGTACGTTAATCAAATGCTCAGTTCCGTTGGCTTTTGGCCAAATCAAGCAAAGAGAAAGAAAGAAGCGCACAAATTAGACTGCACATGAAAACTTGGAAACAGCCAAGAGACGACGAAGAAGCATAATCAATAATCACTTCTATGAAATTAAGACACCATTCCCAAAAAAAAAAAGAAAAAAAAGTTTCAAATAAATCATTAATTACGTACAAATTGAAAACAGAAATGTAAGAAAACATTGAACAGCTCGTAAAACAAAGCAAGATGTCAGAAATCCACTTCAAGACGTGTTGCTGTTGCTGGTAATGATAAAGCAGTCTAGTCAAGTGCGCGCTTAGCTCCGCTCCGACTCAAGTTAGCATCGGTTCACACAATTCATCAATCGATCGATCCATCAAGGCGATATTGAGACCTGTTGTCTGTTGAACGCGCTGCGCTCAGGAAAACGAATGATAAATTTAAAATGGCCAAGACATCAATCATTGGAAAACGATAATTAGCAGACCAAAACAAAAAACAGCTAAATTGAGTTGTATTAACTGCCATTTGCGGCGCGGTTTAAATCGTAGTGGCTAACAATCGGCAGAGCAAACAAACATTGGCCAAAATAAATAAAAAAGAGCGCCCTAAACGCATTAAGTGTAGCCCAACAAAAAAAATCAAGAGTACGGCAAAGGCGCACGACAATCGCTGGCAATTACAATGACGTGGTTAAAGCTGCAGCGGCAGCACAGGAACATATCCTTGCTTGATGGCGATGGCAATCACACAAATGAGCCTCTAATAGAATATTAACTCCCAAAAAGCGATTTCAAGGCAAAGGCAAACGAAAACTGACAAACAACAAGCGTCAACCGCGACCAAGTACGGCGGCTGCGGCTGGGCACTCTGGCAGGCTGGTTTGAGCCTTCGATGGCAGCCACAAACCAAGCAGCTACCAAGGCCCAGAGAGACGCAGCAGGTAAACTTGGACAACAACAGCAAGCGACCCAGAACCAGTTCTGCTCATAGACAGCTCTCGAAATGCAGAGCGAGCTCGAAATCCGGTTTGAAAACCCGCTGCATTAGTGTTGGTGCGCTTCGAAAACCCATACATAGACAATAGTCGAAATTCGAAGATCTCTGCTGCACGCATACCAATGCATTTGCACACCAATACCAGCGCAATTCTACGCTCGCTCAGCGCCAGCAGTCTCAGCAACCATCATCGTAGAATTTCGAACTTTAGTTACTTTTCGAACTCGAGCCGTAACAGTTAGAACCACGTTCAACGCTCGCAGATCGCATGCGCATCTCGAACTGCACGGAACGTCGCAGTGGCGCGCAACACGCCAGCATGGTGGAACATTCTGCTACACACGTTCGGCACTGCACGCACTCATGCTAAGCTCATTAGCTAGGCAATACACTTGTTGGCTCGCTCGCACTCGCCTGCGCATGCACTTGACTTGGACTCCGCCCACGAATTTCGAAATACTTGAATGATTTTCAACATGGCTGCCATGGTTTTTGTTGTTGCGTCGTTGGCTCGCCAGATGCGCCATGCAAAATGATGAGAAGCTGCGGCAACCATTTGCCGCCGTTCCGGTTTCTGCACCATGCCGGCGGCGTATATCTCATTAGCGTGCGATTTTCTTAAACAAGTGAATATTATTAGTAAAATGCACATAATTCAAAATATTTGAATATTATTAATATTTCTCGGTTAATCGTTTTTAACACACTAGTGTCCAATGTGATATATCTACTATTCAATTGAAGTATTATATTTGGCATTTAAAAGAAAACCCAATACTGAAAGCAAGACCCACATGATGCTTATTTCATCGAAGAAAATTTTAATTAATATCAATATTATAAAGACGATGAGAAACTTCAGAACCTTAGTCTTCACATTATTAAAACATTAGGCTCTTGAAAAATGTAGCGCCCTTTGAAAGAAATGCAATAAAGCCCATAAATTGAAAATTTATAAATCGCAAGTGAAAGCTAGTCTATCATAATAATGTAAATATATTCAATGTAATATTAATGAAAATTACGTACTTACGTTGTTTGGATATAAAAAATTAACGCTTCAAACTACAGGATCCGAAAGATTCGAATGCAATCCTTGTAAAACAAACGCACGAAACTTTTAAAGCATTAAACTATTATATGGGCATTACCTAAGTTACAGATGTTGCATTTGTACACACATTTTTTAATACCATCGGCAATCTGAAGCAAATTCTTAGATACTTCCTTCAAATGACGTTTAAACTTTTATTTTACTATTTTTGGAAAACAAATTATGCGTATCTAAAGTGCCGTTTCGGGGATGTTACAAAAAACGGAAGTTACCTTGTATTTGCGTAGTTTTCGTAATAACGAACAAAAATTCAAATACATAACCGAAAGTAGAATTGAGAATTTCACATTGGGTCTGTTAAAACTATAACTGTTCAGGTTATCCATAGGACCGATCGGTATGAAAATATTGTAGCCGAATTTGACAATCAAAAGTTTCGTTTAAGAGTACTGACGCAATAAACCGAATTTGATTGCAATATGATAGAAACATTATCTTAAAGGCGTCTAGTCTATGCGCTACTTTTACTTATGCCTTTTTTTTGAGGAATTTTATGCCTTTACAGACCTAATGCACTTTTTGATTAGTGTGACCAACTGGCCCGGAAAACCCGAGACATAGACGGGTTTTGGAAGCAACGTCCCAGTGTTCCGATGACTAACTCCAGATTTTCTTAGTAAGAATCCGTTGAGTTTTACAATTTTTTGAAAGAGCATCCAATATTGCTTAAGCAATATCGTCACAAGACAAATATGATTTTATTTAAAAAGGAACAGAAAAATAATTAAATAAATTTAAGTTGAATAATAAAGTTCTTTCCTAAATAAATTATCCAATTTAGAGTTCATGTATGTGTTCCGGACTTTAGGACTTTTTTATAAAAATGTCCCAATTTCGCTAAAAATTAAACTGTGCAACAAAATTGTTTTAGGAAGCTAGTTTAATAAAAAAAAAACAAAAACACCATTCATAAAATGTACCTAATTTTACTTAACATATTTTTCGAGTAAAGCTTTTTTAACATTTATAAATAAAATAGATTAAATAGATTTGTTCCAATTAAAATGGATTTTTAGATTTTTTTGCCACATTCACGAGTTAGTTAATCGTATAAAGTTAAAAGTTTATTTTCGAAACAACAATAAAATGTCAAAGTTCCTATAGTTTACGACATAACATTCCAAAATAGATCACCGAAAATCTTAATTTTTTATATATTTGGAAGGTTTAATATATGGCCTATTATTTCTTTAAAAACACATTTATTTAGTTTTGACAACTTACAAATTGTGGCTTTTGGTAACCATTATCTGGGAAATGCTCAAATGTATAAGACTCGAAATTTTAAAATGGACCTCACTAGTAATTTTTAGTGAGAAACACAAATGTTACGTCTTTACAAGGGAAATATAAATATAAAGAGACTCACCGATTATATTGTTGAAAAAATCGATGCATAAAGTTGTAAGACAAATTTTTAATACCTCTTTTTTAAATTTAAAGTTATATTTATCAATTATTCTGATTTTTACGTTACTTCTTATATAATTGAAATAAATAAAGTGAATATATTCCAATTTTTTTAAACGCCAAAACCAATTCAAATGTCTTTTGGACATACTAGTGGTAATTTTTAATTAACCAAAATTTATTTAATTTACACATATACACATAAAAATGCAATAAATAAAATCATATATAAATAATTTAGATTGTTAAAAAAATAAATCCCATTAATATATAATCCTACCTTTGTTCCTGTTATAAAGAAGCCAATTTTATGTTAAATATCTAGACATATCTTATTTTTGCAGCTAGTCTATAGTTTTGACTTTAAGCTTATTATATATTTATATTACTAAATAAATTAATAAACTTATAAACATTATAGATAATAAAATTATATTGGAAAATAAAATGAATTGAATTCAACAAACCAATAATACAAAAAAAAGTTATAGTATGTTATTTGTAGTAGCATAGTATCAGCCGACTATAACTATCCAGACCATAATGCTCATAATAAACACCCAAATCTTAAAGATCATTAAGATTGACTAAATTTCAACAAATTTGCGTATTATCGCTACGTAGTTTAATTTTGGGATACAATTTACCAAGTGGTCCATATTGGGCAATACGTTTCCATGAAAAGAAGAACAAGAGTGTAAAAATATTCAAGATCGAATAAAAAAGTTATCTTTGCAATATTGAAAAAAATATGATTGTTCAAATTAACTTGCTTGATTAAATTTTTTGGTTGAACGCTTGTAAAAAAATTATGCCTCCTAATATAATTCCATACTAAAAAAACGTATAAAAATGTTTAATTGAATTTAATAAAGCGTCAAGCAAACTTTTTCAATTCAAAATTTGGTGAAAATTTATTTATAAAAAATATTTGTATATTCCAAATTGTAAACAAAATATTTATTAAAAATTATACAGAAATTAAATATAAATCAATTATTAAACAATATAAAAAACATTTTATATAAAATCTGAATTAAAAAAGTAGTAAGAAGAAGTAAAATAATGTGACTCAGTTGAACTAACTTTAAAAGTATTAGGCCAATACTCAACTTTCCTTAAGAATAATGCAAATTATTTTAATCTGCTTGATATGCTTACACGAGACGAAATTTGTATCATTTTATCCCAAAACTCCTTTAAAGAACCTTATCCAAAAAATTTAAAGACGTTCGAAATTTAAATTAGAACAAAATCGATTGTAATTAAAATAAAAGGCTTCGTTGATTTTAGAAAATTCAACAAATTTTGTTCGTTTTCAAATCATCGTTTTAATTTTCGTTTTATTTATTTATTGCTAGTACTTCATTATTTTTAAGAATTTTTCCACGACCTGAGCCCTTTTTTTTTAAATTTGAACTATGTGTTTTTCTCTCAATTTTGTATTTCGTATTAACATGTAACGTACGCCAAAAATTAGTTCGAATCTGGGCTTACTATACATATAATTTAATATAATAATATCTCACTTGAAGTTGGTATATATACAATACGTACGTATGGTATATCCAAGAATACTTTGCAAATTATTTCAGTTTATGTTACGTGGACTAATTAACCTATTTTGGCAATTCGTTGATCTGGCAACAACGTAGTCCGATTTAAACAACATAAAAAATGAATTTTAGTGAAGTTTGGGGCAACGAAAATTGGGTTTTAAAACAAATCCGAATAAAATATTATAATTTTCTTAATACCTAGACCTCTTACCAAACGTCAAAACGTATGGATCAAGACAACTGAAACCATATTTACAATTTTTAATAAAATAAATAAAATATTTGCATTTGTTTTTAGATTTTAGGTCAGCGTTTTAGCTTGAAAATGTGTACTAAAAATAAAAAAAAATTGTATTTTAAAATTAAGAGATGAACTGCAATCAGCAAAGTCACTCACACATCTCTAAAGACTAAATATTTAAATTTTTTTGTACCTTAGAATTATTTATAGGGTACAATATTAAAATAAATAAATAAATATATGCTTTTTTCGATTTTAACATAATAGAAAAAAAAATATTAAAAGTAAATAAAATAAAATATTAAAGTTTTTTTGTTTTGAAAATATTTAATTTAATTTATTTTTATTTGTAAACTAATTCAAATAATTATATTTATTTTTTAAAAGTTTTTTTATTTTATTTTCCTTTTTACTGAGCTATAATAAAATTTTTTATACATGTTTGGCTCGCGAAAATCTTGCTCAATAATAAAGAGGTCTTAAGTAACTATCTATAGCTATTATATAAGTTTTATTAAGAAATTAAAAAAAATTAACAACTTTAGGTTTTGCCAATTTTCCTTACGAATTGAAATATATTTTTTGTAAGCTTAATCTAATATTTTTAAAGATCCAAAAATCAAAAGAAATATTAAATTCAACTAAAACACTGTAAACATTTTTATCCGTATAAAACTAAATATTAATGCTAATCAGGGGCGTAGCGAGGTGGGAGTGTGGGGGTGTGACACCCCCCCAATATCAATCAGTTTTCAAATCTCGGATATTTCACGCAATTCGAGAAATAAAAATTCAGAATCGGTTATTTGTCGGCAATTTGTTGAATCGAGTCCGCATTTTGAGGCTCATCAGCCCCCCACATTCAACGCTCTCGCTCCGCCACTGATGCCAATGAATTAAATTAAATTATATTGAAGTTAAAAAAGGGAAGAATCAAATTACTTAATTTATCTTTAATCGATGGTTCCAGCTACTTTAAGGATGGGCGACAAACCAATTTTAAAAAATGCTAAATTTGAATATATACTTATTAACATATGGACCTTAACAAATTATTTCTTATTAAAAGCATTATTATATCTTACTAGTGAGCCCGGCAGACGTTGTCGTGCCCAAACTTTTTGAATACTCTTAAAGTGTATAAACATCGTAAGATTCTCTAGTTAGCTTATCCAAAACAAAATATTATTGACATTAATATTTATACGATACTAACGTCAATCAATTGTTTTGTCTTCCCGAAACTAACATTCAAACTTTATAGTATGTTATTAAAGTTCATACTGGCTTTTAATTATTATTACGAACCAATATACAATAAGCTTAAATCCTCTGTATTTACCACCTCTAACACGCGGAAGAATCAGATTTGAAATTCATCGACACGTTCATGAGAACACCCGTAACACATAAAACATAAGTTTCTTTTATATATTAATATATAGATCTAAGCTCAAGCGTTCTCGCTTTCGACTTGTAGGCAACACAAAACCTACACATTGTAGAGTAAAATCGAAATCAAAATAAAGCAATATACAATCATACAAACATCTTTATCTTTCGTTACGATATTGTTAGCCATTAAAATTAAGTAATTTGAAGACAAGCCAAGAAATGTCGTCACAACATTCAAGTAATTACCAGTAATGTCTGCAGAACAAAAAGACTGCTCAACGCCGCTAATGATCGAATCATTTCGGATAATGTGCCCAAAAGAGAGCAACACTCCAACAACAACAACAGTAACAGTTACAGTAAAAGCAACAGTAAAAGCAAACTGTATCCATAACAAAAACCAAAACGAACCAAACCCAACAACAACAACAGGAGCAACAAGAATATTAAGGCAAAAGTCAAACTGAAAATTGAGCTGCAGATGTAAGTAAATCAAATAAAATCACGTGTCATTTGTCTCGGCGTTCATTGAAAGATAAGATTCCAGGAGCAGCCCCGCAGCAGCAGCAGCAAGTGCAGTGTGCCCCTGGCATAACTTGCGGCAGGTTAGTTAGGAGCGCCCCGGGCAAAGGGATCATCAATAGCAAAAAAAAAAATGAACTGCGTAACCATTAATCAAAGCTTTACTAAATTTAATATGCGGTTAAAAGTGCTAATGACGTTGGTCTGTAATCGCTTAAGCCGCCCGCCAAGCGTTCCACGTTTTCATCTCGCAGCCCAACAAACGCCCCCCCACACACACACACTGAACATGGGTTGGCCAAAATAGTAGTAGTAGTAGTATTGACCAAGTTTGAGTGGGCCAAGCGAGCCGAGAGCCAGAGAGACATGGCAGTACATAAAGTTTAATGAGAAACCACTTAACACTTTTAGAGCTTTTTACGTTTTGCTGTCATTAGAATGATTTTTGCCACTAACTACGATGCGAGTCGTTGCCTCTCGTTCCCGCGCACCCCCTGACCCATGTAGTGGGCGCCCCCTTATTGTGTAACTGCTCTAACTCGCTCGTTATGCCTGCGGCGGCCACATTGCAGTTCACATTTCCTTTGTAGTCATCAGCAGCGACGTCGACGCTGACGTTGACGTTGTCGTCATTATACGGCCATGTTCGCAATATTGCACTCTCTACCGTTCCAGCGTCCTTCCATTCATGCCGCCTACGACTTTGACTCCGTTCCCTGTTCTCCTCCTACTACAACGTTCCGTTCCATTCCTTTCCGGCTTCCAAGGAGCGCGCGCGCGTGTGTGTGTGTGTGTGTGTATTTTCCAAACAAATCGGCAACAATTTCATTAAATGAGTATCATATTAAATTTAATGATGCAGCAGTATTTCAGTTTTCGTTCCGTTTTTTGTTCACCATCAAGTTTTGTTTTTGTTCTAGCTGCTGCTCTCAGGAACAGCAGCTAAGAGAGCAGAGCAGTACCTAGAATGAAAATCTTCATTTGGACTGAGCCCGTTCCGCATTGGGTATGTATATGTGTGTGTGTAAGGGTGTGTGTTGCACACTTGTCAGTTTGGAATTTCTATTTCAAAAGTTATCCATATACCACTTTGCCGCTTATATTCACTGACACCAACCAGTCTATCAGTCCAACAGTCTATCCGACGACTTGAGTGTCGCGCTGATATACAACAAATGATGAAGTGGTTGGGTGCACAGTGGAACAACAACGTTGAGTAGAGACGAATCTGGTGAGTGATTGGCAGAACGCTTCTGAGCGATTATGGATTGCAATACATTTAAACAGCTACATTAATGTTTATCATTCGAAAAAGTGTTTTCTTTGATTGAGATTTAATTATTATTGACGTAAAGGTCAGAGCTTTGAAGCGTTTTCCAGGTAATGCATTAACTTTGGATGGACAGATAAACTAGCTTCAATTATGTTTGAATTTGTAGAGTAAGCTTATCGGTTTCTCTAATATCACTTATATAGGTTAATGCTGCTATTATGTCATTGTCATCCTGGAGCATCTCCTCTAGGATGGTTAAAAAATGCCATAACTACCTCCAAACCTTGTCCGCCCTGAACAAAGTCGTGCTATGTTGGGTGCTTGCACACTCGGGAGTGAATGGTAACACGATCGCTGACGATCTAACACCATAGGGTGCTTCCACCTTGACTACATCTCCTGCGCCGTTTTGTGGTATTGGTATTGGTTGATCCACAACATAGGAGATACTGGTTCTCCCTTCCAGGGTTTCGTCAAGCAAAAGTGCTTGTCAAACCTCTGGATATAATCAAGACAAAAGGTCTTGGCAGAGCGGACCTAAAGCTCCTGGTAGCTTATCTATCTGGCCACCACACTGTTAGATACCATCTACAGAAAATTGACCGATCGGACTTTTCAGAGTGCATGCTCTATCTAGAAGACGATGAAACCACCAGAATTATTCTCTGTGCCTGCCCAGCGCTGGTATGGGACAGAGCCTGTCCCATGGGAAAGGAACGGATTAGTCCTTCCATCTCAAGTCAATACCAACAAAAGACCTACTGCTTTAACTAAGGGTATGGTACACCTCTTTGTAAGAAACCCTTTTACGGAAAAAAAATATAGGTTAATCAAAGTTTTAAAATTAATAACTTCCTGGTACTTTTTTTAAGGTTCTTATAGTTTTGCGTACTGAAAAAGACGATGTAGACAACCACTTCGTTCATCTGTAAAGATTTCAGACTAAAAAGCCTGACCAGCTGGCAAAAATCCTCTGGCTGAACCCTCCAAGAGGGTGCCGGCTGGGCAAGCATCAGAGTCTTGCTCAAGCAGCAGGGTCAGACACTTGTCCCTCGATGGTTGGGCCAGTGCACGGTCTAGCTGAGGTAACAGCGCAGTAGTATCCGGATTTCCAAATTTGGTGATGCTACGTTGGTGCCTGGCAGCAGGCATAAAATGCTATGGTTCCCAAGAACAAAAAGCAACCAGACCCCCGCACGCTGAAGTCCTCCAAAGAAACAACTCGTGCTGGGATGTCAGCCCCAACGACGGTAGAAAGCGTGACTGCTACCAACGGCGGGCACGGAGGGAATAATGCCCCTCTGCGTGTCGCCAGCGGTCACACCTACAATTACAATGCTAATGCAGGAAGTGTAGGGAGACAGGGCGCAAAGTGACTCTGGAGCACCTCATCTGCTGCTGCCCCTGAAATATCTAGGAAAACCCTGGCTTACCTCACTGAAAAGGCAGCCGACAGGGCACCTCAAAGGCTATTGGCGTTCGCCAAGCAAATGCACTTATTCGACGACTAACGTGCATTGTACACCAGCCGCATCCAAAGGTTCCAGTAAGGACTGTGCAGTCTATGTGTGACTCCCCACAGGAGTTAACAATTGTAACCTAAACTAACCTAAATACCTGACCAAAGACCGAGACATAAGGAATGCGAATTAATATGACGTCAGAAGAGCCCTTAAAGTTGCGGGATCGGCAAATTTAAAGAGTCGATGAATTTCAATATTTGGGAAGCTCAATAACATCTAGGTGAGGCACAATGACAGATGTAACTGCAAGAATTAAAAATAAATAAGATCTGGTCATCGAATTATTGTAGCAACCGAGATAAAATCTCGATCTTTAATCTTGTGTCATGTCCGTGCAACTTTATGGCTACAAAACGTAGTTTAAGAACAGAACAAGTACGGCAGAAAATACGCAGCTATGTTGACCGATGTCTTCGCAAGATCTTGCAGATATTTTGGACAAACCGAATATCAAATGAAGAACTGTGGTCAAGAACTAACATATTGGACATTAACGCAGAAATTCGAAGAAGCAAGTTCAGCTGAACGACATCACCTTTATGTCCTTGCCCGAAAAATTATCTGGAGATGATCAGTACTGAACGGGATTAACACCAGCGTGGAATATGACAGCAGGCGATATGCTAACATCATCTAGCCTTGGGGGACCGCTCTACGAAGAAGACAAAAACATAGCATATGCCCAGTATAGAGGCAGTTCGGAACCTTTGACACCGAACAAGGCTTAATAATAATACATTATTCGAAAGTTTTAACCAAGGAAAAAATGATTTTAGTCTGAAAACTTCCCATACACCAAGTTAATGGTCCTACGCTAATATTAAGTAAAAATATTTTTGGATTTTAAAAGCAATATCAGTTACAGAGGACTCTGGCAAAGCGAATTAATAACTTTTACAATTTTAAGAGCTACGTACTTTTTCTCAGTGAATTTACACGCATAAAATGACATAAACACTTCTATTTTTAATTATAAATAATTTAAAAAAATCTATTTTTATACCCTGTACCGTATGGTACCAAGGGTATATTAAGTTTGTGCAAGCCGAAAATGTATGTAACATATACAGTGGATTTTATAGCTATAGGACAGTCTGAAAATTTTGTGTTCAAATGTAAATATTTCGGTTCATAAGCACGATCCAGCAAAACTTCCTTTTACAAAAAGAACTGCCTAATATTGGAGCTTTTAATTTACAGTAAGGTTATTGCACTTTTGCTTCACACGGTGCTTCGCAATAGCTTATGCATCGATAAGTCATTTTTTATGCAATTTTGGTGTTTCATTACTATAGGACAGTGATCTATTATAAGAAAATTAACTGTAAGGATGGCATAAATACATTTTATTTCAATTTGAAATCACTTTTTGGTAATTTTATGGTAAATCGACGCAATATGCGAATATTAGTTTATGGTAGAGGGACCATATAATTGCGAAAAACATATGAACCGATACATAATTATTTGGAATTTGTAATTTCTTTAGAAACATCGAGAAATAAAAAAAATATATGTAAAAAATTATTGGTAAGATTTCGGAATGGTAAAAACGAATAATCTTAAAAAATTCATAATTTTCTTCAGTTCATTGCTCAGAGTTGATGCCAATAGTGGACCATAAAGTGTCCAAAACTACAATTTAGCAAATCGTCCAGAAGTGCCCACGAAAGACGCATGTCAGGATGTCCAAATCTTGAACCACTAAAGATATGTCCGCTTTGAATTCATTGTTTTAACTAATTTTTAATAGGCGCGCTTTTGCGTAATTTTTTGTGCATGTTTTTTAAAGATTCTCCTTATAAGGTTGATTGTTTTTATATTTTCCAATTAGAAATCATTGAGTTCGAGTAGTCCGGGTGAATATAATTACAATTGGAGGGATTTGCAAAGAATAAAATGAAATTTTTCTTGGCGAAATTTTAGAAGCGGCTTGGTTTTTGTGCGGGGCGCGCTTAAAGCCAGTTAAACCTCGACCCCATATTAAACTCATCTGAAATGAGCAGTGAGGATTACTGACATGTCTGTCTAAGCGTTTTGATACCATTCCGATGTAAAACTTCGGCGAAATGCTATTTTTTTTAACAGGACAACGTCTAAATTCAAGTAGATAAGCTCGCGAATACCCTTTTAGGGCGACTCTTACGGTCAGAAAGCCTTCGAATTTTCATCTACTTTATTTTTTACTTATTTTTCAATGATTCTAAATAAATTCCAAATATAATTATGTTATCGGTTTATATGTTTTTCCATAAATATACACCATTCTCTGTTCCAAGTCGTTTTTCGCAATTATATGGTCTCTCTACCATAAACTAACATTCACATATTGCATGGATTTATCATAAAATTACCAAAAAGAAATTTCAAATTGAAATAAAATGTATTTATGCCATCCTTACAGTTAATTTCCTTATAATAGACTACTGTCCTATAGTAATGAAACGACCAAAATTGCATCAAAAATGACTTCAGCTATTGCGAAGCACCGTGTGAAGCAACAGTGCAATAACCTTACGGTAAATTAAAAGCTCCAATATTAGGCAGTTCTTTTTGTAAAAGGAAGTTTTGCTGGATCGTGCTTATGAACCGAAATATTTACATTTGAACACAAAATTTTCAGACTGTCCTATAGCTATGAAATCCACTGTAGAAGGAGACGTCGGAGACACCCCAAAGTTAACTAAAATATGATCAGGGTGAATAGAGAAGTCGATATACCCATGTCCGTCTGTCCGTCTGTCCGTGTGAACGCCTAGATCTCAGAGATGGTAAGAGCTAGAGTTACCAAACTTTCACATTAGATTCCATATTAATCCATAGGAGACAACTTTATTTTATTTTTTTGATATCGGGTATAAATTATATAGCTCACATGGGGGTGTTTGAGACGACCTCGACAAAAAAAAGCGTTTTAGATGAATAATTCGTTTGTTTATGAAGATATCGTAACCAAATTTGGTATTCAAAAGTTTTTAGTAAAGTTCCCAATCACTGTACCAAATTTGATCGAAATCGGTTGACTATATCATATAGCTCCCATAGGACCGATCGGCCAAAATAACTTTTTTAAAGAAAAATTCGCTATATTTCGTTTTTTAATAAAGATATCGTAAGCAGATTTGGCGTTTGGAAATTTTTGGACCACTTAAGCAATGTGCCAAATTTGAACAAAATCGGTTGACTATATCATATAGCTTCCATAGGTCCAATCTTCCAAAAAATCGATTTTTTAACAAAATTTGTTGTGTTTCGTTTGTTTGTTAAGATATTGAGACCAAATTTGACATTCGTGGAATTTTATAGTTCCTAAGCACTGTACTTAATTTAATCCAAACCGTTTGACTAGATCATTTAGCTCCCATAGGACCAATCGGTCCAAAAACACGTTTTTTTTTTACAAAATTCGATGTGTTTTGTTTGTTTGTAAAGATATTTAAAATAAATTTGGTATATTCAGATCTTTTCTAAGGTATTTAAGCACTGCGTCAAATTTCATTGAAATCGGTTGACTATATCATATAGCTCCCATAGGAACGATCGGACAAAAAAATTGTTGCTTAAAAATTCTTCTGTTTTTGGTTTTTTGTGAAGAAATCGGACTTTATTACAAGCTAGTGGTACAGGGTATCCTAAAGTCGTCCGCGCCCGACTTTACGTACGCCATTTTTTTTTTTAATTTAAGCTTCTTTTATCTATCATGGTAAAAAAATTCGCATCTATATCTTTGTTTATAATATATGGCTTTTTAAAAAATAGTCTAATAATGATACAGCCAATATCGATATCGACAACTCGATAGATAATCGGAATTTTGCAAATAAAATTTGACGTGGTTGCTATTGGCTCTACCAAATGTGTAAAAATCATCAAAATCGGAGACGTTCGGGAAAAAAGTGGACCGTTTCAATTATTTTCGCCGAAAGATATTTCAATTACTTCGATTTCATTGAGAATTGCAAGTTTGAAAAGAGCCACTGCCTATTAAGGAATTAGAATTAGTTTGTAACTATGATAGTTATAGCCAAAAATTACGAAACTAAAACATATTTGCCTAAAAGACATTTTAGAGTCGGGCATTCACGATATAGCCATGTATTAATTCTTAATTCTCGGGATGACTCGAAATCAAAATTTTTTTGAGGCGCAACCTTTATTATTGCTTAACCCTGGTAACAAAAAAATAAAATAAACTTGTGTTCCTTAGAATAATAAGGAACATAATCCGAAAGGTTGGTTGCTCAAGCTTGTTACATCTCTGAGATCTAGGCGTTCATACAAACACGCATTAATTTCGATTACTATAGTGCCCCGATCAAGTTTTTGCATGCATTTAACTGTAAAGTAGTGTTATTAAGATCCAAGGTCTTTAAAAAAAAAAAACATAAGGAAAAGCTTAAACATATATTTTGCGTATTGTTCTTGGAACCATTTAGTGGTTTAAGTCTCAATCGCCAACACGAAACTTTAAATAAATAATCAAAAACAAAGTATCAGTACCGTATTTCAGTATTGCGAAAAATTCTATCCGTTGGAAAGAAGGGCCATTAACACAAGATTACATGGGACTTGGCTAAATCATTTTAATTTTATTTTTTACACAAAACATACATTTTGAAGTTACCTCATATTTAGGGTATTCACGCTATATGTTGAGTTGAAGAGTTAAGAAGTCGAGGACTTTTTTAAAAACAACTCTACTTTTCCTTAACAATTTTAGTCTCTACTATGAACCTTGAGTCATTTTCAAAATTCCAATTATTCGGAATTGATTTTAGCTATTATGAATTAAAGATTTAAGATAGCTCAATAATATCATTTTGTTTACTATAATAAATTAATCATAATAAGCAATTATTAATTGGCTGACCTAGCAACGAAACGCTAGCAAAAAGTGCGTTCTACGCATAAGCCAGCTGAGTTTTAGTAAAGCTCATTAAGGCAACAGCAAGCGTGAATACCTCAATTGCAAAATTTGTTAATATTATTAAAAAAAAAACTTGGTTATGTCGTTACGTGACGCTAGAAGAAGGCACAGCTCCAGGGATCAGGAACTGTCCGTGCAGATCAAATAAACCAAACACAATTAGATCATTCATATGTACTATATATTTTTGTTTGTTCTACTAGTGAATTAAAACGAGTCATAACATATAACCGGGTGAAGCATATTATAGCAGCAAACGTCAGGATCTGTTTTAACAGCTGCGCCTTTTTCGTAGTAGTTTTGCAGGATGTTGAGTAAGTGACAAGCCGCAAGTATAAAGTACTCCAATGAAAATCGTCTTGTGCATTCAGTTTGATAGTTAAGTATAAGTGTTCTTAACTGTTGTAGGGAGTGGCCCAAAATAAAAGTTTCTAGCTGCAATGTAAAAACTTTAAATAGTGAATGTAAATATAGAAACTCAAATAAAGTCAAACCTCTAGACAAATGCGCTTCGATGTTGAATTATTTCTTCGCTCTTCAAGCACAATGACGTCATAAGCCTTCACTCTCAATTTGCACTGAATATCTTTTAAGCGATCATTAAGCACGCCCAATAAAAGCATATTTATTATTGGCTCGAATACAATTCCAAAGTATCTAGTCGTTACATATTTAAGCTTATTATAAAAAGGCTCTTTAGCAAAAATAACACAATGTAGCATAAATGTGCCCTGCCAAATGGTATTGAATATCGTAAAGTATATCAAGTTTGTGATCCTTAGCCAAATAGGCATTATTTTTTGATGTAGGGCTTGGCAACGTTTATAAAGAGCCATCAATTTCAGCAAATGTTGATTTATTTTTTTAGATCTTTTCTTTTCACTAGAAAACCTGCTATATGCACTCAAAAAAGTACTTATATGCTTTAACCAGATTAAAAGCAAAATCTGGTAAATAAAGTAGCCTAAGATGAAATATTCCAAAAACAGTGATAATACAAATTGGAGTGGTTGGTAACATAACACAAATAAAGCTTTCACTCCTAAATTGTAAAAGTGATAAAAGCTTACAATAGTTTTAATAATATAAATTATTAATATATCACAATCAACGTGGTATTGAATTCGATGGCCTAGAGAACTTTTTAAATCTCTCGTTATTGAAAAAATTTCATTGAGAATTTCAGTCAACTTTTCACTGGTTTTTAATGGTCGTAATAATATCTCCAAACGAAATACATTGTAACCCTGTAAGAAACGCACGATAAAAGGCATCGCAAAAACCAAAAAAAGGGGTAAACTTTTTCTCCGAAGACATCAAATAAAATTGTTGGACTGAACATGATGAAATTCCAAGCTAAGAACAGTCCTCTTATCAAGTATACGAACAGTTGCCAATATTCGTTAGTTGGATTGATTATGACTGTCTGTTTAGTAATATCAAATTTGATATGGCCAAAAACACAAATACGGCACATCCAGTATATAAACCAGCCATGGTATATAATAAATTTTTTGGCGATTTCCGAAACAGCAGACATGTCCGCTCGAAAACAAAACTGTCTATTAACTAAATAATATGTCAAGCGAATGTCAGCTTTTTCAAGGTTTATTATGGTATTGATTTTACTAGATGTTATAGTGACTCAGATGTTGATTTAATATTCAAAGCATTATTGACGGGTACTTCCGAAAAATGACATTCTACTTGCATGCATTATTGAAACAAATGACATAGCTGAAATTATTCAAAACTTTATGAACTAATTATTTGCAAAAAGTAAATCACAATGTCAAATAGATATTCGATCTTCACGCTAAGCTAGCATAAGCTACTCAGTTAATATGTACTTAAAAGGCAAAAGACTTCAGGATGTCCGCTAAAACAATGAGATTCGGTGGCCCACAGGAAAATCTTTTAACACCATGCTTCAATGGCTACTACACAGCGGATATACATACCCCTGAGGAGCTACATCTAGTCGAAGACCTTGGAGCTTATCATTGAAAACACTTCCAGATCTTCTAGAAAATTATATCTTCACGCAGAGCTGAGTCACCTTAATCTCCTTAATAATCCATTCATAACCGAGTAACGCTCTCTCAACAAGAGCAGAAGTCATGCAGAATCAACTTCGTGTCAGCGTCGCAATACGTCATTGCGGAAGAGAAGAGTTAAAACAAACGCATTGAAAAATTTTAAAGTTCTCCCATTGAAAGTCGCAAAACCGACTAAAAATATGTTTTTAGAAAAATGCTATCCAAGCCTAAAATAGGCTAATTTTTTTCGGCTGAAGCAGTTGAAAAACGGACTAATCTATTCGGAAAAAAGCTAAATTGGCGTTACTGATCCAAGGTGACCCCAAATATTTTACTTCTTTTTGATTAGTCTCCTTTCGGGCTCCTTTTTTTAACTCTGGCCATTTTGTTTTTGAGGGATGGTATTAAGAGACTTTCTTGTTGTAGACCAGCTCTAAATGTTCATGCGGACATCCCGAAAACGTCTGCCTTCTATGTATTATCTGAGTATCTTATACTATGGTGCTGGAAGCTGATTCCTGATTTTAGCGCAAAGATCGCCTAGGCGAATTTTCTAAAACATCTATTTGACATTCTGAAATAGGGAAACTACAAAAGTAGACCGATAGGGAGGGCAAACAACGCCATATTTTTTCTCGCTCTCTTGACATTTCTCTTCAGTGAGGTATACCATTTCATCACGGAAAGATATACGTTCCAACAACGAGTCGAAATTATTAAAATTTACCACCGAAATTCGGAGTCAGTGGCCTCAACTTCAAGAGCGTTACGTCCAATTTATGGTCGTCATAATTGTCCTGCCAGATCAACAATTGAGTGTCTAGTGGAAAAGTTTGAATTCACAGGCAAAGTACAAAATGTTTCCGTGCCAGAGAGACAAAAAAGTGCCCGCAGTTTCGAGAATATTCCTGATCCAAGGATCAGGAACTGTCCATGCAGATCAAATAAACCAAACACAAAAAGAGCATTCATTTGTACTATATATATTTTTGTTTGTATTATTATTAAATTATATCGAGTCATGACACTCAACCGGGTGAAGCATATTATAGCAGCAACCGTCAGGATCTGATTTAACAGATTCGCCTTTTTCGTAATAGTTTTCCAGGAGCGAGAGTAAGTAACTAACCGCAAGTATAAAGTAGTCCAATGAAAATCGTCTTGTGCATTCATTTTGATAGTTAAGTATTTGTGTCCTTAACTGTTGTAAGGAGTGGCCCAAAATTAAAGTTTCTAGCTGCAATGCTAAAACTTTTAAAGTATTGAATGTAATATAGAAAGAAACTCAAATAAAGTCAAACCTCCAGACAGATGCGCTTCGATGTGGAATTATTTCTTCGCTCTTCAATCAAAATGACGTCATAAGCCTTGGCTCAATTTGCACTGAATCTCTTTTAACGATCATTAGCAGGCCCAATAAAAGCATATCTACTATTGGCTCAAATACAATTCCAAAGTATCTAGTCGTTACCAATGTCAGCTTTTTATAGAAAGGCTCTTTAACAAAAATAAGACAATGTAGCATAAATGTGCCCTGCCAAATGGTATTGAATATCGTAAAGTATATCAAGTTTGTGATCCTTAGCCAAATAGGCATTATTTTTTGATGTAGGGCTTGGCAACGTTTATAAAAAGCCATACATTTTAGCAAACGTCCTTTATTTTTCTTATTTCTTTTCGTGCCATAAGCACCCAAAAAACCATTTATATGCCTTAACCAGATGATAAGCAAAAGCTGGTAAATAAAATAACCTAAGATGAAATATTCCAACAACAGTGATCCTAGAAATTGAAGTGGTTCCTTAATTACCACTAAGAAAATTTTTACTCGTAAATTGTAAAAGTGATAAAAGCTTACAATAATTTTAATAATATAAATTATTAATATATCGCAATCAACGTGGTAATGAAGTGAATGGCCTACTGAACTTTTTAAACCTCTCGTTATTGAGAAAATCTCATTGAGAATTTCTGTAAACTTTTCACTGGTTTCTAATTGTCGTAATAATATCTCCAAACGGAATACATTGTAACCCTGTATGAAATGCACTATATAAGGCATCACAAAAACCAAAAAAACGGGGTAAATTCTTTGTTGTAAGGCTTCATTTATCGCTTGTGGAATGAACGGGAATAAATTATAAGCTAAGAACAGTCCTCTTATCAAGTATACGAACAGTTGCCAATATTCGTTAGTTGGATTGATTATGACTGTCTGTTTAGTAATATCAAATTTGATATGGCCAAAAACACAAATACGGCACATCCAGTATATAAGCCAGCCATGGTATATAATAAATTTTTTGGCGATTTCCGATACCGCAGACATGCCCGCTCGAAAACAAAACTGTCAATTAACTAAAAAATATGCCAACCGAATGTCAGCTTTTTCAAGGATTATTATGTTATCGATTGAACTAGATGTTGTAGTGACTCAGATGTTGATTAAATATTCAAAGCATTATTAATGGGTACTTCCGAAAAATTACATTCTACTTGCATGCATTATTGAAACAAATGACATAACTGAAAGCATTTAAGTCTTTATGAATTAAGGAATCTGCTTTCAGTCCCATAATTTTAGCTACTCAGTTCACATGTACTTAAAAAGCAGAAGACTTCAGGATGTCCGCTAAAATGAGAGTCGGTGGCCCACAGGAAAGTCTTTTAACACAATGCCTCAATAGCTACTACACAGCGAATATATAGTACGTACCCCTGAGGAGCTACATCTAGTCGAAGACCTTGAGGCTTATCATTGATTTTGAAAGGTGTGTAAAAACTTCAACCTCGCAGTAAGACCTCAGATTGGAAACAGGTCATTCCGGAAGAGAAGAGTTAAAACAAACGCTTCGAAACTAAAATTTTTTAACAAAGTTTCATAGTAACTCCCTTTGAAAGTAACAAAACCGACTAAAAAGATGTTCTTAAAAAAAATGCTAAATAATGCTATCCAAGCCTAAAATAGGCTAATTTTTTTCCGGCTGAAGCAGTTGAAAAAAGGACTAATCTATCCGGAAAAAAGCTAAATTGGCATCACTGATCCAAGGTGGCCCCAAATATTTTACTTCTTTTTGCTTAGCCTTTCTTCGGGCTCTTTTTTTTTTCTCTGGCCATTTGGTTTTTGTGGCAGAACTGTCTCGTAACACCGACTTTCTTGTGGGACAAGCTCTTGCGGACATCCCTTCTGCCTTCTATGTATTATCTGAGTATCTCATATTATGATGCTGGTAGCTGATTCCTGATTTTAGGGCCGAGATCGCCTATGAGAATTCTCTGAAATAGTTATTTGACGTTCTGAAATACTTTTTGGAAATAAATAGTTCATACATATGAATGCTTAAAGCCATTTCATGAAACGTTTTGAATGTCATTTTTCGTAAGTACCCGTTTAT